>SJYO01018757.1:34294948-34691381 GCA_006410555.1 Capra ibex | reverse complement strand
TCCCTGAGAGTTCTCAGAAGAGGTTGTGGTGTCAAGTTTTCGTAGTTAAGAAGCCACGAGTCGGAAGAAGTGTCAGGTTGAGAGTGTAGGTATGTACTGGTGTCCTTTTTGGTATCGGAACTGAGCTGTCTGGAATCAACCGTTTCGTTACAGAGACGAAAACTTATATGATAGATCCAACCAGTATTGAAAAGAAGGTTCCTCATTCGTAGAAAATTAAAGTACCGACGTTAGTGGTAGACGTCACTAAAACCTCGGGTTTTTTTATTTCAGACTGTGACAAAGGTGACAAAGGGGTAGATAAAGGGTACTTCACTACCCTGGTCTACGGTACTAGAAGCAAAAGACTTACAACTCGAAATTCGGTTGAAAAAAAGCGACATTTTTTTTCTCAGTTTATAACGGTAAACGTCGTTGTACCTGTCTGAATCTCCGATAGTATCAACCACTTCATTCACTCTCTTTCTTTTTGTAACATACTAGTAAATATACACCTTAGATTTTTTATTATGTTTACTTAGACATATGTTTTGCCTTTGTCTCACCGTCCGGCTCTTTTGTTTGAATACCGATGGTTTCCCCTTTCCCCTCCCTCCCTAATTGTATATGTGTGATGAGATATATTTTTCTATTCGTTGTTCTAAATGACACATTGTGTCCCTCGGTGTAAGTCATGGAACATTATTTGATATTACCTTTTATTGGACTTATATGTATATATATATATAAATCTTGACTGAATGAAATGACATACGGCTGTTGATTGTGTTGTGACATTTAGTTGAGATGAAGTTAAAATTTTTTATTTTCCTCGTTGAGGTTCAGACACACGTGTTACAAAGTATACTGGGAAAAGGGGGTGTGACTCACAAGAAAAAGAGTGGACAAGACTCGACCACGTCCGGGGTGCCGGAGAGGAGAAAGAGAACGTCCGACGAACAGTAGACAAGGTCAGGAGAAGAGTCACGAACATGGTTCATTCTCTTTTCCCTTGACTGAGGTTAGGTAAAATATCTTCAACTCAAAACGGACAAATTGATTTTCCAAATCCCTTTTTTTTTTTTTTGTGGACTTTCGTTAGAGATCTTATACCGGAAACTAATCTGTACTAACATAGAGTCTTCTATCTCCTCACTACTACGATCTTCGGTAAACCATGTCCAACAGGTGTGTAACCTTGGTCCCTCCACGGTACCGAGAAGAAGTCTTAGGGTGGGCTGAAGGACAGTGGATACGAACGTTCACTTAAAACGTTTTACTATGACCATCAGGACTAAGACAGGTCAGGATCATTCTCTTAATCCATTCCTTCAATTATCATCGTCAGGGAGAAAGGTCATCTGTCTAAGGGAGTTCGTTAGTCATTGTCTGTTGGATTGAGTTTTTCCGAATTCGATCTTCACTTGAGTGTCCCCAACGTTACCTGATTTACTCAGGGAGGGTTTTAAGTATACAACTTTAGATTGGGGGTTACACTACCGTAGTCCCCCATCCCGGAAACCTTCCGTTAGTTACGGTGCTTTCACCTCGGGGGTACTACCTTAATCACGGAGTTTTTTCTCTGGGGGCTCTCAAGGGAGTGGGAGAAGGACGATAAACTCCCATGTTACTCTTCAGACAATATGTCTCTCCCATTGTCTCCGAATGGTACGACAGTGAGACTAGAGTTTGAAGGTCGGAGGTCATGCCATTCTTTGTTCAAAGACAAATTTTCAATGAGTCAGATAACATGAAAAATATCTTGTCGGACTTGATTCCGTCCTTAGTATGTACCCCAGTCACACCGGTGATCACTACGGTAGTTCTGTGAGACACAGAGATAGAGAGTTGAGACAAGAGTTGACGTGACAATAAAGAATGTGAGGGTACGATCATTCTACCGGTAGTAGTTTAAGTTCAAAGTTCAGGTCCCTTTTGTCGTGTATGAAGGAGAGTTATCAACACCGTTTTGAAAGGTACGACATCGAGAAGTCTAGACTACTCTATAAAGTAAAAGGATCGGACTCAGAGTACGGGGAGGGACTTCAAAGTCGGTTGACGTAAGTTTGTACACCTGACTCTTACCTATTCTCACCCCGACACCATGATAGTCGTCTTCTTCTTCACCTGTGACGCCCACCTCGTCCCTTATTGTTCTCAGATGTTGACGATGAAAGGTTTCACAGACAGATGGTTATTATGTGACGTGGTAAAGGGGTATGAACGTTGAAAGGCCATGGTAGCAGTGTACTGTAAATATTCTTCTCTTATGTGTATCGGTGTTTTATAGGGCACGGATCTGATATGACAATAAAATGTGACGAAGAGACTCTCATACCCCTCGACTGGCAAAACCTCGTTTACAGGGAACGGTTCCCTAAGTGAAAGTGACATTATCAAGTAGAAATGTTATCGGGAAACTTCATCCGTATAAGAAGATAAAATCTACTTCTTTGAAGTCGAGTTTGTCTAATTCGTAGAGACACAGTGTATCGATTTCGTCTTGACCAGAAACCCAACCTTCAGTCAAAAAAAGACCTAGTTTTCGGTGACGATGAAGCTGATACAAAGCAACGGGGTTTCAGACTAAAGAAAGGTTCCTGGGTAAGAGTAAAGGTACCAGTACTTTAATACGACACACACTAGGAAAAAAAAAGAGGGAGAGTAATTTAAGGTTTGGTGACTAACAAACATTGCTATTTCTAGGTTCTACACTCTCGACTTACCCTATAATCTTTATTAGATCAAGTTCTGACTTTTAGGACGAAGTTTTCTCCGACTCCGTGTTTCTCCACAACTAGTAATCCTAGTGTCTTTATCTGTCACGAGGACCAGCTCCGGGGATTAAAGGTCCGGTTATGAGACCGAGGAGGTGAAAGAAAGACACGAACTTATACTGGAACCCTTTGAGTAGAATTGGAAGGACCGAAAACAAACGAAAAAACATTTTATTTCTCGTCTCATAACTTAAAGTAACTAAGGGTTCACGTGTAATAAAACATAAATTTTTAGATTTACACCGAATTTACCTTTCGTTTAGTATCGAACAAAAGTAAGAGAATTGTCATGAATATATTTTGTCACCGTAATAGAGTGACAGTCACTATAGAATCTAAGATACTTACACCTTTATGTTAAAAGTACAACAATAACGTCTCTACATTATTTGATTATTTCATACAGTAAGTCTTATCACGGACCGTGTTTTATGCATTTACGACTCATTTGTGAACCATGTCACCACCATCACTACCAATGTGACGTATATTTATTCTTACACACATACCGAACCGGGTACATGAGAATGTCCCTCTATTTCAACAGGGACCTGAAGTAACGGTAAATATCGAAACAGAGAAACTAAACACCTGGTGTACATGACCAAAAGGTAAGAATAAGAAGTAAGGACTCACAACATGGGTTTATGTGAACCTAACTTAATACGTCTAATTAAAAAAGAAAACAAGTGTAGTACATCTTTCCACCGTTTAACAGTGAGTAGAAACACAATATTTCTGTGTCCCATATCGAACATGGTAGAAAGGAACAAAAAATGTCTGTTAACTATTTTCACCCAAAATGTTTATCAAAGTGAGTTATGAGAGTCGGAGTAGAAAAGTACCGTATTTTCTACATAGTGTCGTCCATTTAACCGTCCTTTTAAAAACTCCATCTCTAAATAGAAACGAATCTGATCATTGGTACCGAAAGAGATGATTCTTCCCTTCAGACTATCTTAAGTCTACATTCAAATTTAACCATGTTATAGTTTGATTCAGTTCAAAATGACTAAAGGTTTTGTTCAAAAACTCTCTAAAAACAGGTAGTATAAAGTTTCGTCTTGAAACTTTTTCGTCCCATAAGAAAATTTTTTATCCCGTAAGTGTTTTTCGTAACACAAAGAAAGGAGATCAAGGGTTTGAAAACGACGGATATCTAAACTCTAGTTTTATCCGCCATAGAAATGACTAAAACAATAAATTTTAAGTGTCGAGAAGTAGAATAAGAAGATAAGTAGTAAAAGGGACAACAGAAAGTCTTACAGATATTTTACTACCCAATAATAAAGACGACGAAGTCAATCACAAATACGGTCGTCCCTTTGTAATAAAATAATAAAAATCTCTTATTCTCGATAAAGAACTTTGTCCTTTAACTAGAACGATAAAATCTCTTTATTTCGTTTCTGTAGAAAGAGTAGTTAGAAATGAACTAAAGGAGAGTTCTCAGAAAAGGTAAGGGATTTTGATGGGAGATTTATTCACTCTTCGGAAAGGGTAGTATATTTCATGTGTAGAGAGAAATAACTGTACAATGTAATATAAATAAAGACAAAGACAGAAGAAAGATCTACCCCGTGAGGGGTTTCTGTCCCTGACACCGGTAAAGGAACGACATACGTATATAGAATCTCGTGATTTAAATTTTCATACAATTTACTTCTTTACAGATTGAACGTTAGTGAGAATCTCGAGACTCCCATTGACACATAAGTCAAAGTTATAATTACAAATAGGTAACCCATCATTCTGAGTGGTGGTTTCATCTAAAATCAAAGAGTCTCGACGTGGACGTTTCAGAGTACATGGTGAAATCCATTATTAGACGATCTCTATGAATATCCGTGTATAAATGAATTATAATCCGACCCGATCTTTTCTTTGGTTAAACTTTAACGAAGGAGTCGACTTTCGAGACACGATTGTTATTTCAAATTAAAGTCGTCGACATCAAGAGTTTAGTTATCTGACGTTTCTCACACCGTTTTAAAGTCAAAAACCAAAACTTATGATTCGTCCAGTCTTCAACGTAATAAATTCTTATTTAAATTACCTAAAATTTTCTTCGAAAACCTTTTAATCGGTACACCTAAATATAATAAAAGTTATTACTAGATCTAGAGGTCTCATCTCCTTTTATCGTAGGTTGGTGTTTGGTAGTATACTTAATGTACTTGTACTCCCCAAAGTTTGTAAATACCGAAGTTCTCTTTCTGAATTCTATTTAAATATTTACTATCTATAATTTAGTGTCAACTGTTAACTTATAAGAATGGATTATTTCAAAGTCTTGTGAAAGAAACCAGAGAGGATAAGAAAGAAACCTGTCTTTTACACCGTCATTATGGAGGACCATTGATCTGACAATACGTTATTATAGACCGACAAGAAGGGACAATCGTCACAAACGAGATCACATCCTTGTACACACACTACTTACCACTGGTACCGATATAACCGGTAAATTAGAACTGGAACTGAGGTACTGGTGCTCATACGACAGTATGAAATAGAAAATTATTGAATAATACGACCACCCGTGACCCCGTATTCTTATAGTTTAGTACCTACAAAAATTTTAGGTCTTCAAGTTAAATCCTTTATTTAAACTTTACATTTATTCAATGAAACAGGAATCCTTTTTTACTCACCAGAATCAGAAAGGTCTCAGTAGTTTCGTACGTGAATTAGGTCTCTCAAGATCCGAGGGAAAGGTTTGACAAGTACCCCAAGAGTTCCGTTCTTACGACTTCACCAAATGGTAAGGGAAGAGGTCGCCTGGTATAAAACATCAAACCTCTTCTGAGAACTCTCAGGAACCTAACGTTCTAGTTTGGTCAGTTAGGATTTCCTTTAATTAACACTTATAAGTAATCTTCCTGACTACGATTTCGACTTCGAGGTCATGAAACCGGTGGACTACGTTTCTCGGTTGAGTTATCTTTTTTGGGACTACGACCCTTTCTAGTTTGCGTCCTTCTCTTCCCCTGTTTTCTCCTACTCTACCAACCTACCATAGTGATTGAGTTACCTGTGCTCTAACTCGTTCGAGGTCCTCTACTGTTTCCTGTCCCTTCGTACTACACGACGTCAGGTACCCCAGTGTTTCTCAGCCTATACTGACTCGCTGACTTGTTGTTGTTGGTCCGAGGGATAGAACTACAGGTGTCCAACTCTCCGTTCTTTCGGTGTAGATGATTCTAAAAGATGTCAACCCAACGTGTTCTTCCATAACTTCACTATACCTCATTATCCGTTCTCAACAGTCGTAAAGACTTTTCTTGCGACTCCCAATCCTACTAATCACAACTTTTATATCTCTGTCTCCTCTGTCTCCCGGTCTTTACAACGACTTACCCCAATCCTGGGACTCGTCTAGATGATTAGAACTAAATGACCCCCTGAAGAGAAGAACAGTCGAAAGTCTTTGTACCTCGGTAGAGTAAGTAACTGAAACTGAACCTGACTTGACACCATGAAATTACAGTACCATAATTATCAAATCTGAGAAAGGAAAAAAACTTTACCCTCTTATCCTTTATTTAAAGTAGCTGGAGAGTATAGGTGACATCCAAAGACCGAATTTCGAAATCGTTGTACCTTAGTATGACACAATTGATACCTTACCTTACCACTACCTGACATACGATAGGAATTGTGATACCAGAGAACGGTCCTACGTAAAAGAGAGGAGTTTACATCTCGGACTATGCGACGACGACGATGACGACGATTCAGCGAAGTCAGCACAGGCTGAGACACGCTGGGGTCTCTGCCGTCGGGTGGTCCGAGGGGGTAGGGACCCTAAGAGGTCCGTTCTTGTGACCTCACCCAACGGTAAAGGAAGAGGTTACTTACTTTCACTTTCACTTTCACTTCAGCACAGGTTGAGAATAGCAGGGGTACCTGGCGTCGGATGGTCCGAGGAGGTAGGTACCCGAAAAGGTCCGTTCTCATGACTTCATCCCACGGTAACGGAAGAGGCCTCTGACTATACTCGTCTCGGGTCCTGATATTTTCTGTTCTACAAAGGTTAAGTTAAACACTTTTTCGGACTTCCATAGGTCAATTCGTGAATAAAACGAGATAGTAACTTTCTTTCTCTTTGTGTTCAAAAGGGAAAAATTATTAAAACATATTAATTTGAAGTCAGAAAATCTACACTACGTATGATTATTTAAGAGGTACCTTAGAAAATCTTCATTTCGTGTCGACAAGTTAAGTACTTAAATAAAACGTCACAGAATTATCTTACAAAAGGAGTTTTTCTTAAAATAAGAAATCTACTGGGTTTACTGGAAGACACAAAATAGAAGAGAGAGTAGAGAGAATCAAAACCCGAATAAGAACCAACTTTTGTGAACAATCGGAGTCAAGTAATATGAAGACCATAGTCCAGTGAAACATAAGGACACTCGAAGTGCGGGTACAAGTTTAGTGGTAAAATAAAGTGGGAGGAGACAGGGTTTCTAACGTGAACGACGTCCTATGAAATTTAAGACACTCCAATTAACCCTACAATAATTTTATACTAGAGACTAAGAGTTGAATCTATAAAATATCCAATTCAATATTAGACTCATGTACTTTACAAGTTATTCCACTAAAGACTAAAATTTTATTCCGATTTTTGTCTTTTATTAGTCCGTAATACAAATTAGATTTAGGTGTTCTTCTTTAAAAGTTTGGTAGTAGGTTATAAGATGACTGAATTCGACCAGAATAACTGTTACTTAACCGGTAACCTTAGAACCATCTTTGAGGAAAGAGAAGATACTACATGGTTCGTTGTAACCTAACTCAACTTTAGGAACTCCCAAACTTCTGGAAGAGAGTGGAGAATGTGTCGGAATTTGACAAGTGAGTAGAGTAAGAGGTAGTTCTCTTACTCTTACACCGAGGAAGACTGGTATAAGTTGTGGTTAGAGAACATGGTTGAACTCACTTCTATATCCTTTCCTTTTACCCTCCGTTCTTTTCTACCACTCCTTGTTTTTCGTCTTGACCCTCTGACGGGAACACAAAACTTTGTCCCGGTGGTACATCAGAAGTAATATAAGATACATAAGACACACTTTAAAGAAACCGTCAGGAAAAACCCTAGAAATGGTTTTTTGCACGAACCTGGTTAATTCTCGTATTTTTTACAGGGATTGTTCCGTCGTAGAACGAAATAGCTAGAAAGTTTATTTAGAGAGTGAAAGATACCGACTAGTTGGGACCATCAACTCAAGTAGACTGTTTCTGTGTACCTCTATCAGGTGCATGAAACAGTCTTTGGATTTTTATAAGATACTTCCATAAAGATCCAAAATTTTTTATATTTTTGTGAAAGACTATACAAGACTAGTTTTTAGTAAGGAACGTTGTAAGTCCACTGAAGGTAAGTCTCCGTGAAGTTTACTTTTAAAACTTAATTAACGACTCTTTCCCTTACAGGTTTCCAATTTACTTTCACAAGTATTCCGTCAAGATAAACGTTAAAAAATTCCTTAGAGGTGTGAGAAGAGGTATCACCGACATGATCAAACGTAAGGGTGGTTGTCACATCCTCCCAAGGGAAAGGAGGTGTGGGAGAGGTCGTAAATAACGAACGTCTAAAAACCTAGCGTCTGTAAGACTGACCACACTTCACCATGGAGTAACACCAAAACTACACGTAAAGAGATTATAACTCACTACAACTCGTAGAAAAGTACACAAACAATCGGTAGGCATACAGAAGAAACCTCTTTACAGATAAATCAAGAAACCGGGTAAAAAACTAACCCAGCAATTAAAAAGACCTTAACTCGACGTATTCAACGAAGATATAAAAACTCTAATCAACACACAGTCAACGAAGTAAACGATAATAAAAGAGGGTAAGTCTTCCGACAGAAAAGTGGAACGAATATAAAAGGAAACAACACGTCTTCGAAAATTAAAATTAATCTAGGGTAAACAAATAAAAACGAAAAGTGTGACTCCTTTGGTCTTAACTTTCTCTGTGTACATGGGGTTACAAGTAGCGTCGTGACAAATATTATCGGTCCTGTACCTTTGTTGGATCTCAAAGACCAGAATGTAAATCTAGAAATTAGGTAAAACTCAAATAAAANTTACCTCATAATGAGTCGGCAATTTTTCTTAAGTAAACTTAGTCAAGACTACTCTACCCACTTTGACCTCGGTTAATATGTCTCACTTCATTCGGTCTTTCTTTTTGTGGTTATGTCATATGATTGTGTATATATACCTTAAATCTTTCTACCGTTACTACTGGGACATACGTTCTGTCCTTTTTTCTGTGTCTACACATATTGCCTGAAAACCTGAGTCTCCCTCTCCCTCTCCCACCCTACTAAACCCTCTTACCGTAACTTTGTACATATGATAGTACATTCTTAGCTTAGTGGTCAGATACAGGTTACGTCCTATGTCGTACGAACCCCGACCACGTGCCCCTACTGGGTCTCTCTACAACACCCCTCCCTCCACCCTCCCCCCAAGTACAAACCCTTGCGTACATGTGGGCACCACCTAAGTACAGTTACATACCGTTTTGGTTATGTCATAACATTTCATTTTATTTCATTTTTATTTTTAATTTTTTTATTTTTATTTACTAATTTATTTTAAAATTTTTTATTTATTTATTTATTCTCACAAGTGATAAGTGATGAATCTTCCGTTATATGTTTTCACGTTTGTAGTTCCTAAGTTCTTTAATTTTAAAAAAATTTATCTGTTTGAGGTATGGAAACAGTTAAGTTCTCTAATTTTTTTAAAAAAAATTAAATATAGGGGATGAATCTTCGTCAAACCCAGTGTTGTTGTGAACAAAGTTGCTAGACCCGAGAAGGAACTGGAGAAGTGAGAGAACAAAGAGAAAAGAATTCAAATCTACTACGGGAAAAAACGTTCTCGGATCTTGTCATCGTTATGTAAGGGTTTGAAACTTCGTGGATACCCTCCATTAGTCTCCTGTTTATGAGGATAAAAAGTGTATGATTTGGTTCATTATAAACGATATACAAATCGTCTATACATGGTCATCATAAGACGATACCATTCGTTCCATCAATCTAGGACCGGAGTTCCGTAAATATTAAGTTTTAGTAGTTATTCCTATTTGTAAGGTTTCGTGTACAGTTGTTCGTTCCTCGACGTATTATTTAGATCTCCATCTTCCGTCTCTGTTCGAAGATTTCTTTCGTTATAGATAAATTTTAAATTTTCTTTGTAAAACGTTAAAACAAAAACAAAAAAAAAACGTTTTATACTTCTCCTACTCAATTTTCGTACAATCGGAAGATTTTCTACGAACACTCGTTTTTGTACTACGACGTTTAAAACCAGGAGAGTCGGACACAAGGGGTAAAGGGAAAGTCCCGTAGGAGATTGAAGACTTTGAAGTCAGTACTTCACTGAAGACAAGAGATAAGAGATGGTAAGTCTAGATTAATTTTATCATTAAATGTAGAGATTCAGGTAAGGTAAGTAGGTCAAAGGGAAAAGGTTTTCTGTACAGGAATTCAGAGTAGAGAGAACACTTTACTTTCAGAAATGAGGAACAATTATTTTAGAATTTGTACTTACAAGTATCTTTAAATTTGTAGTCGTTTATATGTACGTCCGTGCCCCTGCGATAGACTCTTTATTTGTACCGAAGAACCTGGTGACTCTAATATAGTGTAATTGACTTACGTGGAATTCAGTGAAGACTAAAAACTTGGTGGAACATTCCAGAAAAATTTACAAAATAACCACAGACTCATTTGACGGTCACTCTATCATTGTCACTACTACCACCGCCATTGTTAATATTAATAGGATTAACGAATCTCACAGTAGTCCGTTTCTCGAGACGTAAATAAAAGAAAGTCTCGTCATACATGGACGTTTCTAAAAATTAGATCCGTATATTCTGTCGTAAACTTACTTCTTTATAATAGTCTTTGGATAATCCTCCTTTCTTACCCTTAGAACGGTAATAAAATCACTGTCGAAACGTTTTATACTTCTTACTGTTTCCCTTCTCCGTCGTCTTATTGTATACAATCTTTTTTAAGTCGAAGTAACATTCGTTCAATGACTTAGGGAGATTCCGAGTTGAAGAAGTGAACGGTACGACTCTGAATCGGGAGATCGAGTCATTTAGAAAAAAGAAATAAGAAAGGATACCTTTTTTACTTTTTTGAACTCGAACTTTTGTTATATACTTTACTTTGGTTGTCACTAGTATCCCTCTTTTGAAAATGTATAATACACAGTTACTTAGGTTCACAGTATTTGTACTACATAACGATGACATTTTATCAGTGTCAAACCTTTCAATGGACATTGTGTACTTTGTACTCTTCTCTTAAGTCTCGTGAGGTTGTTTTCAAATATCTTTGCGTTAGTTAAAAGACAAAGAGGATGTCCTTCAAAGAATAGTTCAAAGAGAGAGAACATTTTGAAGTAAATTTAAGATAAAAATTCGGAAAGATATAATGAATATACCTTACACTAAGTCTGTAAAACTATTCTTTGATTATAAACGATATACAAATCGTCTATACATGGTTATCATAAGACGATACCATTCGTTCCATCAATCTAGGACCGGAGTTCCGTAAATATTGAGTTTTAGTAGTTATTCCTATTTGTAAGGTTTCGTGTACAGTTGTTCGTTCCTCGACGTATTATTTAGATCTCCATCTTCCGTCTCTGTTCGAAGATTTCTTTCGTTATAGATAAGTTTTAAATTTTCTTTGTAAAACGTTAAAACAAAACTTGTGTACTTTGTACTCTTCTCTTAAGTCTCGTGAGGTTGTTTTCAAATATCTTTGCGTTAGTTAAAAGACAAAGAGGATGTCCTTCAAAGAATAGTTCTTTGAATCAAAGAATAGTTCAAAGAGAGAGAACATTTTGAAGTAAATTTAAGATAAAAATTCGGAAAGATATATTTAATATACCTTACACTAAGTCTGTAAAATTCAAGAATACAAATATATACGAATATCGTATTAAACGTACAAGAATATGAAAATAACACAGAATGATACGGTCAAGGGACGGTTAGGGTATATTTAACATTCTTTGAACTCCCGGTCGAGTAACGATAAAATTAGTAACGATTTATGTCACACGAAGAAAATCGGGAATAGAATGAACTGGAGAGCCTACACTTGTAGTCGTCAATGGTGTAGAAGGAAAAACTTTACAGGAACCAAAGACACTAGGACATGAGTCGATCAAGAAGATAGAGTTCGACGTTGACTAGCATAAGGAAGTACCCAAGAAAAAAAGACTGTTGTAAAAACTTCCACTACAAGAAGTCCCTAGTTGAACGAAGAGTGAAGTAAGATGTCTACGTAGGTTATAATGAAGTAGACGAGGTGACTGAGGTTGATTGTAAGTATATATGGTTATTGAGGGTGCAGACCTCGAGGTCGTGTAAGAGGGAAGTCTGGAGGTCCATGTACGTATATTCACGATGGTCTGTAGAGGTGAATGTACAGGGTGTCCGTGAAGTTGAGTCGTGGAGGTTTTACCTTGGATTATAGAAACAGAAAGGGAGGGTTCTGAACCAGAAAGAAGGACATCAGAGGAGAGGTTCTTCTGAGGAGGTAGATGTGGTGACGGGTTCTGTCCCTCAGTAGGAATTGGGATAGAGAGAGTAGGGTTTTAGTTTGATCTAAGGTCAAGGATTCTCAAGACGGAGAGTTTCTAGAGAAACTAAGAGAAGTGAAGAAACACAGTAGGGATGATGGTTGAACCAGTTGTACGAGGTTTAAGAACGACTTAATAACCTTATTGAAAGATAAGAGAGGAACAGAGGAGGTTCTATGACCGAACGGGTCGTCACGGGTATAACATCACTTTCACCAGAAAGATTTAACAAATAGACTAAACTCTGTGTCGACGACTTGGTGTGTTTAATTATTGTTGTCTTACCCTTTCTGATCTCTAGAGAAGTTCTTTTAATCTCTATGGTTCCCTTGTAAAGTGTGTTTCTACCCGAGCTATTTCCTGTCTTTACCATACCTGGATTGTCTTCGTCTTCTATAATTCTTCTCCATCGTTCTTATGTGTTTTCTTCACATGTTTTTTCCAGAAGTTCTGGTTCTATTAGTGTTACCACACTAGTGAGTGGATCTCGGTCTGTAGGACCTTACACTTCAGTTCGCCCGGAATCTTTCGTAGTGATGTTTGTTTCGATCACCTCCACTACCTTAAGGCCAACTCGATAAAGTTTAGGACTTTCTGCTACGACACTATCACGACGTGAGTTATACGGTCGTGTAAACCTTTTGAGTCGTCACCGGTGTCCTGACCTTTTCCGGACAAAAGTAAGGTTAGGGTTTCTTTCCGTTACGGTTTCTTACAAGTTTGATGGCGTGTTAACGTGAGTAGTGTGTGTGATCATTTCATTACGAGTTTTAAGAGGTTCGGTCCGAAGTCGTTATACACTTGGCACTTGAAGGTCTACAAGTTCAACCAAAATCTTTTCCGTCTCCTTGGTCTCTAGTTTAACGGTTGTAGGTGACCTAGTACCCTTTTTCGTTCTCTCAAGGTCTTTTTATAGATGAAGACGAAAGAACTGATACGGTTTCGGAAACTGACACACCTAGTGTTATTTGACACCTTTTAAGACTTTCTCTACCCTTATGGACTGGTGGACTGGACGGAGAATTCTTTGGATATACGTCCAGTCCTTCGTTGTCAATCTTGACCTGTACCTTGTTGTCTGACCAAGGTTTATCCTTTTCCTCATACAGTTCCGACATATAACAGTGGGACGAATAAATTGAATATACGTCTCATGTAGTACTCTTTACGACCCGACCTTCTTCGTGTTCGACCTTAGTTCTAACGGCCCTCTTTATAGTTATTGGAGTCTATACGTCTACTGTGGTGGGAATACCGTCTTTCACTTCTCCTTGAGTTTTCGGAGAACTACTTTCACTTTCACCTCTCACTTTTTGAACCGAATTTCGAGTCGTAATCTTCTGCTTCTAGTACCGTAGACCAGGGTAGTGAAGTACCCTTTATCTACCCCTTTGACCTTTGTCACAGTCTGAAATTAAAAAACCCGAGGTTTTAGTGACGTCTACCACTGACGTCGGTACTTTAATTTTCTGCGAACGAGGAACCTTCTTTTCAATACTGGTTGGATCTATCGTATAAGTTTTCGTCTCTGTAATGAAACGGTTGTTTACGGACAGATCAGTTCCGATACCAAAAAGGTCACCAGTATATACCTACACTCTCAACCTGACACTTCTTTCGACTCGTAGCTTCTTAACTACACAAACTTGACACCACAACCTCTTCTGAGAACTCTCAGGGAACCTGACGTTCCTCTAGGTTGGTCAGGTCAGACTTCCTCTAGTCGGGACCCTAAAGAAACCTTCCTTACTACGATTTCGACTTTAAGGTCATGAAAACGGTTGAGTACCCTTCTCAACTGAGTAACCTTTTCTGAGACTACGACCCTCCCTAACCCCCGTCCTCCTCTTCCCCTGTTGTCTCCTACTCTACCGACCTACCGTAGTGACTGAGCTACCTGCACTCAGACTCACTTGAGGCCCTCAACCACTACCTGTTCCTCCGGACCGCACGACGCTAAGTACCCCAACGTTTCTCAGTCTGTCCTGACTCGTTGACTTGACTTGGGAGTCTTTAAGTAAAAGGAGTCACTCCGGTCGTTCGAGAAATACCGAGTTGTATTTCTCGAGTCGTATTTTGGTATCGGAACTGATCTGCCTGGAACGAACCGTTTCAGTACAGAGACGAAAAGTTATACGATAGATCCAACCAGTATTGAAAAGAAGGTTCCTCATTCGCAGAAAATTAAAGTATCGACGTCAGTGGTAGACGGCACTAAAACCTCGGGGTTTTTTATTTCAGACTGTGGCAAAGGTGACAAAGGGGTAGATAAAGGACAAATCGGAGTAGGGAACAGTGAATGAAAGAGTAGTGGTGGTAAGGTTTGGTAAACTTTAAAAGGCTTACACTGTAAGTGAGCATAGAAGTCGGACACTCAGGTGAGAGGAGTGGAAATTAATTCAATATGTCTCACCGTAAATTCTTCCTACCTTCCGGTGTTGATTCCCAGACGTACGGTGTCGATTACTAGCTTCTATGACTTACGGTGTTGGTTCTGGATCGGGTCGTGTTATTTAGTTGAAAATTTTGTCTTACTACCTTCCCTACATTGTATACTGTACCATTTACACTGTGACGACATATAATATATACTTTCGACAATCTCATTTAGGTCTCAAGAGTAGTGTTCCTTTCAAAAAGAGATAAAGAAATTCAACCACAAGTATACTCTACTATCCACAAGTGATTTAAATGATATTATGAAGTACTACATATATTTAGTATAACAATATGTCATATGGAATTTGAATGTGTCACATCACACAGTTAATATAGAGTTATTTTGACCTTCTTCTTTCTTTATGCGTCAAAGTTTCGTTGAAGAGGGGAAGGATTTGACTCGTCAAATGGAATCTTTTCCAGTCAAAATTCTCTTCTCCCAGTCATGTAAAGGAACACTACATTAGTGCAAATGATGCCATCTTCAAAAGGGACATCTTTCGATAAATGACTCAAATAAATCCAGTGACCAAGACCTAGGTCTATATTAGATAAATAAAAGAAAAAGTCGAACTAACTCCATTATACTATTAATGTATGCATATGTAACCCTTTCATAACGGACGTAGTTCAATTAGTAGTGCGGGTGATGTAGTATATAAATGGGGAGAAAACCCATTCTTGTAAATTTAAGATGAGAGAATCATTTAAATTCAACATGTCATTGTCATCATAGTTGATAGCAGTGGTATAATATGTAATCTAGGAGTCATGAATAAATGGAACATTGACTCAAACATGGAAAATGGGTAGAGATAAAGGAGGTGGGGACGGGGGTCGAGAACCGTTGGTGAAAAAATAAGAAGCAAAGAAAGTCAAGGTAAAAAATTCTATGACGTATCTTCACTATGGTAAGTCATAAACAGAAAGAGATAGACCAAGTAAAACGAATCGTATTACGGGAGGACGGGAGGAGGTGTAAAGGGTCTAGAGGTCCCTCCGGACGTCCGGCGGACATCTACACTACGATCTCATGTTCAGACTCGGAGTCCGTCGTCGAAAGGTTCACATGTCTACCTGGCGAAAGATACTCTCTGACCCTCTGACCACTTAAACGGACGAAGGAAACACGACTCGGAACCCCCTATTAACACGTGGTAATTGTTGACGAGAAAACAAATGACACCAGACACACTCAACAGACATGACGGTTACCATAACTGGTCCAGTCGGACAGGAAGATGTGGACGAGTTTTCTACCACGATATTTGGACTTAGTGAAAGGACTACGACGGTTCAGTGGAATCGAACAGGAGACAAAAGAAAGACTTCCTGGACCTAGTATGTTTTGTTCGTTATCTGTATACACTTCTTTTATTGAGAGTTGGTGACGGTACCCTATAGAATGGGAGCGAGGGTTCGATTTGTAAGTCCAGATCGTTATTAATTAGTTCGTATAGTGGAAAATTATCTTGTTCGTGTCACCAAACCTATTTGTAGACCTATAATGTTAAATAAATCGTGTTATGTTTGTACCAGTATTAAGGGTGTGTATGACTTTCTCTAGTCCAAAGATCAATTATCCGAGACGTAGACACTATATCACGAAACTATAGGGTAAACCAAAGGTAATATTTTTCGTTTGTATAACGAATAAAACGTAGGTACTCTAGACTTCAGGATTCGTCTTGTCATCTCTAATTAAAGTAGAAGTAGCCTTAGAATGAATTACAATGAACTTCTTTCGTAAACTAACACTCCGTTATGAGGTAGAGATTAAACACTAACCCATAAGTATCCGGGTGAGAAACAGTGAACTAAGAAGAAGTATACCATAAACTGTAAAAGGAGGGATTCATAATTCTCGATGATTAAGAGTCACCTACCCAAGTCTTGTGTCCGTGTGTAATACTTTTAATTTACAGTGTACCTTCACAGGTTTTTGTAGTCGGTCTTTGTAAGGAACTTTTAGACCGATGGTCTTGAGATCTACTGCTAGGTCCATCGCATCTTGATGACGGTCCACTTTGACTTAGAAAGGGTCCGATCAGAACCTGTGGTGCGAAGAGTCTTACGTTGTTTGCAAACGGTGTGATGAAGAGACCGAGGATGACTTGAAAGTCAGTTATTTTAGAGTGTCGAAAAGAAGGTACCTACCAACAATTTAGTCAAAGTGTAGGACGTGAAAATGGTAACTAAAAAAAAATTTGAATGTCAAATATCAAAAAGGGTTTATATAAGATAGAATGATCAAAATTCGTGAAAGAGACCGCGTGAACAGAAACTACCGAAGTGATTCTTCTTCGTAGTGGTCAGTAGCTAAATCGGGAGGAAGACTTATAAAATGGAGTCCTACAAATGTAGTTCGATTTAGTCCTGTAAGACTTGACTACAACAATATGATTTACGGAAATTGACGAGACGTTAGTTAAGGGTCCTTACCTCACCCGTACCCCCTTTCCCTTCCCTACCTCCCACACTCTATTCTTATTTTGAAACCTTCTACTCACTTAAAAAAATTGCAACCTTAGTTCTTTAAGTAATATTTATACTTTTTGTGTCGACATTGACCGTGTCCCTCACTAAGTCAGAAGTTAGGACCGTCAAAAAATTGAAACCGTCGTACTTAACCTGGACTTTCGGAAGATGACGAAACCCAAGACTAAAAGTAAATCAAAATGGTCGTTCTTTTTAGTGGGACCTCGGTACACGTACGACTAAAACAATTAAAGGAGTTTATACAGGGAACAAATTTAGTGACGACTAATTTGTAAGAACTATAGAAAGGAAAGAGTTGCACGGTACTGAGTAGTCCACTAGGGTCACCTTCCAATTTCAATTCAGATAAAGAAATTTTACAAATAACTTTTACTCGTCACCTTTTTTGTTAACACCGACTCTGCCATTTACGGAGACTACCCGATACAGAGAAAATTGGTAACTATCAGAAGTTTTCTATCTCATAAACGATAGTCCTTTGTAGGGATCCTTGACTCGGTCTGGTTTCCGAACCTGATACCGTTCCGACTCGACGACGTCGGTTTGTTCGTGAAGGGTTCACCCCGACTAACAAGACGATGACACCTTCCAGTGTATCTCCATTATTAAAAACGTCACTAGTACTTAAAAGAGAAGCATGATAGTCTTTGTCAAGAGGCATTATAGACTAAGAGATAAAGGGATTGTCAGACTTAAAATTCTATATGTTAATGAACGACGTCTCTTTAGTTCGAACCATCTTACAATTAACTTTCAAGTAAATATCCCGTACCGTTGGGTGAGGTCATAAGAACGGACCTCTTAGGGTACTTGCATCCTCAGACCGCCCGATGTCAGGTATCCTATCGTCTTTCAGTCTGTGTTGACTTCACTGAATCGTACGTGCGCGCGTACGATGAAAATCGTGTCGTTTTCAATCTAAAAGACAAGGTAGATACTTTTATTGTCCGTTTCCTACTGATGGTGTCGTTTAATGACTGAGGGTGGACGGATCACTAGACAGTCTGAGGTAGTCAACACAATTCCCTCCTTTATTAGTATAAGTCACACTATGTTATCTTTTTCGGGACGAGACCTTCAATTCTTTTGATCAAAAAAGAAGAACTGAGACGGGTGTTTAACACACTGGAATTTGTTCAACAAACTTGAGAGACTGGAAATTGCAGAGTAGACACATCTGTAATCTGATTTTATCGAAGAACGTAAAATATAAAGTAAGGTACCGAAGGGGTTGAGATTGTTCTTAATAGAAAGACTTTAAAAGGATCTCAAAATATACACATGGAGTAAGTCACGTCAGACCCTGTAATTAAATTAATGGTGAACCTTCTATTAGACTTCTTTTTTTAGTCTATTTACTACGTAAAAGAAGACGGTTCTTTCTACCATAAATCTCTAAACCGAAATGACCTGAAGTCCCTAGTACCCACACACACACACACACACACACACACACACACACATAGTGTTGACGATAGAACCCCAGACCCCTACTCCTTCTAAATTTACGATACTCGGTATCTCAGTTATGTAAGTATGTATACTCCAGATAGTGCCTGTGAAGAGATCTTAAGTCCGACCAGTAGAGACTAGAAACATAGACTTGTAGAAACAAAGATACCCCCTCAATAAGTAAATAAATTCGAATGAAATCTTTTGACACCTCGTATTAGTAAACCCTCGTACACGAGTACCGTGTTACAGTCTTATTACGATTTATAAATCTGCATTCGTTTTTTGACTTTCAACGAAGGAAAGCCGAAACAATAACTGTTATATTCACGGAATACTAAACCTCTTAAAATTGTAGTAGACATCCAACAGTACCCTTGTCGATGACGATAATGGTTGGATGGACCTTCCTAGATTTACATTATTGAGTTTTCAGAAAGAGGACTGATACTGAATATTTTACCGTTTATAAAAGAAGGAGCGAGATATATAAAGACGGTAAAGAGTGAAAGACAACGTAGTCTCCGGTAAAGAACGAGACGTAATCAAAAGACGTCTTGACGTACCGAAGTAACCGGTTAATGGACCCTATTACCAGAAGGAGAAGGAACTTCTAGATCTTCCTTATACTTGACGTCCCCTTTATCCCACACTCAGTACCGTTGATAATCGAATCTCTTAATCTTCCTTCTTCAATAGAAAAAGAAGTCAATTTTCATCTATTACCTCCGATACTTTAATACGAAAACATTAAGTTAGTATTGACGATCTCACTGAGTCGATTTTAAATCAGAAGAATAAAATACCGTCTCTTTCTTTATAACTAACCCCAATTCATTCACCTACATATTCAAACCGTATGACATAAAAGTACATGGGTACCATACAATAAATAAATCAGAGAAAAATTATTCAAGACCACTGAAGGTCCAGTCCTACCACTAACTTTGGTTACGATTTTGAGGGTATAAGTCGATTTTTATCCTGTCACACTATTTGATCTAAAGTGTTTAACTTTTCGTGTACCTGTGTGATTTTTGTTCCTCTCCTTTATATACCAGGTCTTTGGTTCTATAATGGTATTTTTACCGTTTTGTTTTGTTTTAGTTTGTCTTTGTACAAACCAAGTCCGTTGACTTCGACTCCCTGACCGTATTAGATTGTCCTCGATGTTGTCCTCCCTGTCTCTTTTACCCGGGTTTCGTTGTACTGTTCTCTCTTACGGCTCTTAAGGAGTCTTACTTCCTGTTCCCCAATATAGATATACTCTACTAACTACAAATAATTTAGTAAAGTACTACATACGAATGGTTTAATAATATTTCATGTGGAAGTTGAATGTGTCATGACATACATTTAATATAGAGTTATTTTTGTCTTCTTCTTTCTTTTTTTTTCTAATCCCAGGAACCTGACTACCTAAGGTGGTACACAGTTTGACCATTTATATGAAATTTTTAATTGAAGATCTGTATACTATCGTTCAAACGTCTTATAATTCTATTTCTCTTTTAAGAAGTTTTCTTTTTATTTTTCGTCTAATTAAGATATCGAAAAAGGAATCATTTTTATCTACGGATTTTTCTGACGTGAGGGTGGCTTTTCCCGTAACCAAGGCAGGGACCAGTCCCCTGTTTCTAGGACGTACGGAGTTCCACATCGGTTTTTTTTTTTTTTTTTTTCTACGGATTCTTTTATCTAATAGACGTTCGAAAGACTTTTTTTGATTTCATTGGCATGGTATCAAGATGTTGGTTGGATATTATATACTTATATAAAATTTCGTTTGACTATGGAGATTCTGTTACTGGTAGTAATCCTTTTGAAACTTCCAGATAAAAAGTTGATTGATTTATATATCCCTACATGTTTTAATTTTTACCCGTTTCTTAGTCTTTTGGTATTACTTTTTAATTTTACTTACGACAAACATTTGTTTTTTTTTAGTATAAAAATAAAAATCATTTGTAAAATTCATTTTTCATATATCGCCAACCTCTTTTCGAACTTCTTTTCACTTTATACGATTCTAATAACAGAAGAAGTCTTCCCCTCTCTCTACGGTTCATTGAGACTTGAAATTCTTTTATATTTATATACATGTTTACAATTTTTAAAATTACCAGTTGTCATTTTCTTTTTCTTTCCTTCTTTTTAACTTCCCTCCCTTCTTTATTTATTATACGTTTATACACCTACCCTTTCCCTCTTGATTAGTCAACTTCTCTGTCCTTTTTATTCTTTTTTGTTCGTTTCCTTTCCCTACTATCTGATTTTTGTGTTTTATCATGCCGTCTGTGTTCTTGTTTGTATAATCGTTAGTATGTTGCTCGTAGTTTGAATAGAAGGTTTTCTATCTTGGAGAGTCTTAATCAGTTAGGTAGTCACACGACAGGGGTCTTAATGAGTCTTTATCTATTTAGCCTATTCTTTTTTTTTTAAAAACTGTTTATAGTTGTAGTTCTTTGACTGTATCGTTACAGGTTTAGTATTTTTATCTTATCGAATCACTTGTTGTAACTTTCCCAATTTCTTTTCTATGATGATGCTCATTTTCCTTATTAAGGGGGTTGTTGTTTTTTTATACTAGGTCTACATAAGAGGTTTGATAGGTGGGATACTAGGGTTTGAATTAACACACTTAAACAATCTAGAAACCATAAGTCAACAATTTTCGTAAAATTTTTATTATTGACCACTTTCTTTACCGTTGGTGAGATCATGAGAACGGATTTTTTAGGGTACTTGTCTCGTCGGACCACCTGACGTCAGATATCCAAACGTTTTCTCAACCTGTACTGACCCACTGATTTGTTGTTTTTGTCCTTATCATTGTGTTAAAAATTACTACTATCACTTTTATATATTGTGTTACGGATATAAAAAGTTAATTTAGTTTGTTTTTTCCATAATGGACTCTTTGGGAAGTGTGAAACTAGTACAAGAGAAGTCTTAAACGTAAGGACCAAGAGATAATAAAGTGACTTAATATACAATATTTAAAATCCTTATAAGAAGAAGAGACGGATTAAGACTTTATGTTCATAGATCGATAATAAAGTCACGTAGATAAGTTTTCATCGAGATAAAAATATACATTCATAGAGAACGGGAAATCAGACAAACATAAAGGAGGAGTCATCCTCCTGGAAATTAGTACTAAAACGACTTTAAAATTTAAAACAAAATATATGAGCTAACGAGTCAACATAGGTTGAGAAACACTGAGGTACCTGACATCGGGTGGTTCGAGGAGACAGGTACCTTAAAAGGTCCGTTCTTATGACCTCACTCAACGGTAAAGGAAGAGGTCCCTAGATGGGTTGGGTCCCTACCTTGAGCACAGAAAGTGTAGAGGACATAACCGTCCGTCTAAGAAATGATGATCGTGGTGACATTACGAATATATATTAATTGTTTAATATAGAGTTAAGAATACGAATTTTGATTTATTTTATAAGTTCTATCAAGAGGACGATAAATAGAAAAGGGGACATCAATTTTACTTCTTTTTTTTAGTTCCACTGTATATTAATGTTTATCTTCCTTTGGGTTTCAGTTCTATTTAGTTTGATAAATGTAGTAAACTTATTAAATTTTTGGTATGGACTACATGTTTCTTAATAACTAACTTTACAATTAAAAACACAAAAAACTAAATCTACTGTATCCTTAAGATCGACCCTAACCTTTCTTTCTTTTTATATATATATATAAGGAACTCCTTACACAGATATTATTCTCCAGATATTAACAAACGTCAGTCATATACTAAAACCTCATTAAAACAAAATACTGACAATATCAAGATCCATCCAATGACCTGAAAGAGAGCTAAAAGAGAACTAGAATACAGGAGACTATAAAAAGTTTTTAATAAAATAACTTCACATCAACTAAATGTTTCGCAACGAAAAATGAATGTTGTTTCACTAGGTCAATATGTATGTAAAAAAAGTATAAGAAACGGTAACATCAAAGAGTCCACTATAACTTATACCAAAGAACATATATATCATCCTGACACAACAAATAGGTAAGAGATATATTAGCATAGACGATTAAAGTGTGAGGGTCTGGTGGGAAGAGGGTGGGAGGGAAGGGGACCGTTGGTGTTCAGACAAAAGATACAGACACTCAGACAAAGATAAAACATCTGTCCAAGTAAACACCGTATAAAATCTAAGGTACATGTTCACTATAGAATTCCATACACAGAAAGAGACAGACTTAAGGAAGTGAATTGTACTATTAGAGATCCAGGTAAGTACAACGACGGTTACCAATACGGGAGGACATAATTAGTTCTGTAGGACAGAGGACTCTAATTACAACGTGTCGTTTTTTTAAATGAGATATCGAATTATGTTTCGTCCTCTTACGATTAAATAAGAGTAAGGGAATTGTGAAGCACATTTCTTTTGTACAGAAAAATTGTTGTTTATACAAAGGGGTCATGGATAAAGAACAGTTGTCGGTACCAAATTAGAAACTCTCCGTCTACCTGTGTAGAAAACCGACTTTTATGTCTCTAGTTACAATATGGTTTGTGTGGTTCTCTCTTTAACCCTTACCGACGTTTCTGAGTCGTAAATCAAAGTCTTTGCGAAACATATCAGGACCTGTTTTTGACCGAAGTACGGCCGAGGGTTTTACGGAGGAAACCTCACATTAGAGAACTCTCTAAAAAGTAATAACAGAAATGACGAATCTAGTTGTGGTCCGTCTAACTCACTTTTGTCGGGAAGTTTAGGTAAAAATTAGAAAGTTTGTTCGTTTAATCGACACTTAATAAATAGTTCTTGTAGGTCCACCCGTGACTATGTCACTTTTGTCGAAAGACGTAAGGAGATCTCAAAAAACTCAGAACCTTTATGACGACAGTGGGGAGAAAGAAAAGTCTAAAAATTTAACAAAGGATTTTTATCAAACTATACTGTAACGTCTTGACTTTCCATAAACGAAGAAACAGAGTTTAATTATCTATTTTAGTTTAACGATTCTTTGTATCATGACCCTGTCTCTGTACGTATCTTCCTTAATCCCTTCCCTTTTGACTTCCTTCTTTCTGAAAAAAAGTTCCTATCGTTGTGAGACCCCCGAATCCTTCTCCTTACATCTTTCAAATGAAACGATGAAGATGGTATGGTCAGTCACTTGAACAAAATTCCCTTCTTATTCAGTTGTTTTTAAGGAACTAAACATTGAAATACTTCAGTTGTACTTAAGAGAGAAAGGTAACGACTGGATTTAGAAATCAGTTGGGTTTATGACAGAAAAAAAAAAAAAAAAAAAATGTCACACATTTGAATGTCTGTTCTAGTCGAAACATAATCGGAACATACTGAGAATGTTGATGTCCATTTAAAGGGTCGACGAAGTGTTGGACTTCCAATTTTTCAGGACCTGTTTTAATATCTTAATTGAGTTCGTTTTGATTCTTTACAAACCCCTTTTTAGTTCGTCTCTTGTGAGATAATCGTGACCCTCATTATAATGACACATTCATCTTTATGACCCTACGAAGGGACCACCAAGTCACCGTTTCTTAGGTGGACGGTTACGACCCAAGTCAGGGATCCAGTCTTTCTAGGGGACCTCTTCTTTTACCGTTGGATGAAGTCATAAGAACGGACCCTTTAGGGTACCTACCTCTCCTTTGACCACCAGATGTCAAGTACCCCAACGTCTCAGTCTGTACTAAATCACCGATTTGTTGTTGTAATTTATTGTTCTGTTGAAAATTTTGTAGTTGTATGTAAAGTTTAAAGTTTTACTCAAGATACTCAAAGTTTTTCACCGTTTACAATTGAAAATAGAAATTTTTTTAATAAAATAATTCATATCAACTAAATAATTATTTTACAACATAATCAAAAACCATGTTGTCGTACTAAACCAATATTATATGTATAAGAGAAAGTATAAAAAAGGTAAAACCAAATAGTGTCCTATGACTTATATCTCGAGACACGATATTTTACCCTGGTACAAATAGATTGGATATATATGATCAAACGTAGACGATTAGGTGTTGAGGGTTAGGAAGGGAGGGGGATGGACAACCGTTTGTGTTCAAACAAGAAATACAGACACTCAGACTAAGACAAAGTATCTATACAAGTAAACATAGTATAAAATCTAGGGTGTATGTTCATTATAGTATACCATAAACAGAAAGAGATTGAAGGAAGTGAATTATAATATTAGAGATCCAGGTAGACACAACGACGTTCACCGTTATAAAGTAAGAAAAATTCCAACTCATTATAAGGTAACATATACCCATGGTGTAGAAGAAATAGGTAAATAACCAGACACGTATCAATCCAATAACCAAGTATACCCGATAACGCTTGTCACGACGATACTTGTGTCCTCACGTGCATAGAAAAACTTTATATCAAAACAGACCATTACCGTCGTCACCCTAACGATCTGATATACTGTTGAGATAAAAATCAGAACACTCCCTAGGAGTGAGACAGAAGGGGTGACCGACATGGTTGAATTATAAGGGTAGTTGTCACATACTCCCAAGGGAAAGAGGTACGGAAAGGGTCGTAAACAAGAAACATCTGAAAAATTACTACCGGGTAGACTGGCCACACTCCACTATGGAGTAACATCAAAACTAAATGTAAAGAGATTATTAATCGTTACAACTCGTAGAAAAGTGTACGGATAACCGGTAGAGATGTAGAAGAAACCTCTTTACAGATAAATCCAGAGTTTTAGTTGAGAATTACTCGTGAATAATATATGATGTTAATTAAGAGTATTTTTAGGTTTCCCAATTCTCGACGATTGTGGGGGTGATCAACTCCTCCTTTGTTTGTCTAACTGTCTATCTGTCTATCTGTTTGTCTATCTGTCTAACTCATCGAACAAGTTTCAAGGAATCGATTGTTTGCTCCGGTCCCTTCCCGAACTTGTGTCTGGAAGACGAAAGTCTCGGGTGGGAACAATGAAAACCTGCAAACCGGAGAGAAGGGAGGTGATATGGATTGTAAGGATTTTGATAATAATATTTCATGACCCTTCTGGGAAATAGTTCTATTGATTTTACATGAATGTTCACAGAACATGTCTTAACGGTGTTTTGTGGACTTGATAGTCGTCGAGACTACCCGTATCGTTTTGACTGCTGACACAAGAAGAGTATCATCAGGAAAGACAGTACACGTGACGGACGAGTTCAAACGTAATTCATTATAATAAAACCCGACCTCTTCTACGGTTTTCTATCTTCTCTCATTCAGTTCCTATGTGTAGTTTTTATAACACGTAAAAAATGAGATGGTCTCTTTTTGTGGTGATTTGGATTTTATCTATTTTCTCAAATTTTTTGTTTTTTTAAATCGTGGTTACTACACAATGTATGAAAGAATGCATTTTGAGTTAAGAGGATATTTGAGACACACTATATTCATAATAACGGGAAAAATTTACACTCCCTGGACTTCATTTGATTATGTCTCTGTCTTAAGTTTGGGTTCAAAAGAGAACGCTTCCAGAAACGAGATACAGGACGACAAGTCGATGAGATACCGATACTTTACGACTCTATTTTTGGTCAAGACCTCAGTTGGGTTTAGGAACCATAGGTTTAATATTGTGTGTGGGGCGGGGGTGAATAAGTGACACATTAGAACTCGTTTACTCACATAGAGAGACGTCGGACTAAAGAAATAAACATTCTACCTTTACTAGTACTGTGTATTCCTCAACAACGCCCCTGACTAATGTTTTCATGTGTCTTCTTACGGAGACCGTGTAACATTTGTCCGAGCTATTTTACAACTTTATTTTAGTAACAAGTACAAAAATAATAATCCTTGGTGACACTGTCATCAACCTTGTTCCATTTATACAAGTAAAGGTGTAAGCATTAGTTGTGACGTGACCTCAAGAGTCGGTCTCGGTATTTCGTTCTCCTTCTTTTTTAGTTCGGCACGTCAAACCTTTCCTTCTTCATATTACTACAAATGAGTGTCTACTACACCATCGTTTGAATATTCATCCAAACCCATGTACGTCCTACAAAACTCTTACATATGTGGATAATAATATAACGACTATAAATGATAAATGTTCAGGAAGAAATGAACATTCTGAAACTCATATAGTTCCCGTGAACCGAGTCCTTTCCGACCGTGTCTCATCCTCGATTGAGATACAAAGTGAGGATATTGAATAGGTTGATATACATAAATTGACTCTGGTAAGGTCTATGAAATGACATACGATCTGACATTTAATTCTCTCTTTGTTCTAATTTTTGTAAGAGATGGGAGTATTTCGAGTTAAAAAGAGTCCTTCTGTCCATAATTTATTCATTTTTACATTTATTCATTCTGGTAATATCCGACACTATGTAAAATACTACCTTTATTTTGTTTTCTCCCCTCTGTTGAGTGTACGGTGTTTCTTCGATTCGAGGACACGGTGTTGATAACTGTCCCACCGGTCCCTTTCGGAAAGATTCATCCACCTGAAATTCGGTTGTTGACTTCCTACTCTTACTTTATCGGTATCTCTTTCGAACCTCTTCTCATAAGACTCGTCTCTGTTCTCGTTGACAGGAACTGTTTACGTACGCAATGTCTACTTAATTATCATAGGTAACCAATTATCACAAGGTTACCATTAAATGAAACGTTACATGTAATGACAAAAGACCTATAAAGGGAAAGTCTACGAAGGGGGGTAAACGGTCCGTACACTTTTATATTTTAAAAGTTTCACGTAAAAGGAAGAATTTTTTTTGTACAATACGTGGACAGTAAACATGTATATTTAAGTATTGGTCCGTTCGTCAGGAACCGTCAGGATAATTTAACATATGTATACTCAATACTTACTCAAACAAATGATCCAGGTTCTTAATTTATATAGGGTTCCCGATTCTTTAAGAGTCGCTCAGAGACGGTTGAGGTGTTTCAATATCAGAACATATTTAGGGTGTTCCTCACCTTTCCCTAATAGAATAGTAGGGAGATGTATCTCATCTACATTTCATTCGTTTGCGACGATCTCGTCTCTTCTTTTAACTAGTTTTATTGTAAGGGCCGAAGGGACCGTTGAGTCACCATTTCTTAGATGGGCAGTCACGCCCTCTGTACCCAAGCTAGGGACTAGACCCTTCTAGAGTGTACGGTGTTTCGTCGATTCGGGGACACGGTGTTGATAACTCGGACACGAGATCTCGGGTCTTCGGTGTTGCTGACTTGGGTACACGGTGTCGGTGTCTTCGGGGACTCGGATGTCGGACACGACGCGTTGTTCTTTTCGGAGACGTTCCTCTTCGGCTCCGTGACGTTGATCTCTCGTCGGAGTTGAACGACGTTGATGTCTTTTCGGACTCGTCGTTCTTTCTGGGTCGTGTCGGTTTTTATTTTTTATTTTTTTTTTTTTTGTAAGAACAGAATGTCTAGAAAAAAGGAAGTAATTTTCGAGTCTCTTGATATAAGTTTTAATTTTATATATCCAGTGGTACTCTTACCGTGGGGTGAGGTCATGAGAACGGACCTTTTAGAGTACCTGTCGGACCATCCGACGCCAGGTACCCCAGCGCTTCTCAATCTGTGCTGACTCGCTGAAGGGAAAGTGAAAAGTGAAAGTACGTAACCTCTTCCTTTACCGTTGGGTGAGGTCGCAAGAACGGACCTCTTAGGGTCCCTGCCCCCTTGGACCACCCGACGGCAGATACCCCAGTGTGTCTCAACCTGTGCTGACTGCACTGAATCGTCGTCGTCGTCGTCGTACTCTTAGACTTATTTAAATTTTTGACTCAAACATTTCCACTCTGTATGACCTATTGTGGACAGATAGATAGAGATGGACGACACTAACCAGTGTACAGTTACAAAGTTGATCTGTACCTACAGTTGACTCGGAGCTCAGATAAGACATATTTGGTAGTCGAAAGGTCTCATTTGATCTCTCTTTCTCTTTGAGATACTAGTACTCTATACGGTTTTAATATGTTATATCAAAGTCTCTTTTCGAACCTCCTTTTGACCTCATTATCCTAGACGGGATCTATAATGGGAGACCAAAACTTAAGTCCGACGTCCGGGTAAATACTCAACACATAAACGTATAACTGATAGATTTCGTATAGTAATTTTTACGTAAACAATCCACTTCGGTAGAAAGGGTAAACTCATGTCCGAGGATATATCTATCTTAAAATTCTCACAGAGGGTGGGGATGTATGTGTGTGTTCAGACCATTAAAAAAAGTTAATGGGACGAACAACGTTTTAGGTGATAATCTTATATTAAAGAAATCTACTTTCATGACTAGGAATAATTATACTTTTATTGGGATCATTTACTCAAAACCTAGAAAAGAAACTGTCGTTAAAACTACTATTCCTTTATCATACTTTCGTGACTCGTATATACTACTACCTTTTCACCGTTTTTCTGTGGTTTACTACTCGAAATTAGTGGTACTTATTTAAAGAGGTTGGAATTTTATAAAACACTGTTCACACCAGAGATCCACAAACAAATCCAAAACCCGTTAAACCGTTTGAATTACATGTCCTATCTTACTAAATTTCGTTTATGTCTTTTGAAGGTTCACTGTTACCGAATTTTCTCTTTCTTCAAACAGAAAATATGTTTTTCTTAAAATATGAGTACAATGACACCATCGACGAGTCTTAGTAGTTATTAGATAGGAACATAGATTTAAGTGACCTAGGGTTTTGTTGAGAGTCTTTATAAATGTCCTTATTTTATGTACATGAATTACTCCATTTCAAAGTTTTAGACCGAAGGTTAGTTGATTACGTACTCAAATCGTTCTAACGTCTCGTATTATACACTTTTACTTGACATAAAATATATGTAATAAAATGTTGGTCTTTAACTCTTTTTTTTTGTAAAGTTTATCGTAGTCTTTATACTTTATGAATCCCTATTTAGACATTTTTCTACACTTTCTTTGTATGACATTTACTGACCTAGTGTACCGGACTCATCGTCTCTTTGAAGACCGTAGAATAGTGTCTGGATAACGGTTCGGGAGAGAACGAGATCTACAAAACCTTTTACCTTCGAAGGATTCACTAGGTTATTTACCTAGTTTCGGCATAAGACATGATGTCATGCATGAAGGAGGTTTGAGGTCTCCGACTGTTTTGTGTCACGAATAAAAGGACACCGTACTCCACACTCCACGTTATCATATAAGTAGAACCTCGCTCTATAGGGTCATAAAGGGTCAGGTCACTGAGGTCTCTTAAGATGGTTATATCGTTCGAAAACTGAGAGGCACCCCGAAAAGAAGGTGAAAGATCACGATACGGTAGTAAGTCCTAAGAACGGTGAAGAACGAGAGGTCTAAGTTAACCGTATTACAGCAGTTATATCACCTGGGTACTACAAGGAACTTTATAGTTCTACTGAACTATGTCGTGCGTCTGTGTACTGGCTCTTGTTCTTGAATTGTATCTAGACCCAGTTCCGTTATTCAAATGATATATTTGACGAAAACTAGGAAAGATGACTACCTTTAATTCGTTTAGTTATCAACCTATGACTTATGGTAACCGTTGTAACTACACGAGGTTATTTGGATGGTATACACCGTACCTTAAACGTTGACCCCGATGGTGGACAAATATTATGGTTATTATAGGGGGTAATCGGTATACAAAAAAATGTCCTCTTTCTTAATTGGGAACTCTACTACCCCTCGTGGTAAGGATGTAGGAAAGTCAGAATCCCACGATGAGTAGAGAAGTCACAGAGAACCTACCATTACGAAGACTGAATGATAGAAACGGTTCACCTCCTCACTGTCAAAGTCCCTGAAAGTGAACCGAAAATGATCGTAGTGTGTCAGGAATGAAACGTTTAGAATACCAGTTTACATTTTAATGACAAACACGGTTCTTATAAATAAGGTTAAAATGTAAGTCCTGTCTCTTTTAATGGTGTTCTATCTAGACACCTAAGTACTCTATTTGACACTCTACCTGTACCCGGTCCTGAGGTAAATGGTTGAGCGGGCGTATTTAAAATGAAATAAGAACCGGGAACTTTTCAGACTGGTAAGATGTACTAGGTCACCCCTCAATAGGACCTTTTTTTATAGTGTCTAGAAAAAACCCGTTACTGATCTTTTTCTGTACGAACACTATTGTAATGTCCCATGAAGGAGTTCCCGGATGTGGGAGACAAAGTTAGACGACCGAGACCCAGACACTTAACAGAACCGAGATCTTTTACTTACTCTTTAACGCTAAAAGACAATATTATCGACTGTAGTCGAGTGATGAGTGGTTGAGAGTGAAAATTTTTAACAAAACAACAACAACATGTTTAGTTGATCTAAAAGTAAGGTACTAGGAACATAAAACTGGGATCTTTGTAGTGGATCGACAGTGGGATCTAAGGATGCCTACTTCCATAGGACTACCGGTAAGGTGAGAAAGACAGGTAATGATACTACTGGTTGCTGAATAACAGATTTGGTCCTACAACTCTCACTTTCAACTGTGATAGTAATTATTATTATGACCCTGTTGTTCACTTTTAACAGGACTGGTTTGTTACTACATACAACGGAATGAGTAAAACCAGTGACCAAGGTAGAACGGAGGTTTCTAAGTCCCTTTACCGAAAACGGTAAAGAATTAGGAAAGTGAGAGGACTTAAAACGGTACGTCGTAAAGTATGACAGTTAGGGTCGGGCACACTCTGTTTTTGGTAGTATGAAAAGTTCTATGATTACTGAGAAAATTCATGTAGAACAACGAAATGTTTTCTTCGTAGGATTTCCTACGAGAGTACTTGACAATCCACCACCCAGGAAGTTTTGAAGAGTATAGGGACTCGGAGACTTACGAAAGGGTCAGAGTACGGTTCCTTTAAGATCGTCGTGGAGAAGTAAATGATATTCGATAACGAGATCGGTTTGAAGTTTCTCGGTAGAGTCGTTCGTCTGGTCCTCCTATTCCAGGACAGCAGAAACGGTTTCGTGACTTAGGGTTCAGTATCTGCTCACAGGGGTATAGTCATTTAATGGGGAAGACGGGAACATAAAGTTGAGGAGGGGGTACGAGATTTTTGGATCAGGGAGTGTATAAGGGGATCAATTTCGGACATATACACTAGGTGTAATAAGTTAAGGGAACTGTGTATTTGATAAAGAAGGACCTCGCCGTATGAAGAAGTAAGTTGGACACGACTTTATACTGGGATCAAAAGACGTACCCATTACCCCACCCCCACACACACAATTATTAGTCGTTCTAAAATATTCTATGAACGATATCGACTCTAGTAACGAACCAGAGGTCCATGTTCTTCCGGAAAGAGGATTGTTCACTGCGTACACACGTACGATTCAACGAAGTCAGTACAGGCTGAGAAACGTTAGGATACCTGCCATCGGGTCGTCCGAGGAGACACGTAACCTAAGAGGTCCATTCTTGTGACCTCTCCCGACGGTACTGGGGAGGTCCCCTAGAGGGGACTGGGTCTCTAAGTTGAGAGTACAGAATACAGAGGACGAAACCGTCCCTCCAAGAAATGGTGATCACAGTGGACCCTTCGGGATCGTTCACAGACGAAAACGGTCGAATCTCTCAAATCTCCTTAAATCCACAGTGTCTGAGAGTTCGAGTGGATAGATTTAAGGTCCAGAGTCCTGGAATAGGAAAAACATAGTTCCGAACAAGTAAATGTCTCCTTTAGACAGTTCACACGTATTCTAGGAAACGTAACAGAGGTGGGGATTTTAGTCTAGGTCTCGGACTAAAAGTCGTGTCAGATGGAGCACCGACGTCCTCGACTCGTAAAAGAAGGTTGGATAAGATCTTCGACCAATTCGGTGTAAGACTCATAAAGGAGAAAGAGTCGTGTGTCAGTACTATCTCTATCTCAGTACGAGATAGAGACTCTTTTCGAACCTCCGTCTAAATGTCATATATGAACATCCCTGTCACATATGAACGTCCCATAAAGAGTTCCCCGGGTAGGAGGAAAAGTCAGTTTCCAGAAACTCAAAAACTTGACCGAATCCAAACGTTCAATCTATCTTCCAGAACTGAGAGGTAACACCACTGAGTACAGTTGAGAGACCGGTGTTCTGGACCTAATGAAAAAAGACAATACTACTAGTTCATTGTGAAGTCATCTTACAGATGGTTAAAGTAAAGACACCGACCACCGGTTCGTAAAACCAATCGAGAACTTCGTAGGGGACTCCATAGCTTCTACTGCGTTACTCCTGTCCAGGTCCCTCAATCACATGTCCAGTGACTACTATTTAGGTGATGTGGGGATGGGAGACTTTGGAAATTTAAGGTGGGAGACGTAATGACCCCTTTCAAGATGTAGGAGTAGAGTTACTTACGTACGAAGGTGACTTGGGTTCAAGACAGTTGGTTGGTTCATTTGACAACCTTGGTACAGACATACATGTTTCATTGCGTAACATGAAGGTGTTAGAGACCTTTCCCATGGAGTAAGTTAAATAAACTGAATTAAGTCAATATATTCTTTGTTATATAGTATTCCTTGACCAATTTGTTATGAATTCTCTGATTTTTCCGTTTTCCTTTTGTCATTGTGTCTTTACTACTATTCCTTTCTCCGGTCGTAAGGTCCCTGTCCCCTTCTGTTTCCTTCCTCTAACCTAAATAATTTTAAATCTCCGAACCCGTCGGAAGTGTCTCGTTCTTGAGTCCGGAAACTCCTCCCCACGATCTTCGGTCCTACAAACTCTCCCACTACAACTGTTCGTGTTTGTGTTTGGCTCCTCAACCACCAAAGAGGAGATCCGAAAGTCAGAGGGAGATCACAAGGGAAAACCTTTTTGGATTGTCCCTCGGTCGACGATTTAGTCTTTGTACCGAGTGTCTCGTAGTGTTTCGTAATATCTCTTTTCGTCTAACCTCGGCCCTTTGTCTTCGGTTTATTAGTCGTACCATGAAGAATCTCATAGTGGGACCGTTGACCGAGTTACACCGGTATATACTCAACGGGTCACGACACTTGTCCTGGGTCAGAGGAGACATTCTGAGTGTGAACACTGACAAGGACATGGTAACTCTATGCGTTCCACGATGTTGGAGTCGCGTACGATCTCAGAGTCAAACGTGGTATGGAGTAGGATTGGACTGGGATCTACTTTCAGAATCACTAAGACTACGATGACGCTCGTCCTCAATTACGGTGGAGGTGAATGATAGTCATTATGTCAGGGATAACCCTAGTTTAACGACAACAAATCAGTGATTTCTCAGGTACCTGATATCGGGTGGTCCGAGGAGACAGGTACCCTAAAGGATCCGTTCTTGTGATCTCACCCAACAGTAAAGAAGGAAGTCCCCTAGAAGAACTGAGTCATTGACTTGGGCACAGAAGACGAACCGTCGACCTAAGAAATGGTGACTCGGTGGACCCTTTGGGTAACCGTATTCCGACCTCTCTTTTGAGGTTTTAGTACAAGACTTCCCAGACGAAAGTTCCTAACAGGGACCTAGGTCGTCAGGATCGGCTCAAGAGGTCCTATTTGTGGATATACAACGATGGAAATGAGTTTTTATGTTCTAGTTTTCGTTTCATTCTCTCTTTCTCCATCCCCCTCCGTCGTGTTCCATATAATGACTCGTCGGAAGGTAGATCAAAGTTTGTTTGAGTAACGAACTAGAACACCCTAGGATTCTCAGAAACTTGATGACGTAAAATCCCATCAGACACTCTACCTTCCTCACTCCTAACTAGTAAAAAGACGACCAAAGGTACAGAGAAACAAGATTCTAAACGAGAGACACTAAGAGAAATTCTAAGGGAAAGAACGTTAAGACTAAACTTACGTACACACGACTCGGACAGGACTCTGTAGAGTACGGAATCCTCGTCGTCCCCCTGGGATACAGTCCTCCCTTTAAGTGTACAGAACCTGTTCACTGTTCCGTGACAGATCAACCTCATTTGGTATCGAGTAAGACCTATCCAGTAGTATCCTCGTGTTCCTCCCTTTTATCACCTTTTCCCTAGGACTACTCCGACTTTTCTAGGATCACTACAGACAATGTTTGTAGTAAATATTGTCGTTTTTTTTACTCTTCGTTGGGTTTCCGATAGTTATCCTCTTACTGACGGGTTTTGCGTAGATTATAATACTTCGATATTTTTTAATCTTTCATAGAATACATCACAATACCTTTTAGATATTGTGTATACTAAGTCACTTAGTCTTCCCAATCCCACTCATAAATATTATACGTTGGAAAACAATTTCTGTTATTTATGTGTATTTCTGTTAGGTATTACGATGTACCCCTTGATTCTTGTAATAAGTGGACATCTATGGTACCATTCTCGACTCGTATACCCATGTTCATACCCTCCAACGTCGGTGTTTTAATTTTGTACGAACGAGGAACCTTCTTTTCAAGACTGTTTGGATCCGTTGTATAATTCTTTATCTCTGTAACGAAACACCCGTTTTCAAGTATATCAGTTTCGATGCCAAAAAGGTCATTGTCCACTCTTTCAATCTGGTATTTCTTCCGACTCACGGTTTCTTAACTATGAAAACTTAACACCACGACCTCTTCTGACAACTCTCAGGGAACCTATCGTTCCTCTAGTTTGGTCAGTTAGGATTTTCCTTTAGCTGGGACTTATAAGTAACCTTCCTGACCGTGTCTTCGAGGTTATGAAACCGGTGGACTATACTTCTCGACTGAGTAACCTTTTCTGAGAATACGTTCCTTTCTAACTCCCGTTTTCCTCTTCCCCCACTGTCTCCTACTCTACCGACCTACCGTAGTGACTGATTTATCTGTACTCAAACTCTTTTGACGTCCTCTATCACTTCCTGTCCTTTCGGACCTCACGACGTCAAGTACCCCAGGGTTTCACAACCTGCACTGAATCGTTGGCTTGTTGTTGTTGTTATCCTCTAACCCAAAGATGATATTTTACAAAACATGAAACCCCGAAAACTTAGTACTCTTATTCGATTCGTAAGTCACCTCTTCGACCCCATCTCTCTTAGTATTTCCCTGTTTGTTTACATCTTTTTGTTTTACAATCCTTTATGTTGAATAGAAGAGTGAAACTTTACCCGTTTTTTACTGTTACTATTTTTAACACTTCGAAATTTTTGACGTCTGGAACAAGAAGTTTTCAAATTAATCTATCAGAACGTTCTGATTATGTACTTTTCTCTCTTATACTTTTATTTTATGTCTTATTTATTTTCCCACTTTTACGTTTGTGTTATTACGTTGGTTCATATGTGATCGGTTAAATAATCCCACCCTCCCTACACCCTCCCCCCAAAGTCATAACTTCCCCTGTGTACATATGAATGCCGGCTTAGTACAACTATATACCGTTTTTGGTAGTGTTATAACATTTTATTAATAGAAGGTTAATTTCATTAAATTTTTCTTTTCAAATTACTTTACCTTTTTAAGTTTCTTTTCATTCTACAACTGTAATTTTCCACTCTTAGTCTTCTTTCGTCATGCTTAAAATTTTTAGTTTTACCATCAGTTTCTACAGGTGAGGTGGGGTAGGGTAGAAAATTTACGATGAAAGGTTTATGTTCGTTTTAGACTGATGATCTGTCAGGTTCGGTGGTAATAAAGAGTTGACCTGAAAAACTTTGACCAGAGGGACAAAGGTGAGGACCGAGTGGCGGTAGATAAGAGGTATGACCGTTCTCACAAAAAAACAAAACAAAATATTACGCTCTGTGAACGAGTAAAGAAAGTCTATAGACGAGTTTATAGGGAACTATTTTCTCCTGAAGTAGAAAAAGAAGTCGGGATAGAGAGAAATAGGGAATAATACATAGTGAAACAAAATGAACGATGGTGGTCTATATCATACATAACGAAAAAAATACGAAATAACAGACAGAAGGGTCAGGTCTGAATTTAAAGTACTCTCGTCCCTAAAACAAGACAGTGATGACAAAAGAGACATGAAGTCTCACCGACCGTGTCTTATGTATAAGTTTATAAATGACTCCTTACAGTAAATATATTGGTGTACTTTTATTATGACATATAACGTACCATAAATATATATATATATATTTGGATTTCTGTACGTATACTTTCTATCGGTGGTTTAAGATCTCTTACATTAGTTATGTACTCCATTACAAAGTAAAGAGTACAACTTGCTATCCATGTATCCATAAATAATATAATAAAAGGAATGGACAAACCATGGACCAGTCAGTCATATAATTATCAGTTGATATTTAAGTTCTGGGATTGGTTGACCTAAACTTCAGACAGAAACGGTAAATCTTTGACACACCGAACTCTTCAAAACGAATTGAAGAGACCTAAAGTCACAGAAGGAGACATAGTACTACTATTATTGTGGGTAGAATAGTCACGTATATACTTTTCAATAACGTATATTAGTTTCACTGTATTCTGTGTAGGGATAAGGGATGATGACTCAAGTTTAAGTTGTCTCTTAAGATGAGATTTCGTTGTTTTATTTTGGTCAGGGAGAACCGTAATAGACCTCTTCCTTTACCATTGGGTGAGGTCATAAGAACGGACCTCTTAGGGTACCTGTCTCTTCGGACCATCCGATGTTCAGGTCCCCCAGCGTTTCTCAGTCTGTGCTGACTCGCTGAAGGGAAAGAAAGAACCGTAATAGTAAGAACATAGAATTACTCGTGTCTTCTCTCTTTTCTTTGTATATATACAAAATTAAAACTGGTACGGTAACGGATCAATACACTGGAAGTCGTTTAATAAAAGGGAAATGTTAGGAATGAATGAAGAGGACTTTTTTTACCCTTATTATTCAATGTGAAAACAGTTGTTTGTAACGTGTTTACAGGTGACATAAGTTTGTACACTCTGCTACAGATTGTATCTGTAATCCAATGTATCAGATCCAATTGTAATTGTTATCCAATCGATAATGACGACAACGGATCTTGTCACTGCTCGTGACATCTTGTCTCCATTGTTTGTGTATCTAGGACAAGAATTTCTCGAATATAGGACCATCACCTGTCAGACTGTGGATCTGTTTAATATTACGTTACACGTTTCAAGTTGTGATCTTTATCGTATCTCTTCCCTGACCAATTTCATACTGTCTCGGGTCACTCCAAGGGGTTGCTGTTTTGAGTGACCTTCGGAGGGAGATTCACGGTCTCCTTCGACAGGTACCCCCTATGATGTATGAAAACCGCAGACGTGAGAGGAAACAAAGAGGTCACCGGAGGTGACTACTTCGGTTCGTGACACGGTCGACTGTTCCCTCTTTACCGGGTCATAGTATTCGGACCGTCACTTCCCACTTACACCCCGTCTCTCCGTTGTCTAATATTATCATATTTGGTTACCTAGGTATTAACACAATTCACATTTATTTAGTTTACTAAAGTAATTTTCTGTTTTTGAAACTCTATTAATTTTGATCCACGATATATTCATTGTCTAAATCTTTTACTTTTGTACCTACCATACTTTTTTCAAAGATAAAGTTAATGATCTTTATTTCTTCTTACTATTCAAGTTAAACATTCTTTAAATATCGTTTATTTTTTAACATACGTAGATTATTGAATCTGAATTCTACAACCTTCATCTTTAACTATCAATGCTTCACTTTACATGTTTAGGTGTTAGTATAACTCTTTAGTATGGTACATCAAAAGTCATCGACTGATTTATTCATCTATTTTTAGTGATTCCTATATCTTCTAAACACCCTAATAATGTTACTATCTGTGTATCTAGTTACCTTTGTATTTTTCTTTGACGTGTGTCTTGATGTGTATATACCCACGAACTAAATATTGTCTTCATTGTGACCTCATATTATTCGCTTTTCTAGAAAAGTTTTTCGTATTAATCCTGTTTCTTTTCGAGAATTTCCTTTTTAAACTTTATCACACGATTATAATTTTAATACTTGAAGACAAGTGGTTTTCTGCGATCCTTCTATAACTTCTGTTCCATGTCCCACCCTCTTCAGTAAATGTATTGTAAATATAATATCTATGATTGTTTTTCTAATAAATGTTTGGTACTACTTTCTGTTGAGTTTTTTTTCATCCCCGTTTTAGAATTGGTCCGTAAAACGTATTCTCCTTTACGGGTTTACCGACTATCCACAAGTTAGAATGATCACTAGTCCCTACGTTCTAAATTCGATATTACTCTAGATGTGAGTGACATTATCGACTTCGGACTATTATTGGTTCTCAACCACTCTTTCACGATGTTTTCGTTGAGAAAAAAAGAAAAAAAAAAACGTTTTCGTTGAGAATAAGTGACAACAAATCTCACAGGACACAAGACATGAAGCAGTGAGTCAGTACAGGTCGTGAAACACTGGGATACTTGGCATCGGATGGTCTGAGGAGACAGGCACCCCTAAGAGGTCCGTTCTTATGATTTCACCCAACGGTCCTGCAGGAGGTCCTCTAAAAGGGTTGGGTCCCTAGCTTGGGTCCAGAGGACATAAGGTCCACCTAAGAAGTGGTAGACTCGGTAGTCTCTTCAGGTTCTCACATTTAACTACATTTATGAAACCTTTTGTCTGTAATACATCGTCCTTGTTTCTATATACACAACATACTGAGTCGTCAAGAAAAGGATTCATATATGACATGTCTTTACGTCCGAATCTGTACCTATTCTTAAAATTAGTGACGTGAATCACATTGTCGGTTTCTCACTTTTGTTTGGTTTACAAGTTTACTATTTCATCTAATTTTATCTTCTACACCATACAAATAAGTTTACTTATAATGTGTCGTTGTTTTACTTACTTGATGTTGAGTGTAAATGTTACTCCAGCAAAAATTTTGTTAAAAATTTTACACTATTCATACTCCTTAAGGGACTACCAGGTTACCAATCCTGAGTCACGAAAATGACGACTCCGAATCGAAGCTAGGGACCAGTCCCTTACTTTAAGGACGGTGGGCGTACTGCACCGGTTTAGTCAAGATTACTCCACCCACTTGGATCTCGGATAATATGTGTCAGCTCATTCAGTCTTTCTCTTTCTGCTTACAACATATAACTACGTATATACACCTTAGATCTTTCTACCATGGTAATTGGGATGTACGTCCCGTCGTTTCCTTTGTGTCTCTTTCTTGTCTGAAAACCTGAGTCACTCTCTTCCTTTCCCACCCTACTAAACTCTCTTTTCGAAACTCTGTATATACAACGGTGTACATTTTGTGTCTCGGTCACCCTCAAACTACACACTACTTCCCTTGGCTTTCGACCACGAGACATTGTTGGACCCCCCTACCCACCCCTCCCTCTACCCGTCCCCCACGTCCTTTCTCCCCTGTGTTCATACGGATACTGACTAAGTATGACTACATACTGTTTTTAGTAGTATTATAGCAGTTCATTAATAGGAGTTAATTTTATAAAAAATTTTTTTTCTTAATTTTATGAGACTTATTATTATTACACATTCATTTTCTTCGGAAAATGAATGAAAAATTTTCATTTTTCATTTTTGTTAACATATATTTCAAGTTTTAGTCTGATTTGACATTATAAATTCTCCATGTGGATACACCAATTTTAATACATACATATATATAAATATGTGTGTTGGACTTAGTTGTGATTTATAAGTAACCTTCTTGACTACGACTTCGAGGTTGTGAAACCGGTGGACTACGTTTCTCGGCTGAGTAACCTTTTCTGGGACTACGACCCTTTCTGACTTCCGTCCTCCTCTTCCCCGACTGTCTCCTGCTTTACCGACCTACCGTAGTGGTTGAACTACCTGTACTCAAACTCGTTCGAAGCCCTCTACCACTTCCTGTCCCTTCAGACCGTACGACGTCAGGCACCCCAGCGTTTCTCAACCTGCACTGACTCTCTGACTTGTTGTTATTGTTACATGCGCGTCTGCGTGTGTGTGTGTACACCCCTTTTGTTCTGTCACGGTTGATATTTTCGGTTCGCTTACCGACGGAAGACCCTCTCTCCCCAACACTAAAGTATTTCGTCTCTCCCTAAAGACCCCATTTGTCGTTATGAGATGAAGATATAGAACCAAAGTCAATTTACTCATAAACGAAAAAATTATTAAGTAAATCACCTTGTCTGCACAAAAACGTAAAACGTTTCAAAGACACGATAGAGTATTTGTTCACCTAAGTTTACGTTTTTCTCTCTTTGTTTTTATTAGGATTGCACACGATCTATTTATAATAAGATCAAAATAGTAAAAATATAATCCCCATACGTGATAATAAATCAGTAGAAACAGAAAATGTTGGATCGTGATATAGACCGTGTACTGTTATGAGATATACAAACAATAATCAGACTGCAAGTCTCTCCACTTTACAAAATAAAAGTTCCGTCACATTATGTGTTCCTCGTCTTCGATGTTTGAGTCAAAAGACCCAGGTTCGAGAGGTTAAACCAGGTGGAGAGGTTTAAAGACGATACTGTCTGTCTTCACGAGGGACTAATACTAGTGGACTGACGGTCTTTTTGTAGATGAAGACGAAATAACTGACACGGTTTCGGAAACTGACACACCTAGTGTTATTTGACACCTTTTAAGACTTCCTCTACCCTTATGGTCTAGTGGACTGGACGGAGGACTCTTTAGACATACGTCCAGTCCTTCGTTGTCAATCTTGACCTGTACTGTTGTCTGACGAAGGTTTATCCTTTTCCTCATGCAGTTCCGACACATAACAGTGGGACGAATAAATTGAAGATACGTCTCGTGTAGTACGCTTTGCGACCCGATCTTCTTCGTGTTCGACCTTAGTTCTAACGACCCTCTTTATAGTTATTGGAGTCTATACGTCTACTGTGGTGGGAATACCGTCTTTCACTTCTCCTTGATTTTTCGGAGAACTCCTTTCACTTTCACCTCTCACTTTTTCAACCGAATTTCGAATTGTAAGTCTTTTGCTTCTAGTATCGTAGACCAGGGTAGTGAAGTACCCTTTATCTACCCCTTTGTCACCCTTGTCACAGTCTGAATTAAAAAAACCCGAGGTTTTAGTGACGTCTACCACTGACGTCGGTACTTTAATTTTCTGCGAACGAGGAACCTTCTCTTCAATACTGGTTGGATCTATCGTATAACTTTTCGTCTCTGTAATGAAACGGTTGATTCAAGGCAGATCAGTTCCGATACCAAAAAGGTCACCAGTACATACTTACACTCTCAACCTGACACTTCTTTCGACTCACGGTGTCTTAACTACGAAAACTTGACAACCTCTTCTGAGAACTCTCAGGGAACCTGACGTTCCTCTAGGTTGGTCAGGTAAGACTTCCTCTAGTCGGGACCCTAAAGAAACCTTCCTTACTACGATTTCGACTTTGAGGTCATAAAACCGGGGAAGTACGCTTCTCAACTGAGTAACCTTTTCTGAGACTACGACCCTCCCTAACCCCCGTCCTCCTCTTCCCCTGCTGTCTCCTACTCTACCGACCTACCGTAGTGACTGAGTTACCTGCACTCAGACTCACTTGAGACCCTCAACCACTATCTGTCCCTCCAGACCGCACGACGCTAAGTACCCCAGCGTTTCTCAACCTGTGCTGACTTCCTGACTGACTTGACAAAAATAACGAAGGAGCAGATAAACGGTACTTCACTACCTTGGTCTACGGTACTAGAATCAAAAGGCTTACAACTCAAAATTCGGTTGAAAAAGTGAGAGGAGAAAGTGAAAGTAGTTCTCTGAGAAAGTAAAAAGAAGTGAAAGACGGTGTTCCCACCACAGTAGACGTATAGACTCCAATAACTCCAATAACTATAAAGAGGACCGTTAGAACTAAGGTCAAACACGAAGAAGGTCGGACCGTAAAGAGTACTACATGAGACGTATATTCAATTTATTCGTCCCACTGTTATGTGTCGGAAATGCATGAGGAAAGGACTAAACGTTGGGCAGACAACAAGGTACAGGTCAAGATTGACAACGAAGGACTGGACGTATGTCTAAAGAGTCCTCCGTCCATTCCACTAGACCATAAGGGTAGAGAAATTCTTAAAAAGTGTCAAACAACACTAGATGTGTCAGTTTCCGCAATGACTGATCTATTGGTCCAAAAGTATTCTCATCTACAGAGTCTCTGTCTGTCCACCTTCTCTACCTTTCCACACCCCTTGCCCACACCACAAGGTACGGGAGGGGTCTATCCGGTGGGAGGGGTTTAGAGGTACATAAGTGGTCGAGTCTTCGAGAGGTTTGACGTAAGAAGACCCACAAATACCTCCGAAATAATGGAGCCCGACTTACTAATTAATTAAGTGACCCGTACCCACTAACTACGTTGGAGGTCGGGGAGAGAAAGGACCCCCAATTCCCTCCCCACCCTAACTTTCAAGGTCAGGAGATTAGTGTGTTATCTGACACGTCCGTTGGTTGAGGGTAAGAATCCACGAAAGGTCCTCAGTCTAATAATTGTACTGTTCTCTGTGGAACTAACGTGAGTCGTGAATCCTTTATGGTTGTCAAAATCCTCGAGAGACGGTCTTTCCCTTCTGGTGTATATATAAAAAATGAATGTTTAGTATCATAGTGTGTATACTCTTTACCTTAACAACCGCAACAAGTCAGCGATTCAGTACGGACTGAGAAACACTGGGGTCCTTGACGCAGTGTGGTCCGAAGGGACAGGAAGTGATAGAGGGTGTCACACGAGTTAGAGTACAGGTAACTCAGTCACTACAGTAGGTTGGCAGAGTAGGAGTCATCAGGGGAAGAAGAGGACGGAAGTTAGAAGGGATCGTAGGTAGAAAAGGTTACTTAGTCGAGAAACGTAGTCCACCGGTTTCATAACCTCTAAGTCGTAGTCAGGAAAGTTACTTATAAGTCCTGACTAAAGGAAATCCTAACTGACCACCCTAGCGGAACGTCAGGTTCCCTAAGAGTTCTCAGAAGAGGTCGTGGTGTTAAGTTTTCGTAGTTAAGAGACCCCAAGTCGGAAGAAATACCAGGTTGAGAGTATAGACATTTGCTGATGACCTTTTTGGTATCGAAACTGATATCTCTAGAAACAGTTGTTTCGCTACAGAGACGAAAAATAATGTTACAGATCCAAAGAATACCCGAAGGGACCACCGAGTCTCCAATTTCGCGGACGGAGGTTACGTCTTCTGGGCTCAAGCTAGGGACCCAGTCCTTCTAGGGGACCTCTTCCTTTACCATTGGGTGAGGTCATAAGAACGGACCTTTTAGGGTACCTGCCTCTTCGGACCATCCGATGTCAGGTATCGAAAGGAAGGTTCCTCGTTCATAGAGAATTAAAGTACCGATACCAGTAACAGGCGTCACTAGATAAAGAACGGCACAATCATTTGTTCCTACAGTGTCAGTGATCGTTAACGTCGGTGGCACCTACTACTCGGTTACTCGAGACTCCCTTGAGTCTTTCCTTTCTTATGGACGGTAGATCATCGGTGGACTGACGTCAGTGAGGGACGTCGGTGAGGTATACTACCCGGGACTCCTTGAGTCCTACACTTTTGTCCTATGACCGGTCACTTCGACAATCATCGAGTCAGTACAGTCTAAGAAACACTGGAGTACCTAACATCGGGTGGTCGGAGGAGACAGATACCCAAGAGGTCCGTTCTTCTAACCTCACCCATCGGTAAGAGAAGAGGCCCCCTAGAAGGACTGAGTCCCCAGTTCCCGTCCAGAGGGCGTAACGTCCACTCCACTTAAGAAATGACTGACTCGACCGTCCCTTCGGGGGTCTATCGACTCCACGTTTAGTTTCCCTTCTAAGGTCGCTCGGGTCTGAGAATGGAGAAAGTGTGTGTCTCTTCGTGATCCAAAGACTCGAACTCTACAGACGAAAGAAATTGTCATTAGAAAACAACAAGGAATGATGGACGGGAAACAACGTCTTGAGGATATATAAGATCGAGGAAGGGAGTGGAGGAGTCTCGTCAAAGAGACTCGATAGACTTTACGATAGAGGGTCCGACGTCCGGAGTAAAACCGGGGTTATTTTGAATTGACCATTGATAGTACGACACATTTTATAAAATTGTGTACGGATACACACATATATATGTCAGTGTAAATATTTTATATAGTTTATATGACATATATAGTTTGAAAACTAGGTGTTAACCAACCAGTCTCCTACGTTTAGGCACCTATACGCGGTTGACGGAGATGTTCAAACGAACGTGACTCAACTCTATATGTCATCAAAAGAATTGTACACTATACCGTTTTTTCATACAAACTTTTAGGGACGAAACCCACTATAAAAAGAAGATATGACGTATTCTAAGAACAGTTTTCGGGTGTCAAGGTTCACAAGTGAAAACACCTCAAGTCTAACATTTTTTCTTTATAACCCCAACTAACCAGACAGTATCGTGTACAGGATTAAGTAAACTTAGTCATTCAACTATCACCGGGTCTTCGTTTTGATCTTTTAAGACACTACAGTAATTCGAGTTCGTTTCTTGTTAATAAGAATTGACAATAAAATTGGGCCAAGTTTTCGTTGTTTCACTACGAGTCGACTCTCGTTCTAGACACGGTTGGGTATGACTTCTGATTAGGAGATTGACTAAGACTATGGTGGTCTGAGGTCTTGGTGAGTCCAGTAACTAAAAGTCAATCTACAACTAACTTTTCTGACTACTCCTTCGTTTTTGAAGAAACGGTACAAAAGATTTATAAAGAGGAATAAATATTCTTGGGGAAAACACAAAAACCAAGTGGGAACGGGGACACTTACTTTTTACAACGGTCGGTATATTCGTTTGATTCCTACGACACCGGTAATTCGGTAGTCGGTGATATCGGACTCCCCTCAGTCCTACCCTTTTCTCTCCTAAGACCGGTCTCTCTCGATTCCATGGATAGTTTCGTTACTACAGTTACTCGGGACGAGCGCGTAGAAGTGTCTTTTTTACGATTTAAGTAGTTGCACTCTACAGATCAAAAGAAATTGTCATTAGAAAACTTCAAGGTCTGATGGACCGGAAACTACGTTTTAAAGAGATATAGGACTGAGGAGCGGATGGAGAACCCTCGTCACAGAGACTCGTCTCTCCAAAAGAGAACCCGAACTTCAGGAGTCTTTCAGACGACTTATTCTGTATTAAGAGTTGTAAAAATCCACTTAAAAAAATCAACTGTAGGGGGTCCCCAACCAAAGTAAAGTATATACTTTCTCTAAAATTTCAGGTGACCTGAGACTTATAAATATAAAAATCGTCTTAGTAAATATAGGACTCAGATATTTTTCGAGAAATTACAATAATTTCGTTTAACTTTCTCTAGGTCCTCATATGTCTTCATTTAAACGGGACTCTTTGAGAGACATGTATTTTCCAAACATTTAACTAATAAAAAGGTAACAAAGTAACGAATGCTCGGGGACTGTAAAATTGAAGTACGGAGAGTTGGTCGGGAAACAAAGGAAGTACTTCGATTACTATTTCCTTGAGACTACACTGATTGGTGAGAGATTCGATAAACTGTCTTAACTTAAAAGAAAATAGCACTGACGATTTTTACTTCTGTTTTGACATAAGTCAATGACGTGACACCAATCTTGACGAACAGAGAACCGGGTTTCGAAATGTGTTCACGTCTTCATATCCTCATACAATACTTCTTCTGAACACTAAACCATCTCTAGTTGTCCTTATTTCTGATTCAAGACGAACACTTGTATTATTCGATTCATAGAAAACATAAAGAATACTCGTGTCCGTTTCCGGTCCGACTTAGGGACTACCTACATTTTCTTCGTCTGTATCTGACTTTTCGTCCCTCTCGACTTAAAACATAGACTGAGATATGTAGTAGTTAATGGGAACTAGTCGTACTGAAGGAGTCTTCAAAGGTACCCTTACTGTAAGTAATTCGCAAAATTGAAGACTCTTATCAAACGAGACAAAGACTTGATGCCTCGACTTATGACGTCTACTTTTCTCTCCTTTGTAAGTCTCCCACTCTCGTTGGAAAGAAAGGGGGGTTTATGTTTGTGATGACGAATAAAGAGTGTTAGAGAGTCAGAGGTCTTTTCCCATACCAGGAAACTGTCAAAATTCTGGAAGTTGTCCAATCGTGTCGTAGTGACAGTCTACAGAGGAAGTCGTCTTGCGCATGGGTGGACGGTCCACCACTCACCAAGACATAGACGTACAAAGGTAAAACAAAAGTGTTATTTGGATGCTTGATCTTCAACAATAAGAATATAATTTATCCGATCAATTCGATCTAGAAGAAAAGATTGAGTGCGTAAAGACAGGTTGAGGTTTCAGAATTATGACGGAATACGAGGGTGAACTCTCGTAAAAGAAAGATAGACAGTACTACGAGACACGATGGTTTATTGTTAAGTCTTTAAAGTTTCTTGTTTACGTTTTACTATAAATATAGAATTTTAGTATTTGACAGGGATATATTAATACATAAACAACTTTCCGGTCAAAAAAGTGTATCGACAATAAATATTCGACATGTTTTTCTACGTTGTAAGAAGTAATAATGAGTTTTTAAAATAATTTGTGGAGTATAAGATTGTTCAATAGTATGATCACGGGTGACAACTTTTTTAATAATCTACTAAAAAAAATTCCGACTTAAAAAACGAATGAGAAGTCCTTTATTAAAATCCTCTCTGACAACAAGTTTTTGTGAGTTTGTTACAGTATTGATCACGTCTTTAATATAGTAGACCCAAGTGAAAATTCCACTTTATGAAGAAAGACTTTTTTGACCTTCGTTCATATCCGAGTGGTGATGACTCATGGGTTTTATTTATTCATGACATACAGAATAAAGAACATGACATCTACTATTTGGGAAAGTAGAGACTCTAATACACATGAGTCGTCACCCGAGTTATATATTTTGTTTGAACTTTCGTACACATCCGTCTTTAACCTTTGGTTCTTCTTTTAATTCAATGGCCATACGGATTTTTAAAGTTTACGAACATCGATATTTTAGAGAGAGATAAAAAACATAATCTCTTAAATACGGGAAGGACCACTTTTTTTTTAATACTTTTTATGAGAGTTTCAGGAATCACGATTTAAAAGTGTACTTTTCAGTCTTTCACCTTAGTCTTTCTCCAATTTACAAAGAATTACAATTTACTAATAAGAGGAATCTGAACGAAAAATTCTATGACCAGTGATTTTTCTTGTCAATCTCATTTTGATCTGTATTATCTGGGGGTGGGGCTATATTGGTACTGTCAGACTGTCAAAGTCTCCTTCCCCATGTACTATTCTTGTCCGACAGTCAAATTTATAGAACACTTTCGTCAGGGATTTGCAGTTTACAAAGGAACTCCAGTTACGTGCGACACATAACAGGATGACGATATGAAGATCTCTAACTTTGAACCATATCTCTTACCATTAGGACTTAGGGATATTTTATGAAATAGTCCTTTTTTTTCCTCTCTCTCTCTCTCTGAACCAGTAGAAATGACATTACTTTATACGATATTATAGAACTTCAGTAAAAAATTTGACTTCATATCAACTAAATATCACAACACACTTAAGACCATATGTCGTTTCATTAAGTCAATATATAAATTATATAAGAAAATGTAATACCAAATAGAACCTTATAACTTATATCAAGGGACACGATACGTCATCCTGGAACAACAAATAGGTAAGATACATATTATCAAACACGGACGATTGGGGTTTGAGGGCAAGGTAGGGAGGAGGTGGGCGCGGGATGGGGAACGACAACCGTTACCGTTCAGACAAGGGATACCGACACGTAGACAAAGTGTCTATCCAAGTAAACACGGTACATAATCTAAGGGGTATATTCCCTATAGTATTACATAAAAAGAAAAAGACTGGATGAAAGATCCAGGTAGGTACAACGACACTCACAGTGATAAAGTGAGACAAAAAAAAAAAACCCCCCCCCCGAATCATCGTAAGGTGACATACATACATAGTGTAGAAGAAATAGGTAAGTGGATAGTCACCTGGAAATACAACAACGGTACAGAACCGATAAGACTTATCACTACGATACTTGTATCCCCACGTACATGGAAAAACTTAACATCAAAACAAGTCTATATATGGGTCTTCACCCTAACGACCAAGTATACCGCTGAGAGGAAATTCAAAAGACTCCTTTGAACTACGACAAAAGGTATCACTGAAGTGGTTGAATTTAAGGGTGACACATCCTCCCGAGGGAAAAGAGGTGTGGGAGAGATCATAAACAATAAACATCTGAAATTTTACTACCGGTAAGACTGGTGACACTCCACCATGGAGTAACATCAAAACTAAACGTAAGGAGATTACTAATCGGTCCTTCGTTGTCAATCTTGACCTGTACCTTGTTGTCTGACCAAGGTTTATCCTTTTCCTCATGCAGTTCCGACATATAACAGTGGGACGAATAAATTGAAGATACGTCCCATGTAGTACTCTTTGCGACCCGATCTTCTTCGTGTTCGACCTTAGTTCTAACGGCCCTCTTTATAGTTATTGGAGTCTACACGTCTACTGTGGTAGGAATACCGTCTTTCACTTCTCCTTGATTTTTCGGAGAACTCCTTTCACTTTCACCTCTCACTTTTCAACCCAATTTCGAGTTGTAAGTCTTTTGCTTCTAGTACCGTAGACCAGGGTAGTGAAGTACCGTTTATGTACCCCTTTGTCACCTTTGTCACAGTCTGAAATAAAACCCCCCGAGGTTTTAGTGACGTCTACCACTAACGTCGGTACTTTAATTTTCTACGAATGAGGAACCTTCCTTTCAATACTGGTTGGACGACGACGACGATTCAACGAAGTCAGCACAGGTTGAGACACACTGGGGTATCTGTCGTCGGGTGGTCCGAAGGGGCAGGGACTCTAAGAGGTCCATTCTCGTGACCTCACCTAACGGTAAAGGAAGAGGTTACGTACTTTCACTTTTCACTTTCCCTTCAGTGAGTCAGCACAGGCTGAGAAGTGCTGGGGTACCTGACGTCGGGTGGTCCGAGGGGGCAGGGACCCTAAGAGGTCCGTTCTCGTATAATTTTTCGTCTCTGTAATGAAACGGTTGTTTCCAGGCAGATAAGTTCTGATACCAAAAAGGTCACCAGTACATACCTACACTCTCAACCTGACACTTCTTTCGACTCGCGGTTTCTTAACTAGGAAAACTTAACACAACAACCTCTTCTGAGAACTCTCAGAGAACCTGACGTTCCTCTAGGTTGATCAGGTAAGACTTCCTCTAGTCAGGACCCACAAGTAACCTTCCTGACTATAACTTCGACTTTGTGGTTATGAAACCGATGGAGTACGTTTCTCAACTGAGTAACCTTTTCTGAGACTACGACCCTCCCTAACCCCCGTCCTCCTCTTCCCCTTCTGTCTCCTACTCTACCGACCTACCGTAGTGGCTGAGCTACCTGTGCTCAAACCCATTTAAGACCCTCAACCACTACCTGTCCCTCCGGACCGCACGACGCTAAGTACCCCAGCGTCTCAGTCTGTGCTGACTCGTTGACTTTACTTGACTTGACTTGACTTACTAATCACTACAACTCGTAGGAAAGTACACGGAGAACCATACAACAGAAACCCCTTTACAGATAAATCCAAAAGACAGGCAGATAACTAACCCAATAAAAACTTACAATAATTCAATTTACTCGACATATAAAACCTCTAATTCGGGAACAACCATCGCAGTAAAGATTCATAAAAGAGGGTTCGATATCCAACAGAAAAGTAAAACAAACACCAAAGGAAACGACGTGTTTTCGACCATTCAAACTAATCCAGAGTAGACGAATAAAAACGAAAATAAAGATAACGAAACCCTCTGACTGGATTCTTTTGTAACCATACTAAATACAGTCTCACACAAAACGGATACAAGATCAGATCCTCAAAATACCAGAGCTCAGAATGTAAATTCAGTAATTCCGTAAAACTCAAATAAAAATATATACCACACTCTGACACAAGGTTGAAGTACCCATATGTACACCGACAGGTTGAAAAGGTTGTGGTGAAAGGCTTCTCTGGCAGAAAAGGGGTAACATATAAGAATGGAATAAATAATTTCTAATTAACTGATATTCACACACCCAAACGAAAACCAATGAGATGAGACAAGGTAACTAGATATATAAAAATACGGTTATGGTGTGACAAAACTAATGGCATCGAAACATCATAAGAGACTTCACACCCTGCCAACACGGAGGACGAAACAAGAAAAAGGAGTCCTAACGAAAACGTTAAGACCCAGAAAATGTCAAGGTATGTTTAACTTAATAAACGAGATCAAGAGACTTTTTGTATTACCCATTAAACTATCCCTAACGTGATTTAGACATCTAACGGAACATATCATACCAGTAAAACTGTAAAATTAAGAAGATTAAGTTGTTGTACCCTATAAAAGGGTAAAGAAATTTAGTAGAAGTCACAGGAAATAATTACAAAATATCAAGAGTCATATATTTAGAAAGTGAAAGAACCAGTCCAAATAACTTCAGTAAAAATTATATCTACCAATTTTTCGTAAAAAGAATCTAATTTTAAATAAGGTCTTTTTTTTTTAGTTGGTCTCGTAGGAAGTAAGGGGATTAACTCTCCGAGAGAGTAATTGTCGGATAAAACCCCCCCTGATTTCCCACCCACTCCTCCCACCCCCTCTCCACCGTCACTACCACCCCCAGACCTCGAAGGGTGTCCTTCTCAATTGATTGTCAAAGATGTCAACTCTAATTTCAGGAGGAGAAGACCTCGATACCGTCCACTGTCTTCGGACAGTGATAGTAGGTAATGTAAAAGACACTCTACGTTTTACTAAGTTGTTTGTTGTTGTCACGTGAAACAGAGTAATACTTCAATGATAACAAACAATAACTGTTGGAGTCCGACCTTTTAGTCTCGTCATGTTCCTATAAATGATTTTGGTCCCGGTACCCTATACCCCATTAAACTCCAAATTTTGTTTTGTTTCGTTTTGTCTTATGGATAAGGGTACTTCGTTCATGTTTTCAGGTTTAGATCGAGTGTTCGCATAGATCAGAGACCCTCTTCTATACAACTTACTGTAGTACCCAGACCGAAAGAGGACGACACATTGGTCGGGACCGTATTAGGGGTCTTGGGTTCTAAATTTTCCGTGTTTAAGAGGAAAACGTCGTAAAGTCCTGGTGTCGTCGAAGACTGTTCTCGTGTCCGTACACGGGTGTCGGGTGCCTTACTACATTAGGTCCGAGAGAACCTGACTACGACGTAGACCTTTTACCCTTCTTCCCCCACATTACTGATTGGAGGTGAGTCACAAAAATTAACGTATGGGCTTGTGTAGAGAGGTTGTACCCACTACATAAGTAAATGTTTGACATATGTACAATAATATGATTATTTAATACGGGTATTATTTTGAAGATGTTCATCTTAAAAATTTATGTTTATACATTTCGTTTAAAGAGGATGAAAGACCGACATAGAGGTACCTAACAAAACTTATTAGAGGTCTCCCGTGTGTAGACGGGACAAGGGTGACTCACCTGACGACCGGACCTGTCCTGTTCATGTCCGATTGGACACGAAAGAAAGTTTAGATGTTCAGACGACTAATCGTTGATAGGACTACAGAAACTAACAATCCTTATCCTACTCCGTTATGAACTTTTTCTATAGTGTAAAAGAGTTCTTGTTATAAAGATCTCCGACACACGTTACCACTTTTTCTTAAAAGGACCATAGATTCGACAAACAGTATAACACCTTTTGTAAGACGAGTTTTGTTTCAATTTCGGTCAAACTCTCGTCGGTCATTTTATCTAAATCCCAATATGTTCTAATTAGTGACGTCTACCACTAACATCGGTACTTTAATTTTCTACGAATGAGGAACCTTCCTTTCAATACTGGTTGGATCTATCGTATAAGTTTTCGTCTCTGTAATGAAACGATTGTTTCAAGACAGATCAGTTCCGATACCAAAAAGGTCATTAGTACATACCTACACTCTCAACCTGACACTTCTTTCGACTTGTGGTTTCTTAACTACGAAAACTTAACACCACAACCTCTTCTGAGAACTCTCAGGGAACCTGACGTTCCTTTAGGTTGGTCAGGTAAGATTTCTAGTCAGGACCCACAAGAAACCTTCCTTACTACGATTTCGACTTTGAGGTCATGAAACCGGTGGAGTACGCTTCTCAACTGAGTAACCTTTTCTGAGACTACGACCCTCCCTAACCCCTGTCTTCCTCTTCCCCTGCTGTCTCCTACTCTACCGATCTACCGTAGTGGCTGAACTACCTGAACTCACTTGAGGCCCTCAACCACTACCTGTCCCTCCGGACCGCACGACGCTAAGTACCCCAGCGTTTCTCAGCCTGTGCTGACTCGCTGACTTGACTTGACTTGACTTCTAAAATTGTGTTTAACTTTTTTTTTTTTTTTGATGACCTATCCGTACCCTGATTGCACACCTTAAGGAGTTGAAAATGAAATTTTCATCAAAAACCAATTAATATATACTATCAAATTTTACATATATAAAACCCAATATAGTTTAGTCTCGTGAAAGGTGTCGTATAAGTAAACCTATAAAGTATTTTATATGTGTTGTTTTATCGTCTAACCATATATGTATATCAGTACTTTCTTGTAAATATAATGAATTTGTCAATTCAGTTTATTATTCTATTTATAAAATTTTGTTACCCACAAAATAAATATTTGATTTCTTGTAAAACAAAAGAGGACCCGAGTAAGGTCAAGGTGGAAGACATCAGAATCGACACAAAGTTTCAGGGGGAGATTAAAATAAAGGAAGAGATAATGAAACTTTAGACAGGAGTGATATCAGTCTTGATCAGTGAAGGGAGATCAGGTGTACAACATACAACACCGTAAACCTTAGTAGTCGGACTTTTTATTATAGTCGATAAAACGGGGCCAAGTGTCAAACATCTACTGTCTAGTTTCTTCTCGAGTTCAGACTGACTGACGTCTCAGGTTTGGGAAGACGTCTGTCGTACAATACTTCATAACAGTGATGTGACCCTAGGGAATTCCGGACCGCACCATCGTGACATCGTAGTTTGGTAGACTGGTGATTACATAGTAATTGGTAGATAACACAAAACCCTTCTCAGTTTCTTCTTGTTTTTAAAATCTGTATCTTATATTATATTCGGGTAAGAGAGTTCATTATTTAAAGAGAATAAAAGTCATAGAGAGGTGGATTTAACATAAGACAAAGGATTATAAAAAGAGATCTTATCATGTGATAACATTAGGGACTGAAAATGAGGTATAAGGAAAGGTATAAAAAAGGAATTTTTTTGACTGTTTTTATATAAAATTTCTTGTTATATTAAAAGTTCACGGTTACGTTACTGAAAATTTTGATATGTAATTTATACATATATTACACTTATGCATATGAGTTTCATCGAGAAAAACGTAAATAGTAAAGTTTAATGGTTTGTAAACACTAAGGAGTAAAACATGTACCATGATACGATCTTCGACGTTCTGGTACGGTCCGGAAACACCTGGGTTTAGATCAGTAACATAAAGTATTTATGATCTACAATCATAAACTTTTTTCTTGTAGAGAAAATCCCTCTATATTAAACTAGGTGTTCAAAGGTTGTCTTTACACAAATTCTCTCTCATCTCAAATAAATGCACTAATAAAAATAATAATAGTGAAAGGGGATGACTGACATTACACATAATTTGTGAAACTGAGGAGAAATCGTCCTCGACTTTCTGATGTCGGATGTACACTTAATGTGGGTTAGTGGACAAAACTATTCTGAGTAGTTGACTTTTATCTAAAAATTTTCTATGATTTGTTTAGTTTTCTTCTTATAAAATATTGTACACTTTACATATATTTTCGGGTTCTATCCACGGGTATTTATAACAAGATAGTCTAGTATTAGTGAGTAAATAAATAGAAGGTACCGATGAAAACACGCCGTTACTGTCTCAACTCATTTATGGTGTCTCTGACGTCCGGGTCTTTTGGAATTTATAAATGACAGATAGAGAAATGTCTTTTTCAAACGGTTGGAGACTGACTGTCACTACTTTCCCTTTTCCCCTCCTTATATTTTAATATCTATACTTACGTGTCTCTTCAGAGGTCACTCATGTACTTAAATATAAATTTTCTGAAAACTTTTTTATACTTTTCTTTATACTCCCTTTCTACGTCTTCTTCCTTCCTTATTAAAACTCTTCGTCGTTCTTTATATACTTTTACAGTCACTCCGATTTTCGGGTCTTCTAAGACTTCGAACACTTTTGATAATTGTCGTTCTTTTTACTGAGAATATTCATTTCCTTTGTTCTTACCACACATTCTTACGGTGACCCCACTTACCATGTTACGATGACTTATCTCTTTCGATTCAGCTAATGAATTGAGAGATTGACAATTGAGGAATTCATACAAAGACAGAAAAGATACTTCTAAGTAGTAGTGAACATTTCTTATTTTAATCACCATTATTCTTCTTTACCTTTAATTGTGTCATTTTATCACTTTTTATGAGTAGACGAGAACAAATAAAAGTCCGAACCCACTTGTTATTAGAGTCCTATAGTTTCCTATATTAGAGTCAGGTGGTCCTTCAAGAACCATTAGAAATCCTCAAACCTCTCTTAACTTTTCCACGAATTTTATATCCTAATCTAATTTTTAGATTTTTTTTTTTTTTTTTTTTCTCTCTCTCTCTCTCTCTCTGACTTTTGATACCCTAGTTCTCGAACGATACTGAGGGTCATTTTGAGATCTTATTTAACAACTCAGAAATTCTTGACTCCTTCCTTTTGACCCTAATCCTTCTATTTTCTAAATAATTCTTTTAGTGTGGTCTTTTTGGAGTATAGTCAAAATCTATCCTAATATTATATATGCCTCCTCCATTACCGTGGGGTGAGGTCATAAGAACGGACCTTTTAGGGTACCTGTCTTCTCGGAACATCCGACGTCAGGTATCCCAGTGATTCTCATCCTGTGCTGACTCGCTGAAGTAAAAGTGAAAAGTGAAAGTACGTAGCCTCTTCCTTTACCGTCGGGTGAGGTCACAAGAACGGACCTCTTAGGGTCCCTGCCCCCTCGGACTACCCGACGGCAGATACCCCAGCGTGTCTCAGCCTGTACTGGCTTCACTGAATCGTCGTCGTCGTCGTATTATATATCTCAGGAAACTGTCCAAGAGAGGTTTATAGTAAACATCTTCTAAATCTTCCCTACTACAAACGTCAATAATTCTCCATAGTAGTCACGTGAATACACCTAAATATTAATTTCATGAACTAATTACTATAAGAAGCTACACGACTAATTACTTAATTCCTTTAATTACTTAAAGAGTAATTAAGTCGTAAGTAAGTAAGTAATTAAGAGGTCCTAAATATAATAATAGAATAAAGAAAGAGAAAAAATGGTTACTTAACCAGTTCCCATAACGACGTGTTGCGAATTTAAACGTCTTTGAGTCATTGACGTTCCTTATCGATCTTACAGAGTACCATTTCTGTTCTACGTTTATTCTAGAAGTCGCGTACGCACGATTCAGCGAAGTCATTTTGAGAAACGTTGGGGTGCCCGACATCGGGTGGTCCCAGGAGACAGGTACTCTAAAAGGTCCGTTCTTATGACCTCACCCAACGGTACGGGTAGACGTTCTAGAAGTCTTGGATTTCGTTTAGAATATTAATTTACGGTTTGTTTTGTTTCGTTTTGTACTTGTTGTTTTGGTTTTTGTTTGTTCATTTTGTTTTAACACCAAGACTTTTGGTCAACGTGTAATCTCAATCTCCAAAAATAAATTAACCAAAACCCATGTCCGACTCATAAAAATTCTCCGTAAAGCCAACTAAGATCCAAGTCAGTCTCGACTCTTAGTAAACCTTATGTGATTGACACTTTCTATTCCTCCCTCACTGTTCACCTTATTGGTGTCAGGTCATGTTCCATACCTTTACAAATCTCCTAAGACACTTGACATTTTAGTTACTTCGCTACCACTCTACCCTGTTGGTTTCTTCGATTTTACTGGTAATTAATATTTATAACTTATCTTAATCCTTTATCATTTTCATTGAGGGTAAAAAGTCCGTTAATGAGAACATAGTCCGTGTCATTTTTCCTGAAATTTACGTAATATGTCAGTAGGAGTTAAACGTCACCTCTTTTGACTTCAAATCACTCCAATTCATTGAATAGATTTAGTGGGTCGATCGTAGATCACGCCGTTCCCGAATTACTTACGACATACCGTCATTTGACTCCTCACGCACCTCTCTGATTAACATAGTCCTTAAATAATCTTTCCCTTTAGATTCACTATAAAATTACTTCTTGACCACAACTTCACTTATATCTATTACTTATATCTTTTTATCTTTTAAATTTATAAAAGGGTTCTAAAAGGTGGGTTCTCGACCCTTATAAACATCCTGGATACTCTTCTTTACGGCACCATCCGTTCTCCCGAGTAAAAAACCTCTTTTTAGTAAAACCGAAAATTATTGTCAATAATAAATATTTCATCGACACGGTTCGTAAAATGTAAGTGGAGTATGTTGGGATCCATGATAATCGTAATAAGATAAAATTTCCTCAACAGGTCTACTACCTAAGTCACGATATAAGCCCTAAACTTGGATCCAGAAACACTCAGTCTCGGATGCGAGACTTAGTTGACCGATATACCTATAGTATAACTTACATTGCATTGACACGTTATAGATTCGTCTTTACACAGTCTTGGTAACCTTTATACCCTCATCTTGTGTCTGTTTTATTAACTAATATACAAGTCTTTTGATTATCGAATATTTATCTAGATAAATAAAAATTGATAAATTAACTTCATGTCAACTAAATCTTACACAAGTAAAGAAGACATGTCGTTTCATTAAGTTATTATGTATATACATATATCTAAGAAAAGTATAAGAAAAGGTAGTACTAAACAGTGTCCTATAACTTATATCAACCCAAAGGTCCACCGTGATCACCGTCTCCTAAACGGACGGTTACGTCCTCTACTCCTAAACTAGGGACCCAGTCCTTCTAGGGGTCTCATCCTTTACCGTTGGGCGTGGTTATAAGAACGGACTTTTTAAGGTACCTGTCTCCTCTGACCATCCGATGTCAGGTGCCCCAACGTTTCTTAGTATGTGTTGACCCGCTGATTGATGTGTGTAACTTATATCGAGTGACACGAATGTCCTCCTACAACAAATAAGGGAGAGATATATTATCGAATGTAGACGATTGGAGTTAGAGGGTTAGGTAGGGAGGGGGTGGAGAGCGGGGGAGATGGAGAGGGGGAACTGTTGGTGCAAACAAGAGATATACAGACACTCAGACAAAAGACAAAACATCTACAAGTAAACACAGTATAAAGTCTAAGGTGTAATTTACGATAGTACACCATAAACAGAAATGAAAGTGATATCCTTTCCATACAGAAAATGAAGTGATCCAGGTAGGTACAACGACGTTTACCGTAATAAAGTAAGAAAAATACCGACTCATTATAAGGTGACATATATGTAGAAGAAATAGGTAAGTAGACAGTTGCCTATAAATCCAATAAAGAACACAGAAACCGATAAAAATTGTCACGACGATACTTGTGTCTCACGGACATAGAAAAACTCAATATCAAAAAAGATACATATACGGGTCGTCACCCTAACGACCTACTATACCGTTGAGAACACTGAAAGGAACACCGAGTCGACCATTTCTTAGGAGGATGTTGCACCCTCTGGACCCAAACTAGGGATCCAACCCTTCTAGGGGACCTCTTCCCTTTCCGATGGGTGAGGTCATAAGACCGGACCTCTTAAGACACCTGACATATCAGGTGGCCCGGCGTTTCTCAGTCTGTGTTTACTCGTTGAAAGTGTGTGTGCCGTTGAGATATCAATAAGAAAAAATATAAAAAATTTTAAAATTGACCTCCGATTAATGAAATGTTATAACACCATCCTTGAAGCTATTACAAAGGTATATCACCGAAGTGGTTAAATGTAAGGATGGTTGTCACATCCTCCCAAGGGAAAAAAGATGTGGGAGACCTCGTAAACAATAGACATCTGTAAAATTACTACGGACAAGACTGACAACACTCCACTATGGAGTGACATTAAAGCTAAACGTAAAGAGATTATTAATCGTCACAACTCGTAGAAAAGAAAACGGATAACCGTTGGACATCCAGAAGAAACCTTTTCACAGATACATCTAGAGGATAGGTAAAAAGCTGACCCATCAAAAACAACAACTTGAGATACTGGACAAACATATAAAACCTTTAATTCGGGAATAGTCAACATGGTAAACGTTTATAAAAGAGGGTTAGATATCCCACGGAAAAGTAAAACAAATACCAAAGGAAACGACATGTTATCAAACATTCAAACTGATCCAAAGTAAACAAATAAAAACAAAGATGAAGACAACGGAACCCTCTGATATGATTCATTAAAATTCACTTCGTAATCGTGTATTTGTAGAAACAGTATTTATATCATATATTTTACATATTTTGATATCCATCATAGATAGGTAGTAAATATTATATATATACTTTATATATGAGAAAAATATGTTAAGGAACGACGAGGAAACCTCCTTTTTAGAGAACGAAAAACAGTACTATTATGACAACAAAAAGAATACGGAGTTCAGTTTGTTTTCTTCTGATTTCAATGAAACTGAGAACATAAGATTTATACAAACAAAAATTTATTGAACCGAAGACAAAAATAGTAATAAAAACGTAGAAATGACTCTACATTAACTGTAAACTATTTGTATGTAAATTTCACGTACGAAACTACTCAAGACTGTATACATATGTGTACACTTTAGTAATGACGTTAATTTTTTGTAAAAGTAGTTATGGTTCTGACAGGACCTTGGGAATTATTAGACAGGGACAGAGGTGTGAGTAAGGATCCGTTGGTGACTAGACGAGACACAGGGATGTCTATCCAAAAGTTAAAGATTTTAATACATTTTTCTGAGTGTCTAATACATACAAAAAAAGAGACTGAATAAAGTGAGTCTTACTACTAAGTCTCTGAGTAGGTACCCACACATAATTACAAAACGAGGAGAAATAGAGATACTGCATAAGGTGACATACCTATGTAGTGTTACGCGAATAGACAAGAGAACAACTGTTTATAAACCCACCAAAGGTCAGATCGTACTGTTTATTTAGACCATTCTGTTTTAGTACAAGAACAGAAACACATCTGTATACGAAAGTAAAGAAAACCCATCTGTGGGTCCTCACCTCATAGACTCAATATGCATCTAATGAAATCGAAAATTCTTTGGCGGTTTGACAAGATATGGTCGTCACGTACTCAAGGACAAGGAGACATAGGAATGGTTGTGAACCATTCTAGTGCGAAAAACTAAAATTGATAAGATTATTTGTACATCACTACAGAGTACATCGAAATAGAAAGGGACTATGATTACTATACCTCGTAGAAAAGTAAATAAACAGTAGGACATCGAAGAAGTCACTTCACAGAAAGTTTAGAAAAAGGATAAAAATTCGTATCTAAAGACAGAAGAAGAATACCTCAATATACTCAAGATTTATGTTCAGGAAACAGTTTATTTACAAGACGTTTATAAAAAAGGACACAATTCGAAACCAATATGACAATTTTCATTATCAAACGGAGTTAGTTATTTGTAAAAGAAGATTTGGTGAAGATCCAACGTGGTATAGAATTTACAATTATTGATGTAGGTAATATTGTTTCGAGAGTGTGAATGTTTAACTACTTTTTAAAATAACTTAAGAGGTACTTCATGTTTCTCTCAAATGAACCAGTGTATCTTTTCAGACATAAAAGGTTTTACTATTCTCGTTTTTTATATAAAATACTAACCGTAAAAAAGATCTTCCAATATAAAAATGGTAAAATAGACTGTCATATTCATTATTATTACCTGATTAAAGTAACATATTTATAAGTAACGACTCTCTTAGAGTCATGGTGAAGTAATTTAAGCAAAAGTGATTTTAATTATTAGAAGAGGACGGAGTTAAAATGAAAAAGACTAAAAAAAGGTTAAGGACTAAGACACCCAAGTACTAAAGAGAAATCAGAAAGTGTGGAAAAAGGGGAGGAGTTTAATTTTGAAAGTGAACCATCATTCGTCTAATAGAAAATTTCATTGTCCTGTTCAGTAGCAGTCGTTTGTAGACATAAATATCGTTTTACGTCGTAAACGATTTAAGATCGGGAAAGAAGACGTAGGAAGACGGTTTTGACTATTGGTCGAAATGTAAATATTTCAAGATAAAAATCAACAGACTTTTAGGACCTGTCACGGAAAGATTCAAGTATAGTCTTTTACAATATTAAAATTTTACGGTCTACCACCAGTTATAATGATATTTTCAGTTTTCACTTTTTCTTTACCTTCTATAAGGTTCACTTCTTTGAAACACTGAATTAGAAACACTAAAATAGATTACTACATTTGTATAAAGATAGAGATTTTCTCATTAAGGAAGTGTCTTACTGTTAATTTAAACTAGATCTCACGGTGATTTTTAATTCTTGAAGATAGTCAATATATCTTCTGTCATCTAATATCCTTTTTGAGATCAACAACCTCACAAAAGTTAGTTTACCTTTATTTAGAATTCACAACATATCGTAAATGAAGGAAAACGTAGATTCAACTTAAGTCATGACTGTTTACTAGACATTATCCTTCATAAAACAGAGACAAGTAAACACACGTTTCGACAGATGCACTTCAGCGAAGTCAGCACAGGCTGAGACACGCTTGGGTATCTACCGTCGGGTGGTCCGAGGCGACAGGGACTCTAAGAGGTCCGTTCTTGTGACCTCACCCAACGGTAAAGGAAGAGGTTACGTACTTTCACTTTTCATTTCCACTTCAGCGGGTCAACACAGGCTGGGAGTCACTGGGGTACGTCGACGATTCAGTGAAGTCAGCACAGACTGAGACACGCTGGGGTATCTGCCGTCGGGTGGTCCGAAGGGGCAAGGACCCTAAGAGATCCGTTCTTGTGACCTCACCCAACGGCAAAGGAAGAGGTCACGTACTTTCACTTTTCACTTTCCCTTCAGCGAGTCAGCACAGACTGGGAATCGTACCTGACGTCGGGTGGTCCGAGGAGGTAGGTGCCCTAAAAGGTCCGTTCTCATGACCTCACCCCACGGTGACGGAAGAGGCCATGACTTTGTGTTTAGTCTTGACGGGAAATGGGGGGAATAATTGTCTAGTCGAAAGTGTAAGTTGTTAATATAAAGTTTTTAATTATTGATCAACTTTTTTATCGAGATAAAAGGAATCAAGGAAATTGAGTTAAATGTCATTTACATTCATGTCTTGAGTTAAATGTCGTTTACATACTGCATTCATGTCAAGTGTAAATGAACCGTATTCCGACATGATTCTATTTACAGTTGATTTGAATAAGAGATGGTTCTGAGAGAAGAAGGTGTAGTGGTCAAGTCGTAAGTCAAGTCTTTTTTTTAATCGTTGCCTTGTTACTAATGGGTTTATACAAAATACCATGAGAAAGGGAACTCTACCATTATCCGTCCTGGAATTCTTTAAGATACGAACTTATATAGTCCACCGACGTCTGAAAATAAACAATCGAACCCGATGGTATTGTTTTAAGGTATCTCGAGAGAAAGATCGAACGTCCACTGATGGAAGAAAGACACAGAAGTATGCCGTCTCTCTCTCCCGTGAGTTCGGTTGAATAGTTATTAAACCTCCCTCAACAAATCAAACGGATGACCTCTGTACACGTAGGAACTGTGTGATTTACCTCCCGTGACCTTCCTATTACCATTGTTTCAGTGAAGATATTCCCCACTGACGGTGGGTGAGAACCACCCATAGAAATTTTTATTCTCCCTTACGTCGACGAAATTACGTTATAGGGAGAGATCGGAGGTAGAGAGAAGACGGGAGGAGTTTATCCATATCTAATTATTCACCGGTTGGTTTCCTACTTATTAGACTTCGAAACCCCATGGATATACTTGAAAAAGAGAGAACAAAACAAAAGACTAATGACGAAAGACTACGTGAGACAGTTTATAAAAGGCAGTAGACCTTATTGTGGAACCCGTTTGGAGTTTCGAAAGGTTCAGGAAGAGAAGTATGTCTCTCTGAGTAAAAGAGACTCACCGAAAGGAAACAAAAGAACAAACCCAAAAAGAAAAAGCTAAAAACTCACCTTGCTCCTTCTTTCTGAGTAGTGAGACACTTGAATTATTGGTGTAAAGAGGAACTTAGAAGAGAAGGGTTCCACCAGGACTATATCTGTCCTCCTACACAGACCGTGTCACATCTGAGTTATTTACTCTTTGTTCGATTTGATGACCAAATATAAACTTCTGGAAGGGTTGTCGATCTTTCTGGGGTAAACAAATTTTTAGTTTAAAGAACGGAGTCAAAACGTAACATTGATGATTGGTTTTTCTTTTAAGATTCTTCTATCGGAATAGATCTGAATAAAAGAAAACGTGAATAGTAATTAAATCGTAAATGTCTAAGAATTTCGTTTTGTAAAAGGGTGACAACTCACTGTTCGATATGAGTCACTATATGTTTAGTTTGGAGATTCACCAGTTCTTATGTTTTATTTTAATTCATGATAACTCACGGATGATACTTAAACAGTGTCCCATTCTTGAACTTACTTCGTCTTCACTAAATTTCAACCATATTTTTGTTTATTTATTTATTTCAACCATATTTGAGATTCCTTGAATATGACATCGACCTCCGATCGTATATTTGTACTACTAACCAAGTTCTAGAATCTTTCCCTCTGTCCCCTCCACTCTCCGTAAGGTCATATCTACAAACCTCCGTACCCAAGACTTCGTTGTGATGGACTCAAAATTAGGACTAACGAGAAGTGACGATAGAGACAGTTCAAAGAATTGGAGAGACACAGAGAGTATGAATTTTTCGTCTAAGGATATTCGTCTTAAGGACTCGTTAAGGATATAATATTATCATCCTCTTTCTAGTCTTTCCTAATCCCTGTCTACTTCCTTCAGTGACTAACGTTTGTAAACCTGAAATAAGTCATCGTCTCTGGGTCCCTCGAATATTTTAACCACGCCTCGTGGTGTTTTTGTTTCAAAACCGTTTGATTTGACCAATCCATCCTGCCAAACCCTATCCCTGTTCTGTCTCTTATATTATTATTATTATCAGTTGAAAATATTCTACGAAACGTACTGGAAACGTTCACGTTTTTTTAATCGATAATAATACAAGTCTGTTACACGACTCGTGAAATATACCCTATAAAGATACCTGACTTAAGACGGGGAGGAGAAGTTTAGGTATACAACTTCGGGATTGGAGGTCATACTATCATATACCTCTATCCCGTAAATTTCTCCATTAATTCCAATTTACTCCTATTTTGTACCCCGGGATACTAAGCACAGGTATACTGTTTCTCTATCCTCTTACATCCACGTATCTCTTTTCCGGTGCACTCCGGTGTCACTCTTCCACCGGCAGATGTTCGGTTCCGGAGTCCTCTTTGGTTGGAATGACCGAGGGACTGGAACCTGAATGTCGGAGATGTTGACAACGCTTTTATTTAAAGAGAACAAATTCAGTGGTTAAAACAATACCGTTAAGACCGTCTGATTCTGTTACCGAGTAAACTGGGAATTTGATCGGGTTACCTCTTTATCAGACAGGTAGTAACACAGTGGTAACTTCTTTGTCTCCGAGTCACTCGAATTTTACTTAACGGATTCTGTCAATTATTCATCGTCATTTGTCTTAAATTTAAATTCGACAGAATGATGTTTATAATATCAAGTCAACATTTAACTATTTACTTTCTTAAATATGTGTATTTTCCGTCTATGTACTGAATAATCTAAATACTCTGAATAATCTCAAGAATCTAAGTCCGATTTTTTTTCCCCTAATAGTGATTTAATAACTCTAAAATCCGGAACCCCAAGTGTGTTCAATTTACTCATCGAACACACACTACACACCACACACATATCAAATATAATTTATGAGACTTTTCCAACAAATCTCGTCTTTCCTTAATACCGAATTCATGAGTACCTGGATCATTATCGTCTGAACTCATTTTACTCCCTTCTCTATACCATGATGACGCCTCCTTTCGTCATAATTTCTTATGTTTTACCATTTGTTCATTACTCTACTGTAAATTTACACTTACTACTTTTGTCTACAAAGTAGATAAAACAATAACGGATACAGACAGAAAAGATTCTGTGATTTAATTGTAAACCACTATATCCTTTCTTGCCATCTCTTTACAACTCTAAATTGTGAGCCTTCTTCAGTAATTTGTAAAAAAGAGGGTTGTCCTCGTTATTGTCTAACTCTGTCTTAAAAGGAGCAGAGGATTGATCCGAAAGAGAGAGGAATGAATCCTTCCGGAAAATCGATCGAAGTTAAGCTTACTTCCGCTATTTTTGAACCGGTGGAAGTGTGCACTAAACCATAGACTATGGGCTAACGACAGACACACAAAATTCGTTGTTACTTTATCGACGGCCTAACAGTTAAGGTGTTTACGACGTGTGTCTCCCATTGGCAAATCATTAAGATTTGTTTTCCTCATTCGGGGCTTATGTTAGTAGCCAGTACCAGCAACCAAAATAATGCGGGAAGATCGAAATCCCCAGACCAAGAAGTTACGTGCAACTCTCTGGGTCGTCTTCGTGACCAACGAAAGACTCTTACTCCCTTGATAGGGTAAGGACCTAATCACAATCTTCAGCGATGATCCGGAGACGGTTCTTGTAGTCAAGTCGGCGTTACGCGGACGGGTCTGGCGTCGTCGGATCGAGACGTATGTGGGGTATTGTGGTTTTTGTCGACATGCTCTTTTAAGCTTGGACGTCGTCGTTGGAGCGGCCGGCGCGAGGTTTCCAAAATCGGTCGCGCCGACGGAACGGTCTGATGTTTAGGGTCGTAAATGAGGAGTGTGCCCTCGGTTATTCCTTCGATGTTTAAAGAAGTCGGTTAGTATGGGATTGGGTCATATTGTACGGCTGACTTAATACCCCAAACACCAAAAGTGCACCGTTGTAATGTGGTAGCACAAATTCCGCTACATCCGGGGCGCAGGCTAAGGTTTGCTTTCGAGGAAGATTATTAATAAGGCAACCACGGGGTCCGATTGGACAATTAATCAAAATAAGGGTCCGGAACACGCGGAATTTTTAGTATTTGAAAAAAAGAATGACAGCATGTCCTTTGTTCTAAAAAGCCTACTTCAGTAGGAGTAGGATGACCGGTGGGCCAGGAAATTGGCAGCGAAAATTTAGAGCGCTCTAGTCGAGGAAACCCTCATCCGTCCGGAGACTTCCCGCCTAGTGCACATCTAACTGTACCCGGAGTCGGTTGTCCTAACGGGAAGTAGACCGCAGAGGCGTCGCACGCACCCCTCTGGAGGCACTTGGGACTGGAATCGAAAGGCATCGCAGGGCGCAGATGGCACGGGCGGGGGCCTCGCTTCCTCCGCCCAAAACCGGAGAACGGGATCCCTTGCTCACGCCTCCCTCACCTTCACAGGTTGAGAAGCCTCTCCGGGACGACATGAGGTGCGACGAGTACTCGGGCAAGAGGCCGCTCGTCGCGGCAGCAATCCGGCCGGGGAATCGGAGACGAAGGGGGCCCTGTCCGGGTGCGGAACGGCCCCTCCCCCGTCGGACAGCTCCGCGGAGGGATCAGTCGCAGACGCAGCGCGACGCTGGGACCTTCGCCCTCGACGGCGCTCGCTCTCCTCCTCGGGGTCGCCGCCGCCCGTCGTCGTGGTCGTTGCGGCCGCCCGCCCTAACTCCGGCAGTTGTACCGCTCGCGGAGCATGGTGTAGAGGTTAAACGACCTTTTTTACTGCAGGTCGCTGTTCCTGAAGTCCACTCCGGCTTTAGGCTGGGAGTCAGGCGGAGCCGCCCGCAGGGGGTAGGCGCCGGGACCGGGAGTGTGTCCGGAACGGGGTGGGGAAACCGGAGTTGACCAACGAGCCGAAAGGACTGCGGAGGTCCGGTGGGAGGCGAGGGGCTAGGGTCGTCCGGAGAAAGGAGCGGGTGGAAGATCGGGGGAGGGGGGCAATAAAGGAGATCCGGCAACGGGTAGAGCCAGTATCCGGGGAAGACGCAGGGGGTGGCGTACGAGATGGGAGGGTCCTGCACTGAAGCGCAGGGTCCATCGCACTTCCCCGCTCTAGTGCGTGGCGACACCCGTTCCCTCAGTGAGATCCGAACCTCTGCACCTCCGGTCCGGATGGGCGGCCGGACGGGCTCCGCGATCCGGAGGGACGAGCACCCCGGGCTCGACGACGACGACGACGGGTGCGCCCCAGGGTCGACGCAGAGGAAATCGCGTCTACACTCGTCCGGATCCACGTAAGACGAACTTGCTAAACGAAAAGGAGGGTTCAGAAGCCCCAACACAACATTTGAAAAAGAAACCTAATAGAGAAATCACTTCCACCATTCTTCCACCTCCCCCTTGACCCTACCACCTTTGAACTGAGGATCTCAAAAGGGCGGTCGTAGAGAACAGTAAAAAGGAACCGTCCATTTTTGGGTTCGTCCTTGAGTCCCAAAGTCAGAATAAAGGAAAATGAGTTTTAATGACGGTCTTTCAACTTAACGACTTGGAATTGTTTTTTCATGTCCCTTGTTTACCTAGAATGACTTTCCTCAAAAGATTATGCCCCCGCCACTTATACTTCCAAACAATATGTCAAGACAAGGACCTCCGAACACGACAACCAAGGTCTGGAACCAGCGTACGTATAACTTCTTAACAATATAAAAGTGTCTAAAAGAACCAAAAAAGGAGAAAAGACAAAACGTGTCATCATTAACGATGTAAGGAACGAAGGACGGAAGATAAGGTAGTGCTTAATTTATTCGAGGGCTAGACTTCGCCCAAAAATACAAAAAACTATGAACAAAACAAAAGATCATCAACATAAAATTTCCCTTCTTGTCTATCAGAAGTTAAACTTAAAACCAGCCTCCCAAAAAAGAAAACATACTTGTCATGCAAAATTTTGGACTTTTGTGTGGGTTTGGAATCCAGGACCCCCTTGTAAAAAGACAAACAATTTCTTAGTACTTTTTACATTATTAGCACAACGATCAATTTAACCATACGACCATATAATTCTCTCGGTTACTTTATGTAAAACCAAGACACCGAAGTTTCGGTTCTTACTAAAAGTTTCAAAACGATGGATCCCTCAAAAATTCATAACGTAAGTTTTGAAAATTTTAATCAAACGAGTATTATTTATAAAATCACAAAACCTTTCTCTGCTAATAAACCCCATAAAAATCCAAACACTCAAAATCACACTTTTATTTTTGATAACCCCCTTTATTTTCAACAAACAAGGAATTTCCTAATCTTACAACAAAGGGAAACCTCGAAACGAACGAAAGTCACGTTCGGTAACTTTTATGTCTTTAGTTCAGTACACTATTATGACGTATATACTATAACTGGTTTCGGAGGAATGTAAAAAACATTTTCTTTCATTATGTATATACGAACTCCCAAAAAGTGTTTAATATACCTTCTCATTATGAGTCACACCTTGAACTATTCCCAATAGATGGTCAAACCCGAACTTATTTAGTTTTGTAACGAACCTCCTAATGAATTAGAGGATTTTTACTATAGAAAGATTATCAACCACTTATAATATCTTCTATACGGATCCTTGTCATTCACGGAAAGTCATTAAACAGTATTTCGATAAGAATTATTGATATAAAAATTCTGGACATTATGCAAGTGTGGCAAATCATTATCTGTTCTGAAACTTTGGTTTCGTGATACATACAATTTATTGACTGTACATTCTCTAATTAATTTTGTCGTAAACGCCAGTTCATGTTCTAAAAAGACATAAACTTATCTACACAAGATAAAATTTTACAACGAGAGATTAAAGAGAAATCTTTAAATATATGAACAAATAAAACGACCTTTATGGTGTCAACATCAGTATAAAAATTTTTATGGATTACGATCTTCCTAGAACTCCTGTTCTAATTAATCGTAATATCTTCTAGAATTGCATACGTCTGATGAAATGGAACACGGTTCCCCTTTTCTTTTGTCATGTAGGTTTTCCTTTTTTTTTTAGTAAAAGGAGTACCACCTTAGGTTTCTCTTATTCTGATGATCAGTGTTTATGTCCAAGAGCAGGACATCCTAAGAACAACATTTGATAGACTATAGAATCCGTCCGATGAAACTCTAATTTAAAAACGAAAACTCTTTGAACGTATACCTACTAATGTTTTCCAGGGAATGTCCGGGTCTAAAAGTCCAGAGACTTATTGTTGTATCAAAAAATTACACTTCCCCCGTTTATTTACCTACGTCCGAAGATTTAAAATCTTAGAAAAAAAACAACAACATCCTGAATTTAATATCCGAGTCTAAGTAACCCTCTCTTTTGGTTTTGGATCACATGAAAAAGAAAGTACAAAATCGTAAGACATCAGAAACTTCTACCCTACCATTCCGAATCACGAACCACTAATACATCTATTCTCTTCTTTTGAAATTATACGTGTTTATTTCGTTTACGAAGCGAATATTTATAATTAGGACTTATAAGTCACCCAACTCCATTGATTACTATGAGACGAAAATAAAAGTACATAAAGTGGTGGTTGACTTAATTTCATAAGGTCCCTTAGTTTTCGATTTGTTTTAAAAATGGTAACAAAAGAGAGAGACATACATTATCAATTATAAATGACACCTGAAATATGTGAATGGGAATGTTGAAATTATTTCACCTGTGTTCGACAGAGAATGTCAACTCCTTTGAAGCTAGACCGTCATTCACGAACGGGTTCCAGTCAAACTGTCGTCGTCTAGATCCTAAAGGTCTATGGGAGTCCCGTATTTGAGAGTTGATGGTATGAGATGAAGTGGTTCCAAAAATGGTCCCCTGTAATTCTTATTCTGGAATTTAAAGTCAAGATTCAATCCGAATACCTTATAAAACACGATTTTCTGTGAAATTTAAGGGATTCTCCCTGAGGTTTTTCAACTTCTAATCACGAACGGAAGTCATAATGGACGTACGAACAACTTACCAATTCTGTAAACACTTTTCTATTCCTTGGGTCCCGATATACATCGAAAGTCCGGAAGCACCGTCTCTTGTACTTTCGTTCCTCTAAGTGGACGTTCCACACTAGACTCGATCCAGAACTTCAAGATCAATCTCTTTTACTCATGTCCACACTCTCGTGAGATATGTTTTGTGGTGAGTCCCTCTCTCATATTTATTAGAACAATCTGTACCGTCCCTGGAACAGAATAACTTGACTTAGGAGGTGAATTAAATCCCGGAACCAAGACCCTCAAGAGTTATCTATTGAACAAAATCAACTTAACCTAAAATTAAGGTCTCAATTCTTTTTTTTGTATTCCTAACCCTTTCAAAGAAATTCTTTAGTAACATTTTAGATGGGTTTAATAAACTACGCTAGAGTTTTATTAAGTGGACGTAAAATCTTAAAGGGTCGAACTATTACCAAACAGTGGTTTAATTAAATACACAAAACTGATAACCTTTTATAAAAAGGGAACTTTCGACAAATTTCACGATTATTTTTATAGTCCGGACAATACCTTAGTAGTCGAAAGTCTCAACCTTCCCTGGAATGTCTAGGACATTATCGACTTTCATGACACATCCGTAAATATTATTACACAATACCCTTCTAACTTCCGTCCTCCTCTTCCGCCGTTGTTTCCTACTCTACCAACCTATCGTAGTGACTGAGTCACCTGTACTCAAACTCGTTTGAGGTCCTTTATCATTTCCTGTCCCTTCCGACCGTACGACGTCAGGTACCCCGAGTTTCTAGTTTGTCGACTCGTTGACTTACTGTTGTCAATATTGTCCTCTCCGAGAAGACGAACACGAACTTCTTTTCATCCAAATTAGTCTTCTTTATCTAAACATCTCTAAATTCTTCCACTAAAGACTCGTAAAAGATTCATGAAACGGACAACTACCGTCATTAAATGTACTAAAGTGAATTACACTAAACCTCCCTCCACACCTACGTCCATGACGATTGTGAGTAATAGTCGTTATCAATCCAGAGTGGTGACTTTTTCTCCTCTTTCCCTGGAGTAACTCCTTTGACCCTTCTTCTTTGGACTGATTTTTACTCAAAATAAATGTACTTGTTATAATTCTGACAGGGTTCAACTAAGTACTGATTCTCTTCATTACTCTTTTCCACTCTATCGCCACCCCACACATACTTTAGAAACTTTCCATTAAACAAGTAACCCTCTACGTCAAACGGTCATCGGAAATTTAGAGACAACCTTCGTTCTCATTTGAACACAAACACATAATCTTCACAACACTTTTGGTGAGTGACATGTCATGTCTCATAGAGAAAGATGGTAATAAAGACGGAGAGGCGTAACCTAAATAAATTCTACTCATTCAAATGAAGAGTCCATTGAAAGTCAAGCCATCTTATTCGGTTCACACAAGTCAACGTCAGAGACTGACAGATCGGATATTGAAAAACACGTCTCGGAACCGTGTCAAAGATTACTACCATCGTGGTTTTATAAACTCATTTACTCTACTGTGACGGACGTCCAATTAGGCGGACCCTGAAGGTACCTTCAGACGAACAATTGTCGAAGGAGGAGAGGGTGGAATTTTGAATAAAAAAGAATAAAACAGAACAATTACAATGGTAGGTGGTTTACAGGGTCAACTATAGTGGCAAAGAAGAAACGAAATCAAGGGACTACTCATAAAGAGTTTAATCAGAGGAATAGAGTCCGGAGAAAAATTACGTCATACAACCATCAAGAAGGTAATCTTAAAAGAAGGATTTATAGTGTCGACTAGTAACGGAAGACGTAACGGAGGGTATCTACTCTATTTGAGGTGGATTTGACTGACTTTAATGAGAGGGAGTTTAACTATTGTTAGAGGTCCATTGAATCACCCACTAAAGAAACGAGAAAATAAAGCATACATTTGTGACAAACGGTAAAAAAGGAAGAACTTTAAAAGTATACATATCCATAGGGAGGGTGTCCAAACCCAAACAATGGGAAACAGAGTCATTCTCCAACAATCATCGATAAACCTATTAAAACCATTCCAGAGGGTCCCTGTCTCCTCGGACCATCCTCCGGCAGATGCTTCGTTAAAGTGTCGTCGTCGTCGTCGTTCCTCCGTCCCCAAACAAACGAAATCTCACCTACAACAGTCTTTCCCCGTCAAGCTAGTGAACTGTAGAATTATTTACAATATTCCTCCGTACCATTTCGTCTCCTTGTCGATAACATTTCGTCTTCAACGTCAGTGAGAAAATCAATCCTCCTACAAACCATAAAACACAACGATTCACTCCAACGGACTTTACCTACAAGACACACTAATATATATCCTTTTGTTATAGGAAAGTGACATTCTATAGACAACTAGACAAACCTAATAAGTAAACCTGTAATATTAACCTCAAATCTATACTTGGAGTCTTGATGTGAGGTCAAGGACCTGACATCTCCGATGACCGGGGGGAAAGAATCGTAGAGAGGGAAGGGGGGTTTAGAAGTAAAAAAACCGGTTCTCGTCTACTTTGACCAGAAGTCCCGTCATTAAGTACTACAACTGCCGAAGTGAAAACGACCCTAAAACAACTAATCCTAGTCTCCTCACCGGTAAGTCACATCAGACATCACCTTGATCCGAACAATTAAGAGAGAGGGAGACTACATTCTACTCACTAACGTGGTAGATTACACACTGCCACCAATAAGTTATTGTAATTCTGACCTGTCCTATGTATGGGCGACATTGTGGGTTTAGGACACAAAAGGGAGGACAAAGAAACACGAATTGAGTAGACAATGATGGGGGTATAGATTAGGTAAAGTTTTCGGACAATTAAAAATTAGAACATTTAGAGTTTATCCCAACAAGGAACAAAATGTCATCAATGAACAGATTATACATAAAGAAGACCTTCTGCGTAGTACTGGAAGAACACACGATAGCCCCTGTCATCTATCGCGAAGTCGTGACGTGGGCCTCCCCAGTAAGATTTGTCGTTTTAATGGTTGTTTTTCGTGTCTGTACGGTTTTTTTTTGTTGTTTTTTTTCACCGTGGTCTATCTGACTCTTCTCCCACGAACAAATGTCACACTCTCCACTTTATTCCGTCTGGTAGTGGAACGTGTAACAGTCGACCCTCACACACGCCTACGCACGAAACCCACGACGTTTACAAAGCACCAAGAAGTGTTCAGACGTTTACTGTACTTTCGTAACCTCTCTACTAAACCCCCAACGTTGTGTAAAATGAAACGATTATTACTCTTAACCGGCATGCAGGCAAAAACGTAGAGGTAACTGACAGTATTGAGATTAAGGTCGACGTCATCGAGAGGAATGACAAGAGGTAAGTCAGACGATTTACTTCCAACTAAGAGAAGTTTGATGAAAGGCATCACATTGATCTCATTATGAACTTTTACAATTAGACTAGTAAGGTGAATGAGAAGTAGAGATGGAGTTTACGAAAAGCCATCGAAGGGTAGTGAAAATATTATTTCTGATCTTAGAATCATTCCAGAAGTTTAGAGAAAAACCGGGAACGAATGAACCAATATTGGAGGGGTGAGAGGTGTGTGTCAAGGACAAGTACAAATCCTAGAGTCAGAAAAGACTATATGTTGAAAGAAAGGTCAGATCGAGTACAATAATACAATAGGGTAACAGAAACATAGTACAAGGAAAGGAAGTATCGTAAACAGAGTCAAGTATTGATGTATACTACATTCATGAGTATATACATCAAATTTTTTTAGTAATACGGAGTTAAGCTAACAATACATTCGACGATCCATCGTCCTTCGTGGACACAAACGAAAACGATCGGGAACATCCACATACGATCGTGGATCGTATCATGGACTGTTTATTTTCCAAGAGTCCTGTATCACTTACTCATATATATTGGAAAGGGTAGAATTGGAGTCGGACACAAAGGTAGAAGGGCAATCCAAAGGGACACAGAGTGTGTGATTTAACGAAGAGTGAGACCCCACGATACGAGGAGGGGACGTGGTGGCGGTACGTGTGTCTAAATTTTAGGGTTTGGTCGAAAGAGGTACCTTTGGGGAGAGTTTGGAAACTTTAGGTTTGACAGTTAAGAAACCACACCAGTGACTGTGTCTGGGAACTCATAAAAATTTTCAAATACACTCTAAACAGGTTAAATGGACAAACAGACGGTACACTCTACTTTTCAAGTCTCCTCCCTGACCCAGACTCAAATAGTAAAGTCGGGAATCACGGTATCGATTTCGTTATTTACACATTTTCTGTAAAATGTTTAAACGAAGAGTCAGACGGTACCTATCGAAAGTTTGACCAGTTTGTTGAAGAAAAATTCTAAATATCACGGTTGAAAAATTGTGTAATTGTCTCCCTTGAAAGACCAAAGTCCCAGTGTTAATTTTTCATTAAGAATGATAACGTTAGATCAAAAGACTAAAAATTTTTATAATAGATAACGATTAAAACGACTACGAGTAAAATCGAAAATTTTTACAAATTGATCTAAAAACTTTAGTTATTTGAAGAAATAATCTTCATATTGAAGAAACTCCCAGGAAACGAGTATTAGGTTGGAAACATCGTATTATCCGTCACTTATTTATTTACCATTTATTTCCTTCCGTAGAAACATGGTCATCAAAGAAGTCTTGATATTTTATTGAAAAATAACCCTACTATACGAAAAAATTTAAGTTTAACTACTAGGGACACAAAAGAGAAGTTGATATACTAATTTTAAAGCCTCTAGGAATCCCCAAGGATTGACTATACGGACAGATTACCTAAAATAGGTTCATTTTATTAACCACTTCTACGAAAAGTACGAAATACACATCTTCACGCACGTACCAAGATAAGTCAACTAAAAAAGAAAAATTGAAAGACCTGACGATCCACTAAAATTTAAGTCAAAAAAGTAGTACATTTTACCCTTCCCCGAAGGTCAATCCTCTTGACACAATTAAAATTTTCCGTGTCCGAATTAAATGGACACAATAGGGTTAAACTGGTATACGAAAAGAAAAATTCGTCAAAGTGTTCTGAACTATTCTTAATACGAACACACATCAAATTTTGAAACAGGAAACCGTCAACCAAGAATTCCTTTCCTCCGATCTACAGACCACCTTGTCGAAAGACGAAGTTTTGTAGGAAAACTTTTATGTGAACTAAGACCACCACCCTCAACCCTACCTCCACTCTCAAACGTAAAACATCAAAAGGGTCACCAAACATTGTACTCGACGGGTTAGACTGTGATGTCGTAATGTGTCCTTCCATAAGAATTACAATTTCTGAAGGATCTATTTTAAGTTTAGTGTGCGTTTCATTTTCATTTCTCCGTGAAAAGAAGGGGATTTTCGGAACTACGTTAATATCAACTGGGGTCTTGATACCCAGACTTGATGTGTCCAGGTGAATTGTACCCTTTTGAAAAGTAATTTACGTATGGTGTATATGATGTACTAGACCTAACCAACTTAGACGTCTACCTCTTGACACGTCTACACCTACAACTGACAGTTCAATGTGTACCTAAAAACTACTCTACACCTCCCGACACCGCCCCCCGCGCCATGCAGCCCTCCTAACTTCGGAAATTACGGGTGCAACGAGTTCCCAGTCGAAATAATCTGACTTACTCACAAGTAACTTCCAGGACAGTCATTTAAACTCTAGTTCCGATTGGACTCCTTTTATTTCGGTTACTATGGAATAAATTTTCTCATGTAGTCCTGAATCTATGTTCACTATCGTCACCTAAACTTTTGACTAAAAATAATTACGAATTTTTAAAATTAATGACTGTTTAAAATTAGAATAATCCAAATACCGATGTTTACTAAACTACTGTCTTGACGTCTTTCTAAGGTAGTTCAACCTACTACTATCACTTTCTTTCCATCACTTTTACTAAAACTTCAATGACCTTCTATTTTTACCTCTCCATGTCTTAAATCGACAGTTTACCATTCAACAAAAAATGAACGAAGGATGGTGGAGTTGAAAATTTTTTAAGTCATACCATTGACCATTTAAAAGAATCAAAACAAGATACAGAGACACCTCACAAAATCTGAAACGCCCATTGAACTGAATCGTAAACATGAACCATGCATCTGTGTATACGAATATACATCAAAGATATAACCGATCTTGTTATCATAAATATAGAATACTTTGAAATCTTTCTCATCAAGAGAATGAATAAGCCGGTCTAAAAAATCGATCCAATTTTCCGGATGAATGACATATAAGGTTCCGCCCCACTTCAAATTCTTGGTTACTATTCCCTTCATTTTTTATTATTCTGAATCATTTCCTATCGTCGTCAATTTTGATATCCAGTGAATTGTGACTACTATATTATCAATGTTTCTTAAGGGCAATGGAACCTCTTACCACGTAACTCTCGTAGAAAATCTCCACTATAACTGTCGACCCCTCTCTTAAACTCAAGAACCATTTAACATAATTACGTGGAAAATTTAAATACGTATAGTTTATAATCTCTAGGAATTTTTAAATGTACCATTCAATAACCATTCATGTTGGAAATCGAAGGATATTTCAATTTAATATCTTAAATTAGAGTAAAACATACTGTATATTACAAACCATAACTAAATTTATCTCGTAAGAGTAACAATGAAAACTTAAAAGAATATTTCCGAAATTTAAATAAAATCCGATTCCTAAATGCGTAGACATTTTTGTCCGTTTCACACTCTTTAGTAACCAGTCGTATCTAAAAAGATCTATACATTATGTCGAAAGAAATTGAGGTTTGCAAACGTTCAAATTTTATTTTACCCAGAAGTTTTTTTTATTCAACGTCTTATCTCGGTCACCCAGACCAAAATGAAGTCATCAATAAAGTAGAAAACAAAACTATATACGAATAATAATTGTTTGTTTTAAAACAGATTGTATACACGACTCGTTAATGATCGGAAATTTTTACTATTATTTTTCATCCAAAACAGAGTCTAACTCTCTATGTGTCTAGAACTAAGTGAACTCATACTTAGAACAATCTTTGGACTCGAAAACTACTAGAGAATATGAATTTTAAATTGTCCAACCCCCCCTTTACTGTAAATAAATCATTATATTCTTTCTTTAATTCTATATTTGTTTTCATTATATAATCCTCTATTTTGAGTTCTTGACTAAGATCCTCCTCCCTTTCAGGATTATCCATTTAATGATTCATCGAAATAGTTCTTCAACTTTTTAAATAGTTTCTTGAGTAGTGGGTTTTCTTTGAGGACGGGTTTTTAGAAGCGTATGAGAAACTTTGAAGTTTGTCGTCTATTAAGGTCATGTCTATCAAGATCTTAATAAAGTCTTGTATTTCATAATTTTGGAAAATTTGTTTTATGACTATTGTTTAAGACTGATTTATATTGTGATTTTCTCTTCTAATGTGTAGTCAAAGTAAATTTACAAGTTTTATTTTAGTCATCATATAATTCACGTCAAATGGTACTGGTTCACTTAAAGTAGGACTCATATTCCTGTTAAATTATAATACACGAAATAATTATGAAAATAAAGTAGTATACTTATCTAGCTCCCTTTTTTGATAGACCAATCAACAGTTCCATGACTACTCTAAGTTGAACACAAGAAGTAAATTTTCTTTTTTTATTTTAGGTTGCGGATCTGACGAATTATATTAATCTCCCTACTTTATGAAAGACTTTTGACCGTAGTACAAATTACAGTCCCACTTCTTGTCCAGTCTCTACGAAATATAGTAATTTCACTTAAGTAGTGAACAAAGTTCATTTCGTATTATTCTTTAGGTATCCACGAAAAAATTTTTCACGTGTTTGTGTAAATATGGAGTTGGGTTTTCGGTCATTTAATGGTCTATGAAAGTGTGATTTCCGTCCTTGTGCTCACAGAGAGATAGAAGTAATCTAAAGAAAACTTCCGTAATCGATGACATTCTGTTCCCCCTCCTTTGATTCTGTATTTTCTTAAATTTTCCAGTATCCGTTTTTGTTCAGTTAGTTCTTTTCTCTTATTTTTTAAATCACTCCCTCACACGACATTTTAATTACTTATTTTTAGTCGGAAGTATCTTCGTTTATTTTGTCTTCTATACCTTCGTTTACAGGTAAATAATGCGTTGTCTTTCTGTTTTACGGATCGTTATTTACATCGTCTACAATGTCACCACTGAAACCCACTCCTATAACACACCAAATTTCATTCACATATTAAAATAGAAAATTTTTTGATAATATCCTCTTTTTGAAATTTTATGAGAACTGGTTATCGTTTTTACATGAACACTTGTTTACCGTTCTGTAGAGTCCAGGGACCTATCTTATTGAGTTGTCTCAATAATCAAGACCCAATAAAATTACGATTGAATTGAGCTTTTTAGTCATTCAAAAAGGGTGTTCGATGTGTTCAACTAAGATTTCCCGTAAAACCATACTTCTCGTTTCTTCCCGTCCTATAAACGAACTATCTGGTGTTTTCGGGACTTTTAGTGACCTGAACCTCTACACAACCAATTGGGACGAACTATACCTTTGTACGACAATACAAATAGATTACCTACTTTCGTCACTCCATCACTGTGTCATTATCTTGTCGTCACCCTTTATCCCACCTTTGATGTACTACGTCAACCGCCGTAGTACTCTTTTCAACTTGGAACAATTTTTTTTTTGACCTAATGGTAAACCTTTTGTATTTTAACATAGGAATGGAGTGTTGAAGAATGATCTACAGTTGTAACAAGTGGAATTCAACCAAAATAAAACCTATATAATCACAAAACACTGAAAAACGACGACTAATCATCAAGTAACTATAGAAAAATCCCAAACCGATAACACGTATTTCCATCTCCCTTGTAATAACATACTTAGAGTCCTGTACACAGAAATAAAGAATCCTTCTTACTTTAACGACAACAGACAAACCACCGTGATCACCATTTCTTGGATGGACGATTACGTCCTCTACATTGTCTGCACCCAAGTCAGGGACGCACCCCCTTTTAGGGCACCTCCTCCTTCACCGTCGGGTGAGGTCATAAGAACGGACCTCTTAGGGTACCTGTATCCTCGGACTGTCCGGTATCAGGCAACCCAACGTTTCTCAACTTGCACTGACTTCGCTGAATCGTACGCACTTGAAAGTCTAAAAATTCTTTGACTAGTAACAAAAGGTTTCATAAACATGGTAAAATGTACTTTCATGTCAACAAGGTGGAATAGTTGCCAACCATTACCGATGCTGAGAGTCGTAACGTCTACCAAAGGGAGGGTACCTACTTTGGACACGGGGGACGTCACCTTCGTACCTCAGGATTGACGACCCAACGGTCTTCAGGACCAATACAACGAGAAAAAGAGAAGGTCAACCACATATCCACATCAAAATTAAAGGTAAAGAGACTTACTGATGACTACAAATTACGACAAAACAAACAAATAACGGTAAAAAAAAAAACACCTGAAAGGGGTGAAAAATTTTAACTCCAACAGAAAAATAACGACTTAACATCAAGTAAATAAGACCCATATACAGGAAAACGCGTATACAAAATATTCATAAAAGAGTGTTAAACTAGAATTTTAAAATTAAATGAAATTTTAAATCAAACTGAATTAAATATTTAAGTAAAGTCGAAAATACCAATAACGAAAGACACAAGAATCTTTAGACAAATATAACATTTCTAACAGGGAACAAAAGATTTTCGAAATATCAAAGTCGAAAATAAAAATCAGGACACTAGATAGATCTTAATTAAAAATACTTCATCTTTAACTTCAATACAAAAAAAAAAAGGGGTATACCTATAGGTCAACAACTTCGTGGTAAATAACTTTCGTAGAAGGAAAGACACGACAGTCAAAACCGTAGAGGCAGTTTTCAGTTAACTGATATTTTCACAATTCAGATAAAGGTCTGAGGTAATACAAGGTGACCAGATAAACAGATAAGATTACGGTTACGGTATAACAAAACAATCGCATCGAGTCCGAAAAAGTCCGAACCACGAGAAGTCAAAACCCCGGTCTATTAAGAAACAATACTCCTTGATAGAACATACAAGGTACATAACAACCTATAATTCGTCAAAGAGTCGAAAATGGGTGATAAAAACGGTCATCGTAAGAAAGTAGGGAGTCACCCCCGTTGGTTTTTACAGAGGTCTGTCACGGTTTAAAAACAACTTCCCGTTTTTAGAGGGAACCAACTCTTTGTGACCATGTCTAGACATCTTCAGACTTCATTCCAGTACATTCAAAAGATCGGAGTAAAAAGAAAAGAGTTCTCATAAAACTCAAAAATTCAAGAAACATAAAGTACATTTAAAATCTTAGTCCAAGAGTCCAAGACAAAATTTTTATTCGAACGAGTTTAAAACCAACTTTAACACAACTTCGATATCTTCATAAGCTTCTCCTAGTTGTTAATGTTATTATGATCCAGAAAATTGGTAATTGACGTCATAGAGTATTAATAAAGTTATGAAAGACAAGTAAGGAACCCTATAAGATGGAATTGTTAACAACAGTCACTTATAGAGGAAGAAAATTAGGACTAAAACCATTAAACAAAAGAGAGAAAAGGGGAGTTAAGTAAATTAGTTCCTAAATGGTATAAATGATTACAATAGTTTCTTGACTGAAGTTCCAAACAAGTAAAAGGGATAACACACAACGGAATAAAATGACTAACGACGACGACGAAGAAAAAAAAAAAAATGATAAAAAGAAAGGCGAGTAAAAAAGGAAAGGATTAAGAATTTGTAAATTTCCATATAAAAGAGGTTCATCAAACACTAATAAAAAAAATAGTAAGTCAAACTTCGTAAAAATTAGAGGTAACACTAATAAGAAACTAAATGGCCAATAAATCTTCGTTAAAGGTTTATAAATAGACCTACAAATAAAAATTACCAAAGACTGAATTAACGTATACTAGTCTCTTAGTATGAGAAATTCTAAAGTCTCTCCAAATAAAACAAACAAAACCAAACATAACAAGACAGATGAGTAACTCTAACCAAAATACTAAGTAGTATACTATCGAGTCAACCATTTCTTAAACGTACGTTTCGTCCTCTGACACCAAGTTAAGGACCCAACCTTCTAGGGGACCTCTTCCCTATCCGATGCGTGAGGTCATAAGACCGGACCTCTTAAGGTACTTGACATATCAGGTAGCCCAGTGTTTCTCAACCTGTACTGACTCACTGAAAGTGACACCACCTACGAGGGACACATATACACTTTCACAAAAGATGTCTTCAACTTATACCATATAATATTTACAGTCCAGTTCCATCACAACAAGTCTAAATATATAGGAAACACTAAAAAAAAAGAACTATAATTTATGACTCTCCTCACAATTTTTAAAGTTGGTAGTAACAAATACAAAAAGAGAAATTATTACCGTTAAAAACGAAGTACATAAAATTTCGACATACTAATCTCCGTATGTATAAATATTAATACAGAAGGACTACAAACTACACAAATACTCATTTTTACAAAGAAAAATTTATGTGACATAGAACCTTATATAAAAAAGAATACAATTATATCGACGGGGTCAAAACAAAAATTTAATCATAAACGTATCACGTAGAAAAAAGATAATGAAAGTCGAAAATTAGAAAAATAAAAATTTAATACACCGAACATCTGTCGTCTACCAATTCAGAACGAAAAAAAGGAAGATAAGTCAAAGTATTAAAGAAGGGAAACTACCGTAACAAAAAAATCAAGTAACAAATAACATTTATAACTACATCCTTCGAAAGTCGCACGGTAAAACGGGAAAAAGATAAACAAAGAAAACAACAACAACCAAAAATAAATAAAAACGTTTAGGTAAAAATAAAAAAACCGACGAGACCCGGAAGTAACGACACTCTCCCGAAAGAGATCAACACCATTCATCCCCGATGAGATCAACACCATGTGTCCAAAGAGTGACTCCCACCCAAGAGAACAACGTCTCGAGTCCGAGTCATCAACACCGTGTACCCGAATCAACGGGGTACCGTACACCTTAGAAGGACGTCGTCCCTAACTTGGGTACAGGGGACGTAACCCGTCCGTCTCAGAATTGGTGACCTGGTTGTCTCTTTAGGGACAACCATAAAAATATGGAAAAAACCTTGTTGTCAAGAGTTTCAAAAATATATGGAAAAAATATGGTAAAAAAATTATGGAAAAAACCCCGTTGTCAAGAGTTTCAAACTCAATCCCAGGGACTTTTCACTGGGACTTCCAAATTTTGATTATACTCATTACTGATTCAGTCCGTTAAGAAAACTGAAGAGTAGAGAAATCACACATAACATAAGTAAGATCGTAGACTAGGAAGGTAAACTTTACGAGAAAAAAGATTGATATAGGACATTTACGTTCATGGATTTTAAACAAATTCACGCCAGAGGACAGACATTTATTTATGATTGAAACGTAAATTTTCAATAGAAAAAAAAAAAAAGTCAACGTGTCTCATCACTTACGGAAGTCAATTAAAGATTTTATCAATACACTCAAGGAACGGAGTGGTTGGTATACCATTTAAAAACTTCTAGTCCCGGTATGAAAACAATAAGTCATGTCAGAACTCATGTCACCGAGAAGTCACCTATCAGTAGAGGGTTCATAATGGATACACGATTTAAGACACCCTTCCTGTGTCCTCCTCTCGAACGGAAATAGGAGTTGGTCACCTGAATGTACGTCACGATTTTATTATCGTCATACTCTATGATTATACTTTCCGCATAAGTTCTACGAAACCTTCGTACCTCTCCAAGACTGAACAAACCAAAGACGTTGATAATGAACTACGAATTTTGTTCTTTTATTTCCTATATTTAAGAACCTGAATACTTAACTTACTTCAACCACAATCTACCATCCTTCTCTCCTAGTGTCAACCGTTTTACACTATACAACCCACCTTAAAGATAACGTCCATTTAGTACCCTAAGAACAATCCTTGTCTGAGGATTAATCGAAAAAATAATAATGTTCTACACATAAACTTCCCAAACGGTTCCCACCCCCAGTCCACTTTCGTAGAACTTAAAGTACTATGACACTTCTTTTATTTACCCTTCTTTAACCTTTGACGTTCTTCGAATAATTGGTTCTTAAAAAATATGAGAAAAAACATATAAACAAAAGAGAGAAAGACAAAAAAATAGATCCAATTTAAAAAAAAAAGAAAAACACAATGTCAGAACCGGGAAATCACTCATTTCACTTTCTTATGGTTCATCTCTGTTAACATCTATGGGAGACGTGATTGTACGAAAGACTATTTCTTGTTGAAGCTCTATAAAGCTCATAACCGGAGTTTTGTCATTAACCTCTTGAAGGAGGTCGAAGGTCACCATTCGTTCTCACACAAAAGGAAGATAAAGGGAAAATTTTTACCTTCACAAAGAGATTAAAAAAAAAAAGAGGACCAGTGTCTCTCTCTTTCTACATAAATGGGGACTTCTAGAACATTTGTAGGGAAACTTGTCACTTCCCTTTTTTCAGATCTCAGAATAAAAACGAATTTTTGTTTAAGTCAATAAAACTAACTTAAATTCATAAAGAAACCTCACGGTCAAGACTTTTAAAAACTACAACTTTGAACTAAAATATAGTAACGTACATGTCACTGAACGTCTTTTCTCAATTTGGTCACATACGTACTCTCTTTTCTATTGGTTTTAGTACTCAATAAAACTAATCGAAAGGTAAAAGTCATAATTAAAACGAAACGTAATCTTAAATACCACATTTTGAATTGTGATAATTCTATCGATACTTTCTAAAGTCAAATGATCATAGAAATCAAGTCCGACTCGGAAAATATTGATGAATGTTAAAATTTTTCAAATTTTGTCAATGTCAATTACTTAAACAGTTCATTAATCGAAAACTAGAGGTTATCTTTAAAAATACATTCAAAATCTTAACCAGAAGTGACGATTCGATAACCGAATTTAATTGTCAGATTTCAATGACAGAGTAGACGTTTACCTCACGTCAATGATAAGGTACCTTTCTACATATAACCATTTTTACATCAAAATGATACATCAAAAGTAAGTAAATGAATTATAAACAATTAGTGACACGATAGTACGATCTATTACGTACACATGACAAAGTGAAACAGGTTTGTAGTTAGTACACTCTCCAGAATTATTACATCTAACAACTATTCTCTTAAGTTTAAGTCCCTCTAATCCAGTCAAGTAGGTTTCAAAACTAATGGAACAACCCACTTCTTCTAAGTATGGGTAATAAAAGACATAGTACAGTAACAATGAAATGGGAATGACTTAATCAATGAAGTTTTTGTAAAGTGGTTGAGACGCGTACAATAAATGTTAACATAAGTCAAGTCAACGAGTCAGTTCAGGTTGAGAAACACTAGAGTACCTGACGTCGTACGGTCCGAAGGAAAGGTAGTGGTTGAGGACTTCGAACGACTTTGAGTACAGGTAGCTAAACCACTACGGTAGGTTGGTAGAGTAGGAGACAACAGGAGAAGAAGAGGACGGAAGTCAGAAAGGGTCGTAGTCCCAAAAAGGTAGCTCAGTCAAGAAAAGTAGTCCACCGGTTTCAGACCTCAAAGTCGAAGTCGTAGTCAGGAAGATTACTTATAAGTCCTGACTAAAGGAAATTCTAATTGACCAAACTAGAGGAACGTCAGGTTCCCTGAGAGCACAGAAGAGGTTGGGGGGTCAAATTTTCGTAGTTAAGAAACCACCAGTCGAAAGAAGTATGAAGGTTGAGAATGTAGGTATGTACTGCTGACCTTTTTGGTTTCTAAACCGATCTGCCTGGAAACAACCGTTTCATTACAGAGACGAAAAATTATACGACAGATCCAACCAGTATTGAAAAGAAGGTTCCTCGTTCACAGGAAAATAATCAATATTAACAGGAGTAAAAAAGGGAGAGTAATTTATTTTGTACAAACAAAAATCGACTAAAGACCGAGATTGTCCTTAAGACAATTGGTACGTCTAAAAATGAAAGTGTTAAAGAAAAAGGAAAAAAAGGAGAGAGACCAGTCATTGTTATGTCTAGATGAAATTTTATAATTATTGGAAATAACTACTCAGAGGACCTTGTTGTAAAGATGAATGCTAACCTTTCCTAGAGTAATCCAATGATGATTTCTACTGAGTTCATCTCTTTTTACAATATACGAAAGGTCAAATCTCCACATTTGTAATGGCGACGATTATCGAGGTATCGGTCGCAAGGGTGACCACGTGTCTTTATCAACACGTCATACTCAAATGACTTAACTATAACAAAAGGGACAAAGTACGTGAGAAGACGTCAATAGAGGTTAAGAACAAATACAGATTATTGAATAAAATAACTTTCTGTCAGCTAAAACTTTGTAAAAAGACTATACCTAGAGAACTCAGTCAAAAATTTAGTTCAAATCTCAACGACTCATAAATTATTGATCTTACTTAAATTCCACCTTAAGTTGTATGAACGGATCTTTAATAACACCAAGGAAAAAGCACGTCCGAGACGTAATCGACGATTACATACATTTTTCTAATGACCCGCAGAATGGTCACGTTATCGTTTCGTCCTTCTACAGAGACAAGTCGATCTTCGGAACCTATAATACCGACTATACAATTCGTCCATTTGTACTGACACCAAAGATAATGAATATATGTCTATAAACGTAAATAATTGCGAAAGACTATTTATATTATTTTGAACCAGTTTAATAATTATAAATTTAACAAAATATTTACACACCAATCCCCACTCCCTTCTTTTTTCGATTAATATGAATGCATTATAATGTATCGTTCGTATAAAAAACATCGAACTTTTTATTATTTTAAACATTAAATTTATAAAGTCGTGTCAAAAATATAAAACAAAATGGGAAATAAAAGAACTTATATCAGTAGTAATAAACACCGATTAAGTGAACTTGAACTTTTATTAGTTCACGGAAGTACACCATGTTTATGTGTCATTTTCGCTTCTCGATAGGATCGTGTGTTTTTCGAATATGAAGTGATGTCCTCTATTCTGTTTACCGACATTACATTCCGTCTCGACCTGATTTATAATTGCGTCTCATGTCACATAAAACTGTAAATTTTACCTTCCTCGGTGCTTTCAAACAATACCCTTGGTGTAGACCTAACTCAAAACGTTTCACCAATCTCATGTCCATATACACGAATTCCTATTTTATATAGTCTTATATACTCATCAGAACTCAACCCTTCGTAATAATAAGGTCTTGTATCTTACTTATCTTCTATCAGTCTCTAGTAAGACTAACTAACCTCAGAATAGTTAAACTATTCATCACTTTTAAGTCAATCTGGAAAACAGGACACACACTGAACTAGTGATCGTGACATGACCGGTCCTGTGTCTATAAACTGACGACAACTCAGTAACTTGACGTGTACACTTTACTAAACTCTCTCTCTCCTCAACTTGGTTGTGTCACCAACTTTGACTCACATATCTAAACATCTCTTTTCTGTTATCCCTCTTCATTAGTTCTCTACCAGTCTCCCGTCTTTAACATCATCAAGAACCTGTAGAACTTAAATAAACAAAGGAAGAATAAAATAAAATTCCGTTCCTCCTGAAGAACAATTAAAGGTAGGAAGTTAAGACTGGACAGACGAGGGGGTCAACTGGTCGGGATCTGAACGTCACTCCTTTTCTTGGTAATAACGAGAACCGGTAGACCAATACTCGACACCTTTATATCAAAAACAGCTAGAATAACTTGTAGACAACAGTCTCAACAGGTTTTTACTAAGGTACAGTTGGTGTTCTTGGATGTATGTTACATAACGACGATAATCATCCGTTCGACCAGTATCTTATCCATTCTTTATAAATATATTAATTTTAAAAAGAAATTTTGTATAATTACTTATAAATATTCTTGGTTATACGAAAAGAATCCACTTATGGAACTCTTCTATTAAGGAAACCACCATTTTAAAACATTACATCTACTGCTACTTAATTCTCTCATGACGTAAGTTCGGAAACTTAGTAAACACTCTTCCGTTCAAAAATTCTAGAGATAAAAAGTTTATTTTAAAAAAGAATTCTTATCTTATTATTACTTCTAGATCTAAACCACCCACTCCTTCTTACTTAATAAAATAAGTGTCGACCTAATTTAAAACCTAAAGTCTATAAAATTAATTCAAAATTTATTATTCACTATTGTTGTGTCATAAACTTCACTTATAGTAGAATTAAAATTTTATGCCAACAGTGTAAAGAAAACTTTACAAAGGAGGAATGACACTCTTGAATTTCTTGAACCCTTTTCATATATATTAACAGAAAGTCAACAGAATGACACCAAATGGTCTTGTTTAATTAATAGACCAGTCTTTATATATGATCACTTAAAACATAGAGAAGTTGTTAAAAACTCTAGACAATGTAGGCAAAACGATCCCGTCACTAAGAGTCAAACTTTTGGAACCAAGATTATTATTGACGTAAATACACACTCTTCTAGTATGACCGATTCATCGCTCTAACAACCCAAAAAAGGGGGTGAGGACCGATCTTAACTGTCGTAACATCGTGTCACAAAACACTGAACTGACAACGATAAACATCATTATCATTCCTCAAACGTGAGTACCAAAAACTATTCATCGAAATATCAGTATATTTTAACGATTTTTAACACCCCAAGTAAAGATAGGATAATTAACTCTTTATGAATGAGAACCCGTAAATAATATGCAAGACAGAAGACTTGTAATTTCAATATTCTGATTTGGATTTAATTACATGGGATGGTAAAAGTGGTCATTACGATCAATGACGTCTTATGTAAATAAACCGGAAACACAATGTCAACATACAACTTTTCTATCTGACACACGTTTAGAGAGAAACATACAGGGGTGTGATTGGTACAGTATGGTAAATAATATTCTTAGTAGGACTGAAGTTTCCACAATGTCACCACCACCATCCTCCCTTCTCAAGTAGAATTTTAACTAATTTTTTCTCATTAAACTTTTCATTTAGAGAAAATTTTGTACTGCATCACTCTCCCTTTCTACTTCCTAGAATCCACAACTTTTCCGACCTCTGGTGAAAAGGCTACAATGTAATTTCCCTTCTGTCTTAGACCATTATTTCAACTGTCTATGACTTAGTTCTTCTATTCATGTTAATAAGTTCCATCGAAAACAAAAAAAGATGTCTACAGGATTCCTTCACATAGGGGTACAATGATGGTAATATTTATATACAGAATTCATAGAATGAATGCTAGGATTAATATTAATACTACTACTTCTACTTCTACTTTTACGGTACCTACGTCTGCCACCACTACTACTGCTGGTTCCATAAAGTTTAATTCATCCTAAACAATATAAAAGTACTTTCTTGATTAATATCTACCTCTACTAGAATCGGGGTTTTACATGACAAACAAACGAACGAATATTATCACTTTCACCTTTAATGGTGTTATAAGTTGTTCTCGTTCAACTAAATTAATACCCCGTAGGTCCATAACTTGACATACGTTATAAAAGTTTTAGTACAAGATTCATTTGTAAAGAATTTCGTCAATTATTCAACTTACTTTTCATCTATCGTTTTAATGAGACAGGGTTAAATTAAAAAATTTTATTCGACTTTTTTTACAATGACAAAAAGAGAACCTTTCGTGAATAGTCACTAATGTGTCACAAAAACATTCCTCCCTTTACTTAGGATAAAAATTTTAACATGGATATCTATAGATATTGTATAAGGATCGTCAAACCAAACAAAATATGTATCAATGAAAATTACTCTTTAAAATTCATAATAAACTCCGAGGTGAATTGAAAGTACTTATTAGGTTCATAAAGACTCCAAGGACTCTAACTACAGCAACACGACTCTAAACACCATAAATGACACCTTTCCTCATTGTGAAGTTCCCGTGTTCCAACGAGTACACATCAACAGAGAAAAGACAATTTTCTTGGTATTACCATTACAAATTTATTCAATGACCCATATACACAACCACCTAAAGGACAATTAATATGAAAGTTCAAACTAAGAAACTTACTTAAATCCATTACGGAAACGAGATTTCAGACATTAAAGTAGGCAGAATTTTTTTTTTCTATGTTTTTGCGAGAGAATTAGAGTAAAATCTGAGAATTGTCTATGACGAGTCAAAGAGACGTGATATTGTCTTGAGGAGTTTTCTTATTTACGAGAGGTTGAGGAAAAAGGGGGAAAAGAAAACTTAGGTCAGAACGTCACTAACGATCACTGGAGTCTACAAACTGAGACGAACAAGGAGTCAAAAGTCGTCGTAAAGAAATAAATTGACGGTGTTATAGTGTAAGAGGACCAAAATCAGGACAGAAACACCAATGAGGAAGAGACAGGGATACGGGTAAGGAGAAGTAGTGGGACTAGTGAGTTGACACCTCATAAAGACTCGAATCAAGAACTGAAGAGACAATACAAAAATATTAGAACAACTAGAGTAGATCAGAAAACCGAAATTATAGTCATACGACTTTTGGGTTTGAAATAGGGTCTAGAAAGGACAATTAAGATCCAAGTATATACGTTTTGACGCATTAACTATATGACGGATCTACAGGTCTTATAGAAGGGTGGGAAGGAGGTGACAACCAATAATTGAACAAAGAACAAATCTGAAGAGGTAGAGTCTTATCGTGGAGATAAGAGGAATCAAAGAGTCCGGTTTTTGAAACCTCAATATGGACTAGTGAAAAATGTATGGAGAGAGTGGGTCAGAGGGTAGAGTCCTGAAAGGGTATGACGTATGAGAATAAAGGGAAAAATAATAAGAATGAAAGAAGTAATGTGGATTAGTAAAAGACTACGGATTATAAAAAAAAAATAGTATCACAATAACATTGAATATATCGGTATTAAAATCAATGATCCGATAAATTAAAAATATTGAAAAAGTTATTTCATATAAAGATATTTCAATAAGGGTATCAAACCAACGGTAACCTTTAAAAAGAAAATGAATAAACGAAATTTATCAGATGAACTATCACGGGACATTAAAAAGAAGTTTAGTCTACGGAACTAAATCGTCATAAACCATATTCTCTCTACCTTAACAATTATGAATTCGAATTTTATAACAAAATAATAATAAAAAATCTTATAACAAAATTACAAATCGTTCTCAAACCTCTTCGATCACGAGATAAGACACCTGTCTTAAAATAACAACATTGACTCTTTCATATCGAAGAAATTTGATATAATTCTATCATAAAACTATTCAACTATTGTCTATACGTATAAACAAGGATTATCGGGTAGTTCTTTAAATTACCTTTCGGTACATCGGTGTTTCTTTCGATTATAGTCCTAAGAAAAAAGAGGGGACTTTTTAATCAAAGTGTCACACTATACGGTAACCACTAGTAATAAAAATACCAAATAGAATATTTGAGGGGTCAACAAACTAAAAGGACATCACAGTTCACTTAGAAAACTTAACTTGAAGATAAGTATAATAAATTTTCCGTCCCTGTAAATGTGTATAAACATTATACTTCTACAAATTACACAATTATTTACTATCAATTCTTCGTCGAGTAATAGGTAGTCACTCTTTTACAAATTGTTTAATTTTTGTGTTAGTCTAGTAAAAAGAAATCTCCAAATACCCATCTAAAAATTTATTTGAGACGAAGACCAAATACTTGATCGAGAAAAATTTGGACAGAGACTGACATATAGAATTTTCAATCTTTTAATAGAATTAATACTCATAGTTAAATGAAAGACATAATTTGAAAAGTATACTAATTATCAGACAATTGTAATTTTGAAGAGAAATCCCTCACTGCTACTTATGTCACTGCTACTACTGTACTCAACCTTTCACTCTGCACGTCGACGATTCACGAACCTACGACATCAATCGTGTTCCGTACTTTACGAAGGTCTTAAGATGTTCTGGCAGAGAGGACGTGACTATAGGTCTAAATTTCTCGCACTTCTCTTACATTTTCGTCTACATAAAGTACGCATGGAAAGAGAAAACTTCGTTTGAGCAGGACACGTTTCAACCGACACACTGGGACTGCGCTACCTTGTCCCTCTTTGTGGAAATTGTTACGAAGTCTCAGTCCAGTCAAATTTCACACCAAAACTTTCAGGACGATCATTTACACTAAAAAATTTTTACCACCAAAACATACCTTTATCCTCAAGGTCTTATCGAAATCTCTTTGTAAAGACCCTATACAAACATATTATCAAATACCTGGAGTATATTGTAATGAATATTAAATAAGACTAACTTCAAAAGAACTAAAAAGAACCGACTTGTCATAATTAAAATTCTAAGTTATTTTATAGAAATAGAAACTACATAATTACCTCTTTAGAATCCGTCATCTTAACCTGATGAACACAAGTATCGAAGAAAGAGAAGATTAAATCTCTTTAATCCTGAAACACATACACACACACATCAGAACCTGTTCAATAAATCTGTAAAATAATTCGGAGTCAAAAGAGTAAACATCATTACCAAATGAATTTTGACAGATGGGTTCCACCTTTACTATACGAGACAAATTTGTACACCACTTCGGACGGTGTGTCCGAAATATACGGTGTATAATAGTGACTATAACCGAAATATAGGGTGGATAATAACTATTTTATGTATAAAAAAGTGAAATCGTGTAGAAAAAATCTTAGATTTATAATCCATAAATATCAGGGGTAAATGACTTATAAATTATTATAAGTGTAATCCGTAAAAGGATAGAATATACATTAGAGATTTCGTCGGGGTACCCCATGTATATACAGGTAAAAATACCTAATGTCTTCTCTAGAACTCTCTCTGATTTGTTGATTTGGTCCTCTTCCCTACATGCACAGTATCGATAGAACAAAATTCATCATTTTTAAAATTTTCTGACACCACTTGAATTTCCACTTGTGACTTCTGTTTAACATCTTCTTTTTCTTTCACATAGGTTCTGCATTCCTTAACTGATTCATATATTTTTCGTCTATTTTTAGTGTTTTTTAAAACTACCACGATACTACTTAATTAATCTATCCACAAAAGAAAACGGAGATCAAGAGTGTAGTAACAAGTTATACCATACACAGACATAGGACGATAGGAATTCTGAATAATCGTTTATGGGATAAATCCAAAGTGATTGTAATCTTTCATATCTTCACTACAGAAACTGAGTGTAAGGACGACGAACATTGATGTAAACTTCACTCCAACTAAAGTAACATTCTCGGTTGCTTTTCGTTTTTGTTCCCGGGTAAATTACCAAAGAAAAGGCATTAAACAGAAAAAAGGACATTAACGAATATACACGATAAATTCAAATATTTAATACAAGGATTTCAAAACCAACTTTTAATAATAAATCTAAAGATAAATCAGAACACGTAAAGTATTCATTTTCATTAGTTCCTTCTGATAAGACAACAAGACATCTTTCGATTACTATCGAAAAGAGATAAATAGTCATAGTTCGTTTATATCAATGTTCTCTTGTACGCATCATCTACGTTGTTTCAAACATAGCTTGTTTAACAACCACCAATCGTCTTAATCCTTAAACTGGTCTTTTTAAGAAGGTAAGTAGGGGTGGAGAACATTAAACACAATTCACTTGACTCCTTCATGGTCATTGACTTGGCCGATTACTCGTGAACTATTAATGTCCAAGGTTTGTAACAATTTCGAGACGTGTTTGTCTACTTTCTCTTTTCACACTTCTGGGCTGTCACAACAAAATTGTACAATTGACTTGACCATTTACATAATGGGCCCCGGGATTGTGTTGTGTAAGGACATGAACATGGTCCATACGTTCTTTATCATTTAGTGAAAGCCCTAAATAATTCTGAATCTATTCGAATTTACTAACAAAAGAACTCTTCCTACTAAACACTGTTGAATTAACCGTGTACCTTGATTGAAAAATTATCCTTGTAACTTATAGATTTCAATTTTCATTTTTCAAATTTTGCTATGGGATTTTATAAAATGAAATTATAAATAGTGTCCAACACCTTAAAGACACTGAAATCTCTATTGTATTTCACCTTCGAAATCGTCAGAAAATCCCTAATCAAAATATAAAAACGAAAGTATTTCAACAGTACGTATTTTTGTAACCTAAAAAGAAAAGACCAACCCAAAAATCCTTAGTAAAAGAGTGACTTACTATTTAGTTCGAGTAGTTTAAACTTCTAGCTACGAAACAGGACAGATATACATTAGGAGACATTGGTGAGAGGAGTTCAGAAGGTAGGAGTGCAAGTTCGAAACCAGGGGGGTCACCACCGAACACAACCTCTGGGTAAAATGTTCTAATGTAGACTTCGAGAAGAACAATGAGTTGTTGAACAATTTCATTAAGCAGGAAATCTAGTCGGAAGGAGTAAACTACGTTGAGGAATGTAGTTTCTAGATAAATGGACATGGTAATTCTCCAATTTTCGTCGACTGTAACTAGTCCTTCAGTTCCTTTCCCGATAAAGGACATACCCTGTTTAATAAACGTTGGAACCTCTGTTAAACCCGAGACTGAACGGATTATGTGAAGTCTAAAAGAACCTCTCTGACTTCTTACTCTAATGTGCCAATTGATGTCACTTCCGCAACTGTGACTAACGACCCAGGGGAAACTTCTATCTAAACTCCGGACAGGACCCTCTTCCCCAAGGATAGGAACGGAGTAAAGAGTCCTTTTTGGTCTCTCGAAACTTTGACCCATGGGAAAGACGAGATCTATAAAATTAATTTTTGATATCACTGTCGAACTGACGACGGTACTAACTACGTCAAGATCTACTCGAGGGTGGAGAATAGTCACTTTCACTATACGTACAAAGTGTCTACCGATAGTCAAAAGATTGGTGTGATCGTTTTCACATAGGGAGGAGGGAAAGCTTCTATTCACCTAGGTAAGAGTTACTTGAATAACCTGAACAATCTAGTGGAAATAACGTTCCCCCTCGAGAATCGCGGTACGATCTGAAAAAGGTTCGAGACCAACAATGACCTTGCTTATTAGATCCTATATACCTAAACAACGCGTACGAGTGACCGGGTCAAATAAGAGTCTCGTGTCGAGAATGAGTATTCGTCAGAATAATAAGGTAACGGTTTACACATCGACGAGAATGAGCTCGTACGGGATTTCTTCCTGGTCGACATCATCCAGTCAAATAAGTTCTACACTTCTTGAGTTCCAGATGTCTAAGTTAAGCAGAGAATCGAGATGACAGAGAACCTCTTCAACCCGTAGTATAACTAGATTCACCCGTCGACCTTGATTTCAGACAGTATAATCTTCGGAAGAGTAGAGGATCACTTCTTCATTTCAGTCGACGTAGCATACGCAATCCGTCGTAGTCGCACCCGTTGGAAGGACTCATGGACGGCAAACAGAATGTTCTCTATTGGTCAGTTGGGTTTTCCGTCATAGATGACGAAGTAAGGAACTTCCTTTAATAATCGAGACGTAGTCACCACCCGGAATTTGGCATACAACTTTTGTAGACCCGGAATGACGATTTCGTGACACTCACACGTCTTCTTCCTTGGTCTTTACAACAACGACTTACAGATCCGTTTGAGTGAAATTAACTAGGTCTTTGAGAGGAAGGTGCTGAATTCCCCATAAATTATAGTCCACCCATGGATCTAAAAGAATAAATTCTTTTAAAAATAAAAATTTTAAAAAACTGACCTCTTTTTACCGAAATGTCATAACACAACTAAAGACGACATGTCGTTGTACTTAGTCAGTATTAATCTATATATATATAAGGGAGGAACAACTCGGAGGGAGGGGAGGGGGATTTTTAAGAATGATCATAAACCAACGGACCTTTCTACCGGTTACGATATAGAACAATGTACAAGTTTACTGTAAAACAACAAATTTTCTTAATTCTCACCTCAATCTATTACTAATTTATTTAGACCACAGTAAAGATCACAAGTCATATAAAATTACAATGAGAAAACAGGATTACAACTTTTCTATCTACAGACAACTTAATTATTTCGGTCCCATGATACGAACATAATTAATGTCATGATTTTAACCACTTGATTCAAGTTTACTTTTTAAGACCCTTGTCAAAATTCTAAATGGTCACAGTTGGGAATAATAGGTTCCTCTTCCATTTTTACCGGTAAGTGAGAATCTTTAACGAAGGTAAAAATTATTTTTTAAACTATTAGAATAGACGACTACACCAATTTGGTCAAGGGAAAATCCTCCCCATCTAGGAAGTGACGACCAAAGAGTCCGACGGAGGAAGAACCTACTTTAACAAAGAAAGCTCTAGATCACTCTAATATAAAGTGTTTTACTTATTTGAAACGAGGTAATCATAAGACTCCCTTTCTTCTTTACGGGAAGAACTAGTCTCTTAAAATTCCTTAATGTCTGTGACTACAATCAACTTCACCAAACTTTTACTATTTCCACAGGTACCTAAAATCGTCAATTTTTGACATCTGAAGTTTAAATAAAAATTAATCCAAGTAGTATACGGGCTTCGAGTCACCAATGTCGACACTTCAAATGATAAAGACTAGTAGGTGTTGGATAACTAGGTGATAATTTCTTGACGTATCCATTCACCTTTACTTCTACTTTTATGACGGATTTATCAATCATCAATAATAGTTTTGGACTTAATAACGTCATCGATTTATACAGAGGTTCCTTGATTTTATGAAAATTCCCAGACCATTAACAAAGTAATTTTTGTATTAAAACGTTTATTAACTTTAATCCATTTATACGATCCTACAGAAATTTCAGTTAACGTGTGAACTATTATCACAAAGCCCTTACTGGATTTCATTTGATTACCCATTTCCCTTTACAATATACTAGACTGGTCAGACTTCAAGAAGGGTCAACATTTACTTAGAGTAAACTCAACACTACCGGTTTAAAAGACAACAATAAATATAGGGACATCGAGGGTTCCCCGAGATACCTTCGAAAATTCAAATTCCACCTTTAAATTCTGATTTTTTCTATTAAGAACTCCATAAATCGGGACAGTCGGATTCTCCTCTATGTGTTCTTTCGTTTTCCAGTAGAGAAATAATAAAAAGTACTAAAATATTGAAGGATACAACAAAAGTAGTAGTCAAATGGATCTTAGAAATCATTGATTTGAGAACCACAAAAGAACTGTTTTCTTACCCTTATAGTCGTCTTTCCTATCTCCCCACATACGTATCTTTGAATCGTCGAAGTACGGTAAGACGTCACCTGGTCTTCCCCGTTTTTGTGTCAGATTTTCTTGATGTGTTTCCCTAATAATCAAGTCTCATCCTCCCTGTATCTCCTATTTACCTACTGTTACGACTCTGCATCTCTATTAAGTAACCTTCAGAGACAGTCTTCTAGGAACGGAAACAAGAGGAGGGGAGAAAAAAGAAACAAATGAGAGTAAAAACCGTAACATGTTCTATGTTGTTTCCTTCTCTGGACACGGTCTAGAGATCTCTGTAGTCAGTCGTTCACACGTAGTGACCACATCAATGAGTCAATCTACTACTAGTAAGACCAATAAATTTTAACTTTAAGGATCTGGTTCAACAACCCCTGGTGACTAGGATCTAACACAGTGGTAAACAGGTATTACTATCGTCATGAAATCCTCGAAACGAATTTTCGTTAAATGGTAGTATCATTAAGATTTGTCTATCTCGACTCCTCGAAATTTAAGAAAAACTTGTGTTCGATAGAGAATTGGAAAAAACATCAGTCTTGAAAGGACCCACCAGTCAGAACTCCAATGGGTCAGATACTACAAACTTCGTAAAAAAAGTAGAGGGTAAAATAGTCTAACGACAACACTATGTAAAAGACCGTGGAAAAGGGGTGGTACATAAGATTTTCTAATGAATAGTAGTATAACTACTTATCGACACTTACTTATGTACATGGTCTGTGACACAAGTCATTACATGTACGATAAATAAGACAAGACACCGGGATTTTCGAATATTAAGAGTAAAATATTTGACCCTTTGACTCCGAGAACGGATACTATTTAACGATCTTCAGTCAGAATGTCAACTGTTCACTTCGTCAAACTTAGTGGCAGACACATTGAGGTTTCTAGACGCGTGATATAAGAAAGGAGGTACATATTCTTGTCAGTGTGAATGTAGACACAAATCTCACCGACCCGTGAAAGAGATCGAAAAACAGAATACAATCCGAAGTCAAAGGAAGAAAAGATGAGAATCTGGAGAACAGTTAAATATGTAAAAAACAATTTCTATTTTTAATCGAAAACCTCCGTGTAAAGAGACAGTAGACTATTTGACAAATGAACAATTGTCATAAGGTCGTCACCTAGACAGGGGTGGGAACAAATACAAAACTTGAGTCCAAAATTCTAAAGTGGAAACCCTACATTTGATATCGTATGTACATTACATTTGAAGTATACTTGTATTTAAACTGAACGGGTGTCGACATGGGGTTACGGAATACGGCATTTACGAGTTGTTCATGAAAAACTTACTTTTTTCTAAGGTGGAGACAACCACCAAAAAAATCACACCTATGATTAAAACTTGAAATTCCTCTCAGTAAGTCTAATGATCAAGAACACCAACGACTGAGGTAGTGAAGAGAAACGGTGGGTGGAAAAAATAGTTGATAGATATTTTTATTAACCCTCGAAATCCCCGGGAGTGAGGACACAAATTTCCAAGACTCTTATCCAAATAGTTAATTTACGTGAGTCTAAGTCTGTACTACCAAATTGACAACAGTTTTCTTTAATATATCAAGTGAATCATAAAGTAGTATAAAGTACTAGGTACAACTTCTTTATCGTTATTATGGTTGTGATCATTTTATTGTCATATTACGTATAAATTAAAATTCGAACGGTATATTGATACAACGAAGAGAAACTGAAGAAGTCCACTAAAGGATTTTTGTAATCTCCTGGGTCTAAATTTACATTCTTCTCATCGAAACCAGTGTAAGTTGAGTCGTCGTGTATTATTCGGTAGTAATTATTCCCTAGAAGACCTATGACAAGAAGGTGTAGAAATATTACTTTGTTTTCAATCTTTCCTCGAATATTCTCTCCATGCAATCTAATGTGACAAATGGATTCGAACAGAAAATGAAAGATCTTATAAATGCATAGAAACATAAAGTTGTCCATCTCTACCCAGGTAAATTCGTATGTCAACTACTGCCGGACCTATAATCTTTCCGTCGAAAACTCACATACATGTGCGAAGATCTATCAACAGACCTATCTGAACTATAGAAACTTAAAGAATTAGTACAACTTCTACCAAACTTCCTGGTAATACTGTAATTCCACTCTACAAACACGGACAACTATTTTACAAAATCTTCTTATGAAAAACGATCACTGAAAGTGGAAACATTAAATACGAACAATAAGTCACTCTTACTAACCAAATGAACAGTACTAAAATAACACAATCTTTGAGAGATTATACGTTTGTTTCATCGTCACGTCACATTATTGTAGTCAACTGTATATCCTTTTAGGTCTTTGGAAAAGTAACCGCCTCCTTCAGTCTTAGTCTCACAACAATTTCCTACAATATGTGTTTCGATAGACATCTGCGTTGGTGTCTCTTTAATATGGTGGAGAATCCGAATCTCGTACTTGAAACGAATATCGAGGAAAAATAGAAGGACAAATTTTACACTTGATATTTTCCCACTAAACTTTTTAGAAAATGAGTCCCGGAAACCAGTTCGTCCCGTTTTCACCATCAACTCGTCATTAAGCCGGTATGATAGTCTTGAGAATGAAACTACAAAGGTATTACATTATACCTTATTGGACTAAGAGGGTCTTAAGTCACTTTTCTCGGGACTTTCTTATCCTAGGAAGATGTTAAATATCACAATTCTATTTTCTGATAGTCAATAACCTGAAATTACCTAATTAGACTTATTCGCCCGAGAAACCAAAACAAAAAAAACAAACAACAAATCTTTTTAGATTCTGTCATCTTTGAACAATATTTCGAAAAGAAGATCAATAAAAGAGTGAGTGACTAAAAAAGGTAAACCAGGTGTACTTGAAAAACTTTTTGTCAAATACTGGGATAGGGTTACTCACTTCATTTTTTTGGTTTTTTTCATTTAACCTTTCGAGGGGTCGAGATCGAGTACACGTCAGTTCTAACTCTTAGTGAAAAGATCAAGACATGAGAGTCTGGTATACTATCTATTGAAATCATGAACATCGATTTTAAAGAATCTAAACTTGACACACACTAAGGTTTACCGTCTGATGTATTTTTACTTTGAAACACCGTGTCCGACCAGTAAAAGAAAATTTTTGAAACAGTCTTAAACTCTAAACAGAAATCTTTTATTTAAGTCTTAGATTTAAAACAGAAAAAATAAGTATTATCTACGAATGTAAAAATTACAACCACTCTGAGAGATGCGAAACAGGTTCACGCCATGACGTCTCCAACCTGGCTGAACAGCTCGGTAATGCACGGTGCACATGTTGATTCCATTATAACTACAACAACTAAATCCGGTCCGAACCATACAAGTCCTAACAGTCAACTAAGACATGACACCAAAAGGTTTAAATTGACACGACCGTAGGACACATCGTCAACCGAAGTTTTTAATTGAATAATTTACACCTACTAAATCTTTCGAATGGTGACAATTTACGATAAGAATTTTCAAACAACATTGTCACACTGTGCAAAAATTTCATGACTATACCCATTTCACTATCCAGATGTTTTCTCCTCTTTTACAAATTAAGACAACCTCCGCCGTCTACCCCCACCCTCAGTATCTTCCGAAGTATATACGTGTACTGTCATAAATTTCACCTGGAACTTTTTTTAGTCCTAATAAAAATTCAAGTCTTTCACTTCGTTCTGAAAAGTATGTTTTTACTAATATACTTAATTCCGTGTCTCTAAAGTCATGTACTGTACAAACTTCTTATTACTTGTTTATACTATTGTAGTTTGTCATCAAACTACCTCCTGTTTCATCCTGAACGATTCGTCTAGGGTGAGACCAAAAATATTACCCGAAACATATTTTATAAGGGAATTTTCCTCTGTCGATAACGATTTTTTCAAAGTTTTGTGGAGACGAACTTCTTATTACACAGAACACCTAGATAAGTTCTCATCGAAACGAAATAAAAATACACGAATCTAAAACAACCATATTCTCGACGGAAAATATCGTACATTATATTTAAATGAGTTACAAGGTCCATTTTCGTTTGAGTCATTTCGTCCTCAAACTTTTCGTTCTACTTGATTTCGCTAGACGGTACTCTCGTCACCGTCGTGACGATTGGTAAGGTCTTCGTCTCTTCTCAGGTGACTACTCACTTAAGGTCAGTGTCTAGTCAAGATTGGGACTCGACCGTCGGTAGAAACTTTCATAGGTTTTTCTAAGTAGTAGGTGATTGAACCTTAGTTACCTGTGATCAATCTATAAACAAGTTGGACCCCTGGTAATATAACTGGTATACTACGTGACTAAACCGTCCAATTAGTATTCTGTACTTTTCTCTTCATAAATTTTCGAAGTGTTACAAGGTGAAAAAAAAGGGAAGTACCTCTGTCAAACTGAAAAAAGGTAACAACAAAAACATCGTAAATAAAGTCTTTATACATAAAGGTATTAGGTCTCCAACATTTTGGTGACTACAAGATCACCAATCCCGTTGTAAATTTTACTGTTGATTTGCAATCCTAACTACCTCTATCCCAGGTCATATAAATGGGACATTACAAATCCTAATTTTACAATTTTAAAACACTGGTACTTAAAGAAAGAAAATATTTAAAAGAGAATAAATTTTTAGTTTTTAAGACGTTCTGTTTTTGGTACAAAGAAAAAGAACACATTGAAACAAAGTCGTTGTATTTAACTAAAAAATCGACCGTCTGTTCTTAATAGACACATTCTGAACAATGTAAAGTCTCCCCAACCGTCAAATTCTCTCTGTCATCCCATAGTAAAAAATTCATACCCCTAATTGTTATAGGGACAACGCGTGTGATTAAAACGTACTCGTTCAAACGTTTATACATAACAGACATTTCGTCGTACACGTCTAATAAGTATTATGTTTTCAATTTTGTTCATAATAACATAATCACGTTAAAAGTCTATAAATAAAAACGTGTCTTTTGTGTATAGACCTCTCTCTCCCCTCATTTAAAAACTTTGAAACCAAAAGAATTACGGTCACACTTAAACGTCCACAAAAGTCGTTTAGTTCAGTTGTTAAACGGTGAAAAAGATAATATTTAAATTTAAACTTATAAATTCATGAGTCAAAAAGAGCCAATGGGTAAACACACACACGCAAAGGGGAATCTTTAAACATCGGTCTAAAAAGAAACTAAAGGAAACCTGGAGATGTAAGGCATAGCTTACTAAGATTATTGACACACGAACACTTAAAATAAAAAACCTTTTAAGACTTCGACCGACAGTGTCCAAACAATCGATTATTATCATAAAAGAAAATCAACTCAATCTAAAAAAGGGGGGGAAAGAAGATCTCGATTAAATGTATAACATAAACCATTCACAACTGATGAGGACTACTTTCCCAGACACGAACCCCCCTTCGTTTCGAAACGTCATGGAATATGACATCAATTTTAAAATAAATTGTATAGGAAGTCACTCGAGGAAAGTGTGACATCGGATAAGGAAGTTTAAACACCACGAGGACATTGTCATTCTTGATTGAAGACTTTATTTTCTGTAGAGGATTACGACACGTTTGTATCAAATGTACATAACTTCCTCCGTCAACAATTTAACTCACTGTTCAAAATTCGTAAGTCTATAAACTTTTGACGTGGGAAATAAAAACTTTGACACTTAACCTTTATAAAAAGGACGACAAACTGAATGGACGAAATTGTACGTCTATACTCCACTAAAATTAATATTGTATGACGCCAATATCTGCTTGTCGAATTGAAGTTCATAAGTCTACTAGCACGTATTCTGAAGTAATGGTCATTCCTAAAACTAATCATACACCTGTACTTTGCAATGTACTTCAACCACGACAAAGTCTCACACACCGTCCACTATTAGTATGATATTAAACTTTTTTTGACATTATCTTTAAATAAAGTTCGACAATCATATAATACATGATACGTAATGGCACCATGTCTACAACACCTATATAAAATTCATAAACCAAAGTGCCAAAGTGTTATTTAATGTTATGACATCCGAGATCCTGGTTCATCCTCTGACTATACGTATACAACACACTTACAGAATCAATTAACTTCAATTTAGGTTTGAGAAGAGTGTATAACCTAAAGTGTGGAAGTCAAAAAAATTGAAGATTTTACGAACATCAAAAAACAAAAAACTCAGAGCGTTTTACCGAGTAAAAAGATTATATCGACTTTAAGAGAAAATTGCTTTCTCCAAGACGAGAAAAGATCGTCAGCTATACTAAACACAAATATATATACTATATATATAATATTACATATATAAGTGTATATATTGTTTTAATCATTTTCTTCTTATGAGTTTAAAATTTACGACTCAGTATGACTAGTTCAAGTATGAAGAGCACCACTACAGGACCAGGACCTTACCTTCCACACGCCAAGTCAGTGTCAGACAGTGTGTATGACGAGTGACCAGCAAATTAATAATCCTTCAAGACGAATCGTCAAGACGTGTACTACCAAGGAGTCCTCTTATTTTGTCGACAAGTGACTACTCCTGTAAATTTAACAAATCTAAATCGGTTCAAGAAAATTTCTGTCGAGTTATACCCAACAAAAATTCAACAATGTAATACTTTGATTCCGTCTTTCCTTTAAACCATACCGTTTCGCGTTGGATTTTTAAATTTCAGTCATCGTGACGTACTATTAAAAATTTTACACCAGTATATAATTAATTACTATAGATTTCAACGAATTGGTAAGTCTTACGAAGTGTTTAACCTCATACCTCTGAAGTTGTTTACAAACTATAAATGTATTAAAAATATATTGGTATTTATTGGTCCGGTGAAAAAACAAAAACGTGAAAACAACCCATTTACTATTTATTGTACCCGTATAGATTGGCCAAAACTTCCGTATAAGACTATGGAAAATATAGATTGAGTTAAAGTCTATATACTTATACTAATATATCTATCCGTACAACTTCAAATTACTTTATGTGTACTAGGAGTCAGTCTTTTAAGTCAATTGATCAATCATTAGGAAAATTCCACATAAATTTGGTGTACTGTTTCATTATATCATTACGCACTGTTAAAAAATTTTCAACTTCATTGTAAAAGACGGCTCCATTTTTTAAGATGGTTTTTGAATGCAACATTTTTAATTGACGGTCAGAGATCTATATCATATGAATCATTTATAAAAATATAATTTCTCGAAATTTTAAAGTCCTCTACAACTAAGATCGAGAATTTAATTTAGGATTAAAAATTTAATGACGGTGAGGTCTCAGTGTGCACAAAAACTTTAAAATTAAATAGGAAACACTTTACCTTTTGCCTGTCATCATTGTTGTCAAGGTAAAACGACAAACCCTTCTCCTATAAGACCAAAATTACCTAAAAAAAAAAAGATCAATTCATTTTGAGGACTATGGAAACCGATGTTTTACCTTGTGTAACCTTCATTAGTACACCGTTCGATCGTTTTCAACTGGTATACACCAGTAAAAGAATTCTTTCTACGTGTGACTTTAATGAATAAAAGGGAAATATCATGTCATTCAACGACTAAAAGGACAATTATGATCTTTTTATTCTAAAACACTTGTGGACATTAAATCAGTTCTCAATAGTCGTTATATAAAAACGACAAATATTGAAAGTTTCAATCGAGAATTAACTTTTACCTTAAACAAAAAGTGTTTTTAGTTGAAGTCAATTTTGTTTACCCTCATAACGTCTATTAAAATGAAACAATCTGAAACTTTACAATTACACAGTCTTACGAAAAATCACCTCCTTCACACCTATGGGACTGGAGAAACATGAAAAATCAAGACTAGAATTTACTAATAATCACTAATGAAACCGTTTAACTTAACAAAGTGAATTCAGAATCTACTCTTTTCCGATAGACTTTAAAGAAAGATTTAATCTTACACAACCTTAATCACATAAATTGGTAATAGTCATTGAATCACCAACTACGTGTAACTAAAATAAGATCTTACGAGAGTGTCCCTTTAAGACTTCTCAATATAATACCTTGACCAATTACATACTATGGTACTACTGGAGTACTAAATTATCAGACATTATTAGGACAATGAAACTTTTCGACAAAATGAACAAAGTATCTGTAAAGTGAAAATTATATTTGGGTTGACGAATGAATCCAGTCCCGTCGATTTACACACACTACCATAGAATGACATTGGGATTACGTAATAACAATTCTTTGGTTTACACATGAAATGAACCTTAGGAATGGTAGGTACTTGATTTAATCCGTAAGGATTTTCCAGATCTTTATTTGAGAATCAAAGAATAAGATCTTTAGTCAAATCTGAAGACATCTTTTTACGTACAAGAAAATTCTAGTCCTAAAGAGTCGGATCGTGACTGTAAAACCTGACTTATGAAGACACAGTACCCCCGACGGGACACGTAACACTTCATTGTTGTAGGGACTCGAGATGGGTGAATCTATGGGCATCATGGTAGTTGTTGAGAGTCAACACTGTTGGTTTTAACAAAGGTCTTAAACGGTTTACAGGGGTGCCCTCATCCCTTTCTCCCCCTCTCACGTTTTAACGGGGTCAATTCTTGGTGATCATAGCTCTCGAAAGAGAACACTCGATATTGGTTGACTCTAAGACATGTGTGTCAAAAGTAAGAACCATAGTCAAGTAGAAGGATTGATTTAAATTCATGTGACATGACAAAAGTTATAAAAGAAGGTGATTTAATTAATCTTGATAGTACTAGATCACTTTTACAAAGATAAGATATAATGATGGAGGAGACTAAATTTACCTACCAGAAATAATTTGGTGAATTATATGACCGAAAAAAAAAAAGGACCGACATTTCACGAAGGAGTACGACTTTCTTTATCCTCATATTTTCCCCGAAGATGACATGGTCCACTACACTCCGTCACTCACGAAACGTCAACTACATGATATATTTTCCCGTTCATCATGTGAAATGAACCCAAGAATTTTCAACCTCAAAGTTTTAATGAGTAAATATAAGAGAAGTTCTCTTGTCAGATCAAGTTCTTTCATTTATGTTACTTGTTTCTGAACGAAAGGTCATATCCATCAAAGGACAAATCGACATTATAAATTTCTGTACGGTTTATCACTAAAACCCCCTCGTATTATAGTTTTAATATATAAACTTGAAACTTTTATTTGGACTGACCGTGTAAAAAGATAAAAAGATCCTAATCAACTACAAACGTCTGTTATTTTAGGAACACTTATTTCTGACCAACCACCCTCCGTTCACCGTCTTTTTGATAGTGTTTAGTCTAACGAACAAGAAACTTTGTTCTAGTAACTCAACTCAGAAAGTTTAAAGACTTGGTAAAATCAAGGAGAATCGTCTTAACCGTATTTGTTTTTATTTTCAATTAAAGGAAAATGTACTACAAAAAACTTCATAAGTTACTCCGACTAACCAGTTGTCAAAATCATTCAAGTCTTGCGAGTAAAACCTTGGAACTTTTAAGTCAGAAATTTTGGATGTAAATTTTCTACATCTTTAAACAAAGTCGTAGTCAACGTAAGCGTCTCCTGGTACATACATGGGCCTCCTCTGCGGGGTGACGACCAGACATGACGATATCGGGGACGAGTGTCACAAGTTCTAAATACATTTTGAATTTTAGTACGGAAGTAGGAAGATTCACCTAGTTTTAATTAATGGAAAAGGGGAGGAAACGGAACCATGATTATGAGAGGTCACGAACGGTGACCTCTGTCATGCCCCTTTTGTATACATACACATACTAACACCGTGTCCAAGGACCAGAGCCCAACTCCTGTTTGGGTTCGGTACCTTCAGTACATGAGGTACATCACTCTTGTCTTAATCGTTTTCGTATCTCTGCTCCAAAATCTTCGACTTGTACCGACATCACACCTTATACTCATATCTCCGATCCTACCCGTCTAAAATATCTGCCGAAACATTTGTAAAACCTAAATTAAAGTCCCCACTCCACTACCGTTTGGATCTTTATGAATCCACGTGAAATCTCTTACCTAACCTTCCTTGTATTCTGTAAACAACTACTCAATTATGTAATTATCTTATTTGACATACTTTCCCTTACAACACGACTTGGTCATATTTATACCTCCCTGTGAGTCCCACAAACTTTATTTTAACTGTCCTGTTGTCAACTAACCAACGACCCTTATTCGTGTCAATCAATATAATACGACGTCATGTCTGTCAGGGGTTTTATCCACCAGATCTTATGTACTAATAAGACGCATCATAACACCTATCGTGTCCCAATCGTGGGGTGCCCCTGGGACCTATTAGTCCGACGGCGACCCTTACACTCAACGACACCGTCTCCGTTTCTCTCTTCACTCAGTAAAGACAGTGGATCACGAAAGGGTACCCGTTCTTCAGTATTCCAGTATAGATTGTCGATTTATGAACAAGTACTCCGTAACCACTCTTATCAGTCGAGACAACTCGACACCTCCCGGGAAAAAACTGTCCGTTTTACACCCGTCTTCTCAATCCAGTACCATTTGTTGAGTGTTAATCTACAAGGATGGATAAGAATGTTCAAAAAAGTTAGTGGGGCGGTGAGTCAACGAAGATTCACGAAAGAGGTGAGTGACCCAGGAGAGGTAGAAAAGGTATAGAAGATGTTGGTAGAAGTGTGGAAGACCTCACTGTTGAAAACAATGGCCGACACCGAGGGTCCGGGTATCCTTTACCTAGTAGATGGAGTTCGTAAAAAAAAAAAAATTAGAAGTGTAACGTTCAACATATGTTTTTGTCGTCAGAGGATTTTCACGGTCGTCAAAAATACAAAAGACTTTAATTAATACATCCATGGTAAGTTATAACCAAAACCAAAACTAGTTGGAAATAGAGACGATGGTGAGAATTCCGATGTTCGAATCTGTAAAAGTAGGTCTCGACAAACTTCAATTTGAGATAGAATGAGAATTGACGTTAGAGGACAAGTAGTTCCAGACGGAAGTGAACGAGATTTAACTGAAAACTGGAGTCTCAGGACACTAGACATAAAGGGTGGTAAAAGACAAAGAAAATCGGAAAACAAATGGATTAGACCTAGAGGACCCAAAACATTTACTAAATAAGTATTTTATGCACAGGTAGATAACGTAGATCCCTACGGGGGAGAGGGTAAGGAATATAGAAATTCATAATGTGAATTGGGACAGAGGTATGGGTCACCTAATGGTAATTGTAGTAAAACAGTTATTTTAATTCCGGTAAAAGATAGGTAACGGTAGAAATGTAGGAGTAGAGTCTCCAACTCAACCAACAGGAAGAGGGTCTCGGATGGAAGGAGGCCGGACAGGATCTTCTTCCTTTTCATTCACTTTCAGTGAGTCAACACAGATTGACAAACGCTGGGACACCTGATATGTCAGGTACTTTAAGAGGTCCGATCTTATGACCTCACCCATCGGAAAGGGAAAAGGTCCACTAGAAGGGTTGGATCTCTACTTTGGGTCCAGAGGGCACAACGTCCGTCTAAGAAACGGATTACTCGGTGTTCCCTTCGGGAGTCGGACAGGGTCCAAAACCAATTTAGTCAGGAGGAGGAGAAGGGAAATAGAAGTCATGGTGATTGTGATCAAGGTAGACGACCTGGGAGTTTTTATGGGACTTTAGAGTAGATTTTTCTGAATTTACAAAAATTAACATAGAAGATGTTCTATGGTAGGGACATCTCTTGATCTATACGAAAGGACTAAAAAAACACAAAAGTGAATTGAGACCGAGAGTAGGGAGATATCCACTAGTAATGTTTGGTTAATGTCACTTCAGAATCTACGGTTTTACCGGAAGTCAGAAAAAGAATGGACTTGAGTTTAACTATAGTCATAACAACTAGTGAGGGAGGTACTCTGACTGATTGACAACGGAACCGAAGATCCTACAATAGTAGAAGACCTCCGAAGGATTATGGATGCTCTGGTGACATAGAATGAAAACGATTTTGTAATAAGTGATCCGGGAAGTCAAGTACAGAAGAGTAATATATATTAGGACGGACCTAGTAGAGTAGGTAAAGAGTACCAAATGTACAACTAAAGATTTAGACATTTGGAATCAGGACATAAAGTCTGAATATAGTTTAGTGAATGACCTGTTGGGGTATGTCCATAGAGTTTGTGTCCTATCGATTTGGACTTGAGGCGTAGAGGGGGACCAAAGGGACAGAAAGAGAGAAACGACAACCGTTGGGTAAATAGGTTGGTGAGTTCGAACTTTAGAATTGTGTTCAAACCTCCGTTTTTCACCATTTATTGTTTCTTATACTTCTACGACGGTCTGTAGACCGAAAATTAGAACCGAGTTATCATCGATAAACTGAAACCATTTAATGAATCGGAGTTAAAGAAGTAGATTTTCATCGATGGAATAACCAAATTTATCCTTAAGAACATGAATTTTGACAGACCATGGATCAATCACAATATATTAACAATTGAGAATGATTGAAGACGATTAAATTAAACGATTTATAAAGAGTCCAGGTAGGGGTCATGACACACAAGTTCTGGAGTAAAGGAGCAGACAACTAACCTACTGACGTCTGCGAAGAATTAACCACAAAACAAAGTGAGTCCTTTGATTAAAGAATTCTTGAATCGATCCAGGACGGTCCGGACATTTCCGTCCACTCTCTTGTATGAACTGTATTTCTTCACGACCAATGGTTCTCTTTTGACCGTATTATTTGTGGTGTCTTAAGATGACATATTCTTAATGTAACCATTGTTACCTCCTACACTAGGTAAGATGTACCTCGTCCTTCCCAAGAACCTTCTCTACCTTACAGAACTCTACTCTCCATAAAATGGAACCTTCTCAACAAAAGTTCACTCACGTAGTGTCATTGGTGCTCCCGAACAATTTTACCTAACGACCCGGGAGGTCTCTCAGACCAAGGCATCCAACGTCACCCCGGGTTATTAAACGAAAAAATAAAAAATAAAAAACAGGAAATGCAAACGTCAGGACTACGGAAGAGTCTGGTGTAAAACCCTGGGTGACGGAATCCTATGGGTCTCTCGTAAGTAAGGGTTCCGGCGAGTTGACGATTCTGGTACCAGAACTGGCAAGTATCAGAACCCGATATAGGAAGTCACTGAGGAAAAACCGGACATCCTGTTCATGTTCAAAATCTAGACCTATGACAGTCGGGGAAATCGGAGTCGTAGACAGTACGCATTCTAACTGGAAATAGGAGTCCGTTCCCACTTTATAAAGAGAGTCGGTGGTACGACGAGGATTGGAAATATGGCGACGAGTTCGATATGGAAAACGGACCTATAGAACGAAAAAGAAGTAAAATATGCAACAGTCAGTGATTCAACACAGGTCGAGACGTTAGGTTACCTAACATCGGACGGTCCAGAGAGACAGGTACCCTAAAGGGTCCGTTCTTATGACTTCACCCAACGGTAAAGGAAGAGGTCCCTAAGAAGGGTCTGGTCCCTAACTTGGATACAGAGGACGTAATCGTCCACTTAAGAAATGGTGACTCGGTGGTCCCTTCGGGAAGGAAATACTTCAACTGACGACAGGACATCCGACTCAGTTCCTGAGGTCTTCGGAGGGTACTACGGTCAACTGTTCCTGTATTAGTTCCCCGGTCGAGGGTTGAAATCTCGAACAAAAGGGAAAACACGTACATTATATCAGGTTTAAAGAAATCTTTCGTGGAGAGAAAATTGTAACACGTTTGTAACGACTCACCCCCTCCTACCCACCCTTCTCGACTCACCCGATTAACAAGTATCTGTCGGGAAATACATTTTGTCATGACGGTTGTTGGAACAGGGTGAGACATGGGTTACAGAGTGTCCAAGTTCAGGAAACATCTCGAACTGACCTGCCTTTCCTAGGGACGAAAAGACCAAACATTGAAAAGATTACGGAGGAACGAAGAACAGAAGATCCTTAAAAAGTCTTAAAAACTCGATGCACCCGGAAGGGAAGACGAGATATATAATAAAACCTAAATAAAAGTAAGTGTCTACAAATGACAGTAAAGTCATCTTAAACCTCTGTTATTTATCGTGTAATTCAACCAGACGGTAGAACCTCGAAGACAATAAAAAAAATAGAAGAGATTATAAAATTACTCTTTGTAAAATTTTTATCTACAATAAAAATTTGGTCCGAGGGGACAGGGATCCTAGGAGGTCGTTCTTGTGACCTCACCCAACGGTAAAGGGAGAGGTTACGTACTTTCACTTTTCACTTTCACTTCAGTGAGTCAGTACAGGTTAAATCACTGGGGTACCAGACGTCGGATGGTCCGAGGAGGTAGGACCCTAAAAGGTCCGTTCTCATGACCTCACCTAACGGTAACGGAAGAGACCTTCTGACCAATCGTTTTTAGTTATTTATCATAGGATTTACCACTTTGTAATTCGATTAAACTAAATTTCAGTCACGACCTGACGGTTGTAATAACATATAAACCTCTAAAAATTTTTTTTTCCTATACTTGATCTATATCCTCCTATCAGGTTCTACGGTTGTGTCCCTCTAGGACCTGAGTCGAGAAGGGTGACTGGACGGTTCCGACGTCGATGTATACCTTGGTAAAGGAGACTTTCTCTGGACTTTTGATCACCTTGTCGAGGAAGTGTACCGTTTACTGTTTTCCCGGTGTGATCCCACCCATCCTCTCCGACTCTGTACCAAAGTGGTAGTTAGGTAGGAACCTTTGCCTCCTTTGAGTTTGGACCTCGAGGAGGGACTCCGTGGGGTGTTGTCCGTGGGGTTGAAACCTCTGGACCTGAACAATGTTCGGAGGGTTTATGGACCGAAACTTTTGGTCACTCCGACGTGCTCTGTGTTTCCCGACAAAACGTGTCTTAGTGAGTAGGGTCCCGGGTCGCTTTTTCGTCAACAAACTCTCACGGGTCCGAAATACACTGTCTCTTAACGGTCGATTAGAACGTCGTTGGTGGTCTCTCCGTCCCTGGATGTCCCTGTGAAATATCCCTGTGTCCGGGACCGCCCACGGTCAAGAAAAGAAAGAAAAAGAAGTCACCCACGGCAGGAGTGGAGGAGACAGATCGAGCGAGACACTGTGGTCATAGAGGGTCTTCCCTCGGAAATGAGTGTAGACTACGGGGTCAAAAGACACCGACCGTGAGTTTCCTAAGAGACTAGTGGACTGATATCTCCGGTCCCACCCCGAACTTAAGGACTAAGGGTGCCCTGACACTGTCTCTCAAGAACCGTCTGATGGCAGGGGTCCTGTGAGTCTGACTTCTTATGGGACAGAAAGACTCTTTCTCCGGTTTCCTCGTCCGAAGATCCGATTATGAGAATCTCCGGTACCTCCACGAGAACCCCTTGTCTCCGACCATCTGGGTTAGAAACACGAGAACCGGAACGAAGTCGAGGGTCTCTCGTCGAATCCGGGAATAGACCACGGGAGGAAGCACGTCGACGACGATCCCCTGTAAAGATACACCGGACCAAGACCACCGGTCGTCCCGAATACGAGTTTCCAGAGTATCCTCACATTGGTTGTGTTTCAAGACATTTTCGATGGTTCTCCGTTTCTTAGGTCCTCGAGTAAGACACGTCTTCCGGGTAGTAGTGACGTCGGAATCCCCGTCCGAAGATCAATCTACGTGTGTGTAATTTCCCGACTTTCATTTGGAAACGCCTCCGGACCCTTGCACTCGTGATAGAAACATAAGAGGGAGACGGGTCGAGGTCTCGTCTTCATGAAGGACCTTCCCTCGAGAATGTGTACAGACTACAGGACCTAAAATACCGTCTACACGGACCAAACATACGGGTCCTCGGTCTGAAACTTGGGTACCTAGACCACCTGTTCCCCCGAATGTAAGGACCCAGAGGACCCTGATAGGTCAGTCTCTCTCTCACGAGTCGTCTCGTAACGTGCCTACCGTCTGACTTTGTAACGGGATCACAAAGACACTTTCCGGACAAACGAGCAGGGTCTCAAAACCGGATTCTCCGTCGCAAGTCTAAACTGTGTGTAGCTCGTCCAGATGTCTCTACGAGAGTCCCTTGAATTCCTACGGTGGAAACATGAAAGGGAGACGGAACGATGTCGACTGGTCAGAGAGAGTCTTTCTTCGAATAGATGAGTGGACCCCGAGGTTTAATAAACTGACATCGGGTCCCGTGTGGAGACTTAGTGACCCGGAACACCGGTCCTCCCGACGTAAATACCAAGGTGTCATAATATAAATAAAGGTACGAAATTTCGACGTCGGGCTTACAGACCGGAGGTCAATCGTACGTAGATCCACGACTCGGTCTTGAGGTGGGAAAATCGGGTAGGTGTCACCCTCACTAATTTTTATTTTATTCTAACAAACCTGTCAGTGTTTCCAAGATCTCTGTTGGTTCTCGATTCCGTTCTAACTTACTATTCAAGTAGATTATGTGAACTGGTGAGGAAGTCCTGACCCTCTCTCTTGACGAAGTAGATTATCTATCTTTGGTTGTGTCTCTGAGTTCTTTTTACTTCTGTATTTTTTTATACAAGATTTATTGTTTTTGTAGCCCTTTTTAAATACTTTGTGTTCATTAAATGAACTACTTGTCAAGTTTCTTTACTAGTACTCTGACGAGTGACTTAAACTCCCTTTTTAACTACTTGTGTCATTCTTTAAGTTTTCTATTCATAGTTCATTATCTCGACTTCTTATGTCATGACTTTTTATACAATCTCCCTAAGTTATGTCTGCTCGACTTCGTCTTCTTCCCTAATCAGTTAAACTCTTTTGTCGTACCTCGAGTGGATTGTCTCGTCGTTTTCCTCTTTTTCTTATTTCACTTCTATCGAATTCCTTCAATACCCAGTTGTAGTTCATCTTGTTACTTAATATAATATGTTCCTGGGTCTTACTCTTCTCTCTCTTCTGCTGTCTACTGAATAAACTTTTTTATTACTGACTTTCGAAGGGACTGAACCCCTTCCTATGTCTGTAGATCTAGGTTCCTCGGGTCTTTCAAGGTTTATTCTTAGGTTTCTTTGGGGATAGTTCTGTGTAATATTAATTTCACAGTTTTCAATTCCTCTTATATAATTTTCCTTTTTGTTAAACAATGTATGTTTCTTGGGAAGTATTGTCAGTCGTCTGAAAAGTGGTCTTTTAAACGTCCGGTCTTCCCTAACTGTACTATATAAGTCTTACGAATTTTTGTTGGAATGTCCGTTGGGGTGTTTCGATACTAAATCTTCACCTCTCTCAAAAAGTCTGTTTCCTCTCCTTAAGTGGTGATTTGGTTGGAATAGTATTTACAATTTTCCCTGAAATACGACTTTTCTTCCCGTGATGATTAATAACTGTCCTTTTATGTACTCTCATTTAAAGTGACTATTTTCATTCATATTTTAATCACCTACTTAGTGAATATTTTGATCATATTTCAAACTGTCTACTTTCATCATTTTATTTTTAGCCCCTTATGTGTTCTATTTTTCCTACCTTCCATATTATGACTTTTGTTTTACACCTCCCCCTCGTTTTTAAAACTCGAAATCGTACGTAAGTTTGAATAATTGAATCTATTCTGAAAAAGAATAGATTCTTTTCTGTTTCTGATTTTATGTCCAATATACATTTGAAGTACCATTAGTGTTTCACTTTTGGATACCGTCTATATGTTTTCTCTTTCTTTCCTTAAATTCAAATGGTGATTTCCTTCAGTAGTTTGATAATATGTTTCTTTATCTCACCTTCTTGTTTCCTTGTCTCTCTTTATTGTCTTATGGGTCTTTTGTCAATTGTTTTACCCCTATTCGTGTACGGTGGTTATTAATTTATATTCACTTTATTTAAGAAGGTAGTTTTCTATTTCGTCCTTGAAGGGTCCACCAAGTCACCGACTCTAAGGTGTGAGAATTACATTCCTCGGATCCAAACTAAGGACCAGTCCCTTGATCTGGGGTGTACGACGTTGATTTTGAGTTACGTCGGTTCATTTATTTTTAGAAAAATTTTCTATTTCGTCAACTTACCTAAAAATTTTTTGGATAGATGTACGACGGTTATCTGAGTGAAGTCTATATTCCTGTATGTGTCTGACTTTCACTTCCCAACCTTTTTCCACAAATTATAGTTACTTTTGACTTTCTTTCGACTCCAATCCCAACGAATATAGTCTGTTTTTCTGAAATTTTGTCTCTGAGACTGTTCTCTGTTTCTTCCCGTACTGTATTACTATTTCGTAGTTAAGTTGTTCTCTTATATTTAAACCTTATAAATACACGGTTGGATCCTCGTGGATTTATATACTTCATTTATAATTGTCTGGATTTTTCTATTTTTATGTCATTATCATCCCCTGGAATTATAAGGTAAATATAGTTACCTATATAGTAGGTCTATGTAGTCTTCTTTGTAGTTGAACTTTAATGTACAATCTGGTCTACTTGAACTGTATGTATCTTGTAGAATAGGGTTTCGTCGTGTTATCTGTAAAAAGAGTTCATGTACACCTTGTAAAAGGTTCTATCTAGTATACAATCCAGGGACCATCGAGTCTGAAATATTTTCGCAGACGGATGTTACACCCTCTGGACCCAAGTCAGGGACCCAACCCTTCCAGAGGACCTCTTCCTTTACCGTTGGATGAGGTCATAAGAACGGACTTTTCAGGGTACCTGTCTCCTCGGACCATCCGATGTCAGGTACCCCAACGTTTCTCAACCTGTACTGACTCACTGAAGTGAAAGTGAAACCCGGTGTTTTTTTAGATTTATTCTTCGAACTTTATTATAGTCTACAGAAAAAGTTGGTGTTATCATAATTTGATCTTTAATATATTTCTTTTGTTCTTTTAACTGTTTATCCCTAATTTGACTTGTGAGGACTTATTGGTTACCCAGTTTCTTCTTTATTTTTCAAAAAATTTTTATAGAATTCCGTTTACTTTTACCTTGATTTTGTATGGTTTTGAATACCCTATGTCGTTTTCGTCAAGATTCTTCCTTCAAACATCGTTATTTATAGATGGAGTTCTTTGTTCAGAGTTTGTTGGATCGAATTACGATCTTTTTCTTCTTGTTTACTTCGGGTTTCAATCTTCCTTCCTTTATTTCTAATCTCGTCTCAATTTACTTTATCTCTGGTTTTCTGTTATTTTTCCTAGTGTCTTTGATTCTCGATAAAGAAATTTTCATCTTTTTATTTACCTGTTTAAAAATCGATCTAATCGACTCTTTTTTTCTCGAGTTAGTCTTACCTTTCTCTAAAATATTACCTATTGTCTTTATGTTTCCTAATATCATCGGTAATATGCGACTATTTAACCTGTTGACTCCTCTCTGTCTATTTAAGGATCTTTGTATGTTACAGATTACTGACCTAATATTACTTTATTCTTTACACTTGGTTGACTCTTATTCCTCTAACTTAGTCATTAGTTTTTGGATGGTTGTTTGTGTTCAGGTTCTGGTCTATCGACGGGACCATTTAAGATATTTAAGATCGTGTGTAACTTTCTTAATTGTGTTTAAGAAGAGTCTGACAAAGTTTTTTTTTTTTTTGGAGAAGGTTTGAATAAAATACTCCGGACTTAAATCTTGGTCTGTTCCTATGGTGTTCTTTTAATATCCGGTTATAGGGACTACTTGTATCTAAAATTTTGAAAGTCGTTTTATTAGTCGTTTCGTTTAGTTGTCATATAATTTTCTTAGTATGTGGTGCTAGTGAACCCTAAATAGACTTCTTATGTTCCTATCAAGATGTAGTCGTTTATTCATTTACACTATACCTGTAATTGTTTAACTTTCTATTTTTAGTGTACTAGTAGAGTTATCTACGTCTTTTTATAAATTGTTTTACGTTGTAGGCAAATACTAATTCTTTTTCTGAGTTGTTTCGTTCATATCTCCCTGACATGGAGTTGTATTATTTCCGGTATATACTGTTCGGGTATCGATTGTAGTATAAGTTGTCACTTTTCGACTTTAGAAGCGGTTCTAGTCCTGATTCTGTTCTTAGTCTTGGTTCTGTTAGTGATGAAAATGAGTTGTATCTTAAGGATCGGTCTTGTTAATCCGTGTTTTTTACTTTCCGTAGGTTGGATCTTTCTTTTTTCATTTCGATAGGATACACGTCTACTGCCCGAAGGGAACATCGAGTCGACCATTTCTTAGACGGACGTTACGTCTTCTGGGGTCAAACTAAGGACCCAACCCTTCTAGGGGACCTCTTCCCTATCCGATGGGTGAGGTCATAAGAACCCGAAGGGACTACCGAATCTACCATTTATTAGATGGACGTTACGTCCCCTCTGGACCCAAGTCAGGGACCCAACCCTTATGGGGACCTCTTCCCTTTCCGATGGGTGAGGTCATAAGACCAGACCTCTTAGGGATGTCTATCTCCTCGGACCACCTGATGTCAGGTAACCCAGTTTCTCAACCTGTGCTGATTTACTGATTCGTGTCGTGTCGTCGTATTCGTCTACTGTACTATAACATACATCTATGGGATTTTTGAGACGGTTTTTTGACAATCTTAAGTCATCTCAACGTCTTATATTTTAGATTTATGAACAATACAAAGATATACGATTATTATTTGATAGTCCTCTACTTTAATTCTTTTATATTAAATGTCAACGTAGTCTTGTTGTTTTATCGATTCTTGTTTAATTTGGTTCCTCCACATTCTGGACATACAACTTTTTATGTTCCGTAATTACTTCCTTTAACTCCTTCTGTGTTTATTTACGTTTCGATAAAATACGAGTACCTAACCTTCTTATAACAATTTTACAGGTACGATGGGTTTGATATCTAAATTAAGATTACCGTAAAAAATGGTTTTATCTTGTTTATTAGGATTTTAAACAGACCTTAATATCTTTTGAGACTTATCGGTTTCGTCAGAAGTCTTTCTTCTTATTTTGACCTCCGTGGTACGAGGGACTAAAGTTCGACATCATGTTTGGACACTACAAATTTCCTCATGCAGTTCCTTTCCTCATGTAGTTCCGACATATAACAGTGGGAAGAATAAATTGAATGTACCTCTTACTTTCACTTTCAACGAGTCAGTACAGACTGAGAAACGCTGGGGTACCAGTTATGTCAGGTACCTTAAGAGATCCGGTCTTATGACCTCATCCATCGGAAAGGGAAGAACTCCCCTAGAAGGGTTGGGTCCCTGACTTGAGTCCAGAGGACGTAACGTCCACCTAAGAAATGGTCGACTCGGTGTTCCCTTCGGAATATATCTCTCATGTAGTACGCTTTACGAACCGACCTACTTCGTGTTCGACCTTGGTTCTAACGACCCTCTTTATAGTTAATGGAGTTTATACATCTACTGTGGTGGGAATACCGTCTTTCACTTCTCCTTAATTTCTCCGAGAATTACTTCCACTTTCCTCTCACTTTCTCGACCCAATTTTGAATTGTAAGTTTTTTGATTCTATTATCGTAGGCTAGGGTAGTGAAGTACAGTTTCTCTATCCGCTCATTACCTTTATCACTGTCTGAAATAAAAGAACCCGAGGTTTTAGTGACTTCTACCACTGACGTCGGTACTTTAACTTTCTGCGCACGAGGAACCTTCTTTTCGATACTGTTTGAATCTGTCGCATAATTTTTCGTCTCTGCAATGAAACGACTGTCTCCAGGTCTATCGGTTTTGATATCAAAAAGGTCATCAGTACATACCGACACTCAACTTGGTATTTCTTCCGACTCTGACTTCTTAACTACGAAAACTTGACACAACAACCTCTTCCGAGAACTCTCAGGGAACCTGACGTTCCTCTAGTTTGGTCAGTTAGGCTTTCCTTTAGTTAGGACTTATAAGTGACCTTCCTGACTACGACTTCGACTTTGAGGTTGTGAAACCGGTGGATGACTCTTCTTTACTGAGTAACCTTTTCTGGGACTACGACCCTTTCTGACTTCCGTCCTCCTTTTCCCCTGTTGTCTACTGTTCTATCAACCTACCGTAGTGACAGAGTTACCTGTACCCAAACTCGTTCGAGGTCCTTTACACTTCCTGTCCTTTCGGATCACACGACGTCAGGTACCCCAACGTTTCTCAACCTGTCTTGACTCGCTGACTTGTTGTATTATATATTTTGACATTCCATAACTATATTTTCGTGTGTGTATCTGGAACCTTGTCTTCTCTCTTGGGACTATATTAGGGGTTGTATATACATTTTATTAAATACTGTTTTATCGGTTCTTATATAGTACCTCTTTCCTATCAGAGAAGTTATTTACTACAACCCTTTTAATCTGTCGGTACACGTTTTCTTGACCTGTACCTTTTTGTCTGACCAAGGTTTATCCTTTTCCTCACGTAGTTCCGACATACAACAGTAGGACGAGTAAATTGAATATACGTCTCATGTAGTACTCTTTACGACCCGACCTCCTTCGTTCGACCTTAGTTCTAACGGTCCTCTTTATAGTTATTGGAGTCTATACGTCTACTGTGGTGGGAATACCGTCTTTCACTTTTTCTTGATTTCTCGGAGAACTTTCACTTTCTCCTCTCACTTTTTAAACCGAATTTCAAGTTGTAAGTCTTTTGTTTCTAGTACCGTAGACCAGGGTAGTGAAGTACTCTTTATTTACCCCTTTGTCACCTTTGTCACCGACTGAAACAAAAAGACCCGAGGTTTTAGTGACGTCTACCACTAAATTCGGTACTTTAATTTTCTACGAATGAGGAACCTTCCTTTCAATACTGGTTGGATCTGTCGTATAATTTTTCGTCTCTGTAATGAAACAGTTGTTTCCAGGCAGATCAGTTTCGATACCAAAAAGGTCAGCAGTACATACCTACACTCTCAACCTGATATTTCTTTCGACTTACGGCTTCTTAACTACGAAAACTTGACACCACAACCTCTTCTAAGAACTCTCAGGGAACCTGACGTTCCTGTAGGTTGGTCAGGTAGAATTTCGTCTAGTCAGGAGCCACAAGTAACCTTCCTGACTACGACTCCGACTTTGCGGTTATGAAACCATGGAGTGCGCTTCTCAACTGAGCAACCTTTTCTGGGACTACGACCCTTTCTAACTCCCGTCCTCCTCTTCCCCTGCTGTCTCCTACTCTACCAACCTACCGTAGTGACTGAGTTACTTGTACCCAAACCCACCTGAGGTCCTCAACCACTACCTGTCCCTCCGGACCTCACGACATCAAGTACCCCAGTGTTTCTCTGTCCTGACTCGTTGACTTACCTTGACTATTTTTTCTTACTTTGACCTGGTGATAAAATATGACAAGTGTTTTAATTGAGTTTTACCTAATTTCAAAACTAACATTCTGGACTTTAATATTTTGAGGATTTTGTTTTGTATCCGTCATTCGTGAAACTATATCCAGAAGTCCAACTAAAAAAACTCGGATTTTATACGTTTTCTTTCCGTTGTTTTCTTTTTTTTTAAACTTGTTCACCGTGGTGTAGTTTACTTTTTGGAAGTGTCGGTTCTTAGGTAGTTGTTTTACTCTTCTATTGGTTATCTTACCCTTCTTTATAAACATTTAGGATAAAGACTGTTTCCCAATTATAGGTTTTACATATTTCTTAAAATTTAGTTATCATTTTTTTTTTTTTCGGTTTGTTAATTTTTGATCCGTCTTCTACACTTATCTGTAAAAGAAGTATCTTCTCTATGTCTACCTGATATCCGTTTACTCTTCTACAAGTCGTAATGGTTAGTAGTCCCTTTACGTTTAGTTTTGATGTTACGCTATAGTGGACAATCTTACCGATAATAGTTTTTCCATGCTTTATCGTTCATAACTGTTCCTATGTCTCTTTTCCCTTAGGGACACGTGACAACCATCCTTACACCTAACAATATCGGTGATACCTTTCGGCATACCTCAAAAGAGTGTTTTAATTTTTCACTTGATGGTATACTAGGTCGTTATAATAAAGACCCATAAATAGTCTTCTTTTACTTTTGTGATTCGTTTTATATAACTTAAGGCACAACTTACGTCGTAATGAACGTTGTCCGTTCTATACCTTTGTTAAATTCACAGGTAACTACCTACTTACATTTTCTTTAAAACTTTATGTGTGTATCTTTATAATAAGTGGGTAATTTTCTTATTTTAGAACGGGAAACGTTGTTGTACCTGTCGGGAGTTCCCGTAATACTCTTGACGTTATCTGACTCTTTTTGTTTAAGAGATACGTCAGAGTGTACACTTTAGATTTCAATCTATTTGGTCCGTGTATCTATGTCTTTTGCCTAAGCACCAACGGTCTCCAACTCCCCACCCTCTCTACCCAATTGACACCAAGCAAATCAATGAAGATTTACTCTACAAGAAAAGAAAGAAAAAACCAAACAAAACTGGTGAAATTTTACAGGGGGACTATTCATATTCTATAAGTCGGAATTGAGGAGTAGTCACTGGTAGAGATCCTAAACTTAGTCCTAATCATTCCCAGTCTACCAGAGACTTCAAAGGGACAAGAAAAAACTTGAGGAAGGAAGGAAGGAAGGATACGAGGTAGACGGACGGTCGTGAATTTGTGAGACGAGACGGAGTGGTCCCTTGGTATGAAGTCCTCTCGATACATTGGTCCACCAATAACGTGACAATAGGTAGTAAGTTTCTTTTAATACATGGGTAAGAAATAGGACTTGTAATAAAGAAAACGTTTAATGGAATTAATAGAAAATTCGAATAATTACACGTAAAATGATTACTCAGTGACGAATTACTTTGTAAGATAAAAATTAGACTTTTATTACTACTACCTGAGATCCAGGATCCTCAGTACTAATATGATAACGACTGGGAGGATGTGGGACTCCCACTCTTCAACCCTTGACCTAGAGACCTCGTATTATAAGAGTTCGTATAAGAGGAAATAAGAGTACAGACCTACCGTGTCCGTTAGAAGTCTAAAGATTGTCTATGGAACAAAGAGATTCGATATTTGAACGAATTATCAATTCTAAACTTTTACGGAAATTTTAACCCAAAACCCTTTCTTGACACTGTAGGAACCGTCGATTGAGTCAAAATTGTCTGAATTTTATACGAAATGTTACCTCACTGTGTATAACGTTCTGTTTTTAGGTTTGTTGTCTCTGAATTTCTTTTCAGAGGACACGAGTCCTAACCTATTTACCTACGTCATTTTTCAGTCGACACGGACATAGCGGATAATAATAAAAACTTCTAAGTTTAAACAAAAACTACCTGATGAAACTAAATCCACACCGTTTTGACGGTCCACACAGTCGTAAAATAAAAGTACTGACGCTATTATCGAAATCCATATCCTTATACTCTCATTATTTGTTAAGATTAATACTACCTTTACTTCATTAGTTACCCCTATTTTTCCTTAAAAGAGATCTTCATTTGAAATAGGACTTGATAGGACCTTTATCAAATACAGTGATTTACACTATAATTGAGAATCTTAATCATACAAATTGTATCATTACTTCTGACCTCTTTCTTGTAATAAATTATACACTATAAATTTTCAATTTACTTCATAAACGATGTATTTCCTTAAGATCTTATACTATCAGGATACTATAACCATATTACAAAGTTTTAGATTCCTTAGAATTCCGACAAAGTCTTACGAACATCTGAAGAATTTTAAGAAAATATCTAGAGATATGTAAAAAACTAAAAGACTCCAATTAAAAAGGAAATTCCTTTACTATGTTTTCACTTTCACTTCAGCGAATCAGTACAGGTTGAGAAACATTGGGATACCTAACATCGGGAACCTTAAAAGACCCGTTTACTATGATCCGATATTTCTTTACTGAATTTTCTTTTTTTTACTCAGTGTTGCAACGAAAATAAATTTTAAGGTGCTGAGGTGTTCTAATCAAGTCAGTGAATCAGCACAGGTTAAGAAACGTTGGGGTATCTGACGTCGTGGGGTCCGAAGGGACTAGTAGTGGTTGAGGACCTCGAACGAGTCTGAGTACAGGTAGCTCAGCCACTACGGTAGGTTGGTAGAGTAGGAGACAGCAGGGGGAAAAGCAGGACAAGAGTTAGAAAGGGTTGTAGTCCCAGAAAAGGTTACTCAGTCGAGAAACGTAGTCCAGCGGTTTCATATCCCGATTTTTTTTAGATTGACTTTACTTTGAAACACCTCCTCCTGTTATAGGATACAATAAATAAAGTAATTTCGTAAATTTACCGTAAACTTTTACTAGTTGAAATTAGTTTTCAACGGCACTTGTAGATCTACATTTTCTTACTCCGATCTTGTAAAAGAGTAGGGTAAATGTTTAAATTTGAGTTACCTAATTTCTGGTCACATTCTGGTTTTCGGTATTGTGAGGATCTTCTTTGGTCACCTTGTGTCAAAGGTGCGGCGACGGTAGGAAGACCACCCCAAATGAGACAGAGGAATGAGGAGTTATGTCGTCTGTTTCCGACAAAGGGACCTTGACGTGACTCGGCACTGGAGGTAGGTCCATGGGCTTCTCGGACAGACACGAGGACGGGTCGAGACGGAGAGGGTCCCCTCGACCACCCCCGTCCCTTCCTTCTGTTCCGAACCCCAGAAGAGGTGATACCCGGACGGCAGTCCCGGTCCGGAGACCGGACCTCGCGCTCTTGTGTCCGATGGTGGTCGTAGGAGCAAGTGTCGTTTTGTCGTTGGTTGAGACGGAGGTCTGTAAATTGTTTTACAGATGGTCGGAGGAACCGAAAGTGGTCTAGGGTGGGTGTAGTCCATTCCACTATTGTACGGATTTCTGGTGGAACCTATGTTTAACATCGTTATAGAAACAACAACAACAACTCAGCGATTCAACACAGGTTGAGAAACACTGGGGTACCTGACATCGGACGGTCCGAAGAGACAGGTACCTTAAGAAGTCCGTTCTTATGACCTTACCTAACGTTAAAGGAAGAGGTCCCCTAGAAGGACTACGTCCCTAGTTTGGTCGTAGAAGACGTGACCATCCGTCTAAGAAATAACGACTCGGTGGTCCCTTCGGGTCGTTATAGAAACCCTTATAGGATTCCGTTTCCTTTATTTTCAAAAACGAAAATATTTGTTCACCCCAGATTAATCTGAAAACGTGTTTCCTTAGACAGTTGTTTCGTTCTTCTTGGATGACTTACCCTCTTTTATTAACGTTTGTTAACTATTTCTCAATTATAAGTTTGATATATTTGTCGAGTATGTTATAGTTTGTAGAGTATTTTATAGTTTGTCGAGTTGAGTTATATATATAAAATTTTTCGGGTCGGGTTAATTTTTTACCCGTCTTGGGAACTCATCTGTAAAAAAGAGTTTCTTCCGTATGTCTCGGTAGTCCGTGAACTTTTCTATAAGTTATAATGATCGGTCTCTTTACATTTAGTTTTGGTGTTACTCTATGATGGAGTGTAGACAGTCTTATGAATAGTAATTTTTCTGGTTTTTTACTGTTTACAACCACTCCTACGTCTTTTTTCCCTTGGGAACATGTGACGGTCACTCCTACATTCAACCACATCGGTAACACCTTTTGTCATTTCTACAAGGAGTTTTTTGATTTATCTTGACGGTAGACTGGGTCATTAAGGTAGAGACTTATATATAAACTTCTTTTGTTTTTGTGATTAATCCTTTCTATACCTGAAGGGACCACCGAGTCTGCCAATTCGCAGACAGATGTTACGCCCTCTGGACCCAAGTTAGGGACCCAGCCCTTCTAGGGGACCTCTTCTTTTACCGTTAGGTGAGGTCATGATAACGGACCTTTTAGGGTACCTGTCTCCTCGGACCATCCGATGTACATCAGGTACCTCAGCGTCTCAGTCTGTGCTGACTCGCTGAAGTGAAGTATTCGTGGGTTTGTAAGAATCGTCGTGATAAATGTTATCGGTTCTATACTTTCGTTGGATTCACTGGTAGTTGTCTACTTACCTGTTTCTACACCACATATATTGTGTATGTCTATATATGTGTATGTACATATTACCTTATAATCAGTAATTATTTTTCTTGTTTTAGAACGGTAAAGGTAGTTACACCTACTTGACGCTCCCATATTACGAATCACTTTATTCTGTCTCCTTCTGTTCATGAAGTACAATAGTGAATGTACACTTTAGATTTTCTATTTTACTTACTTATTTATTTATATTGTTTCGTCTTTGTCTGAGTTTTTAATCACTAACGGTCTCTTGTTTGATCACCAACGGTCACCCTTCTCCCTTTCCCTCCTATCCTCGTTCCCTAATTCATGTTTGATGACACGTATTTCATTCGATGTTTCTATATGACATGTCCCTTATATCAGTTATAAAATATGATTAAAATTTATCTTTTATTAGATTTTTACAACTGAGTGGTGTAACATGTAGACCCTGTTTATGTAACATTTAGTTGATAGGAAGTTATTTTTAGTTTAGTTCAGGGAGGGTAGTTATCTCGTGGGTCGAAGGGATAGTCTACTCTTGGGACGTTGTTTTGTGAGATTGTTTTCCGTCAATAACAGTCGATTACGTCCTAGTCTTGGGTGGGACCGACGGAAGGGAGTAGAGGAGGTAACGTTACTGAACCTGAATACCAATCCAAAGAGTTTGAAGGATAAAGGTTAGTACGAGAGGACCCCTTTTAGTATGCAGATACGACCACTTAAATATTGGTTTGGGACATGTCCAAAGATCTTTTACGTAGGGTATAAATAGGAACCTCGGAACCGTTCTCTCAGTAGTCAAACCCCCTCTAGAACTTTACCTCGTCCTGGGACACCAGGAACCCAGGGGTGTCACAGGAGACGGACGTATAACAGACAACTTTTGAGATCGGTTTCGTATTTAAATTAGTATCTTTACTCTTTATGTCTTTGTTTCCTTGTCAGTCTCCTCTAATTTATTATTATTACATCAGTAATTCGTATCAGCTCCTGGAAATCAAGAAAGAGTTCTGTCTATTATAAGACTCGGTATAGAACACTCAACAGAATAACCATGGTTTTGTCGTCCACCTCTTCAATTGATGTACCACTTGTCTGACATGGGTCCTGTACTCGACGGTGCTAAGGCTCTTGACTAGTGTTTCTTTACCCTTGTTACTGGGACCTTGACTTCTAATTGACATGGATTTTGTTGCTTCTACTACGACCAATCTGGTGACTACTGGCTAAACTTCTACTGACAACCTCTACTGACACAACAAAGACGCACATCGGTGGGTTGGGGTTGAGACATTTTTGAGAGTGGGGAACAAACAGTCCCAACCTCTCAACGGGAAACCTGTCTACAGGCGGTGGGAGAGGGAGGGGTCGACGGCCGTAGACTTTATTTCGTTTGAAAGAAAAGGTGGTCGGACCAGACAAATGACCGAAAACTCACCACTCGTCACATGGGGTGTGTGAGGGAAGTAGTTGTTAGAATGTATTGTTACAACGTGCACACACACACACACAATCGACGAGTCAACACAGACTGAGAAACGCTGAGGTACCTGATATCGGACGGTCCGAGGAGACAGGTACCCCAAAAGGTCCGTTCTTATGACCTCACCCAACGGTCAGGGAAGAGGTCCCCTAGAAAGGTTGGGTCCCTAGATTGGGTCCAGAGGGTGTAACGTCCTTAGTAGACTCGGTGGTCCTTCGGGTTTGTACAATGTGTATCATGTCCAATTTACAAAGGAACCTAACTTTTTCGTTTCGTATCTGTCGTTTCGTTCTTCATCCTCTTTCTCCGTGTAAAGTCGTACTGAAGGAAAAAGAGACAAGGAATAGGAAAAACGACCATAACGGTAGACGGAACAGTCTGTTAGACTTTAGATGTAAGAGAATACACAGGTAGAGATTCGTATACACGAGTGATAGTGAAGAATTAAAATGAAGGATCTTTATGAAGAACTAAATCAGGTGGTCCGAGGAGACAGGCACCCTAAAGGGTCCGTTGTTATAACCTCATCCAACGATACGGGAGGGAGGTCCCCAAGAAGGGCTGGGTCCCTAGTTTGTGAACAGAGGACACAGAGGACGTAACTGTCCACTTAAGAAATAGTGTCTCGGTGGACCCTTTGGGACCTGACTAATCCATAGTTAGAGGATTAACCAAAGAACTAAGAGTGTCGTCACCCCTCCTGTCTGACCCTCTCCTTTCTTTAGCTACAACAGAAAGATTTCATTCTTATGAGTTAATATAATTAGGGAGAAAGTTTTCGTACGTCACTAAGAGGTGAAAACAACAACAAGTCAACGGTTCAGTACAGACTGAGAAAGACTGGGAGACCTGACGTCGTGTGGTCCGGAGAGTCAGGGAGTGGTAGAGGACCTCAAACGGGTACCTAAGAAGTGGTGGATCTCTAGTTATGTTTAGAAATCCAAAAGAAAAAAGAAAGAAAGAAAAAGAAAAGGACAGAAATTATTCGATGGACGTAGAGGAACAGGACAAGATAGGGGATGAAGAGGTTTAGATCTACTAAATCAGAACTTACAAGGTACGACCAGATCCACAAAAGTATCTGATAATGAAGAAAACCTACGGGAAGAACGTTAAATGGAACGAGGACCACCTGAGTGTAAGTAGTAGTGTGGACAGACTCCACGGTGCAGGGGAACTTTTCAAAGGGGTTAAGGGGAATTGTCAATCAACGAGAGAAATGACAAAAGGACATCCGTATAAGAAGTAAGTCGTGCACGAAAAACTCACGAGTTATGTAAATCCCGTAATTCCATGTTTTTATTTTATCTATATCGGGGACTGGAGTCTCTAGAGGCAGAGTACCCCTATGAATTTGAATCAGAATTTTTTTTTTATATATATATCATCCATTTACACAAAGTCAGTACGTCATCGATAAACGGAATGAATCCCATTATCAGGGACCATAAGTAGTCCCCTAGATAGAGACGGTAAGAACCAAGAACACAGGAACCCCTTGTCACCCTATCCTTGTATCCATTGGTTATAGATTCAGTTATTTACGAAAGACGAAGAGACCCGTGTCGTAAACCCAGTCCCGACCGGTACACTGAATTCAGTTAGTCTTGACGAATCTACGGATCCTCCTCTATAAGAGAGTAGGATCGACCTGAGTTTGGAGTCCTTATACTCCACCCTTAATTGGTGTCGGTGAAACCGTCACGTTACTGAGGCTTTTAGTCTAGTTGCGTATAATTTTTCGTCCCCATTCGTCTCTCTACTTTCTTTAGTTTCAGAGTCACTGTTCAAGACCCGGTACTTAGGTCAACAAGGACTTCGGTCGAATGGGACCTTTAAGTCGAGGTAAGAGAAATGTGTGATTTCAGCCGAAATCACCAAAAAAGGAGGACGAACATAGGTTATCTGAGAATTAAATTTGTTGTTATAAAAAGTACACCTTTTACCTTCATTACATTTCACTTTATCGTATACACCCCTATACCTCCTTATTTTCTCTTTCGATTTAATGTCCTACTCCTTACTCCCCTTCCCCTTGGTCTGTCCTAGTTAAATTACCTGAGTCACTTTTAACTGTTCCGGGACTTCATTTTTGATTTGTCTGATTTCTTAGTTATTGAAAAGACCTTCTCTCCGTTCCTGTGACCCGTTCGGTGACGGGGCTGCTAACGTCTCTGTCTGCCTAGACCCCTCAGGACTGAATAACCTCGTCTCTCCTCACCTTTGGCGACGTCCTTGGTTCCCACCCCTTCTTTGCGGACCTGACATTAACTGTCTCTGAGTCACACCTGTTCGGACTCTCAATTTTTGAGGATCTCCTGAACCCGTATCTCCACCGAGGGCGAAAACGTCTCGAGGTGGTCCAAAAGTGTCATCTAGGACCTCTTCTTTCTTAGAGACATCTGGAAGGTCGTTCCGCTCCCCTTACCTCGGTAAAACTTTATGTGGTCTCGTGAGTCAAAAAGTCTTCGGGACAGGAGTCCCCTTTGATCAATAGGTCTCGGATTGGACGACTCCATAAGAATAGTCTCGGATTTACTCGACCCCCTTCCCTATATGAGTTGAGATCGTCCGAGATCGGAAGGTGTACCTTCTTCCCTTTATGGATTGCAGTCGGGTTAGATAGGTAGGACAGGGTGGGTTTTTTTTTGACTCTTTGTGTACACTCCAAGTGTTAGGTCTCCGTGCATGTCTGAGTGTCTTTCCGACTCTAGATTAGTATAATGATATCTTACAAGGGGTGAGGTGGAGTGTTGGTGTAAAGATTTCCGAACACCTCTCTGCCACTCATTAAAATCACTTTTACACCCACATTTATCATTTACACCATTCTCGTTTTTACCCTTAGCCTTCACATCTGGTGGGATATTTTTAGTCAGTTTTGGTTCGGATTCTTCTCCTCTTTGGTCATACAACATATGGATTTTGGATATATTATGACATGTAGTTGATATAGAGTTAAAATTTTTTTTAAAAATTTCTTTCCTGTCTCTACTCTACAGTCTCCAAAGACAAACCCTATCATTCCTTAATTCGTCGAAATATACTATTTGTCCTTTTTTCATCAATCCCTCTGATAGAATCCGTAGAGTATAATTGTATGTCAACCGGGAGGCATAGACTCCTACACCTTTGAGGACTATGTTCCCGACTGACATTCCCTGAGAATAGGTACCTCGAGGACCATGGTCAGATGGGTGTCTGGTTCCCTGCTGATATATGTCAAAACTGACGAGTGGTCGGTACGACGTCCAAGTACACTAAAACAACATTACAAAGTACAAAGAATTTACACCCTCTCAAAATTGACCATTCCCACGGGTCGACCACCGTTTCACCATGAGTTGGTGTCCATTACAGAAAATTACGGGTAATTCCTTGGCTTCCCTAGCAGCGTCTCAAATACAAACGAAAATAGGACGTCCCACTTTAATATACCAATCACTTCAGTTTCCGTCTCAAAATTATCATAAACCGCCTTCCCTGGGTCCTTTCGGACTCCCTCTATATCCCTGGTTATCTTCTACCATTTTGTTTCCTAGTGTAGTACTAACCCCACGTCCCCCGATCGCTACTTATCTCCCTCGAGAACCGAATCAAAACCGGATTTTCCTCAGAGGATCGACGGGAGTTTGTATGTAGGTTTCAAACCTTAGAAAATAGTGAAGACGGACCGGGGGTCACCTCCTTTAAAATAATCACTCGTTGTCCAACCCCGTACACTACCCTTTGTACTTCCGATGACCCGGAGTCCCTGTCGGGACTGAGTCTGACAACGAGGATATCTCTCACTTGTCCCCGATTCCCAATTACAAGTCACGTTCACCTATAAATTTTGGACAATTATTTGAACAGGGAAACTCATAATAACCCAAGACTGAGTAGTCTAAAATGGGGAGGAGGAGAGAATTCTCACAGACCCTTCCCGTAAATCCATAAGGAGGAGAATGTTTACCCCCGAAGGGACCACCGACTCACCATTTCTTATACGGACGGTTACGTCCTCTGAACCCAAGATAGGATAAGTTTTCTCGGTGACCTCTTCCCGTACCGTTTGGTGAGGACATAAGAACGGACTTTTTAGGGTGACTGTCTCTTCGGACCGCCCGATGTCAGGTACCCCAGTGTTTCTCAGTCTGTGTCGACTCACGTGTGCGTGTCGTGTTACCATTAGTGCTTACACCCCTAAACTCCTCAGATCTTCATAGAGGGTTCTGTACTCAACTTAAATACGATAAATAGGTAATTACATACAGGTCGTCACTATTAATCGACTTCTATGAAACAAATTCGAACAAATTCTTACCTGTGTAAGTAAGGAAACGAGTACAAACCGAAATGTTCAGAATTTGGATACCCGTCCCACTACGTTTATTTGTTTCCTACTACTGAACTACCAATTTTGTCCACTTTTGTTTCGGGAATCTCGGAATGGGTATCCGAGACTGAAGATTCAACTTCCCTTGTTAGCAATCTTGTTCTCTAACTCTTCACGAAAGTAAATTCGACGTGAGAGATCGTCGAATTTGCAGATGGGCATAGTATTGAAGACAAAGTTCCGACGGATACACAGTGGGTACCAGTGTAGGATAATTTTAACCTTTACCTTCTCGAAAACTTCTGATCCTGATCAAAACTTAAGGAATATTTGTTGTTTTCGGTGAGACGAAATAATGACGTAATTTTTATAAAATTATAGATTAAGGTTTGCGTCCGAATTAACGGGTCGATCTGAAAACTCTAATTAATGTTCAGGTCTCGATAGTAATGTAGAACTGACCAAAGAGACCAGTCCGCATCAGACGGAAACACGAAAACTGAGAGACCAAACTTTCCAAAACTTCAAGACGTCCTTTAGACACGACGACGGAAAGGTCACTCGAAGGTTAAAAAAAAAAAAAAAATTACTCTCAGTGAACCCTGTAACTCAAATACTTGGGCCTCGGGTACCAAAGTAACGAATATACGAAGTTTTGTCTATATTTTTTGTCAAATTCACCTTTAGTGAAATCTCCGTCTTTAAAACTAAAGTTAAAAGTAAGTTTTAAGTAAGTTACTTATTTCTACAGAACTCACAAAGGACACACGGACCGTGGATATCCATCACCTCTGCGTCCTTACTTGGTTTACTGAGGGACGAGAGTTCCACGAAACCAAAATTACCTTCGTTCTCCTCAACTACTAGTGTTTAATTGTGTGTCATATATTGTGTACCTCCCCCTATTCACGATTCTTTTTATTTCGTCTTTCCTCTCTCAAGATAAGATGTAACCTACAACTCCCTTCCGAAGAGACTATTCCAGTAAGTGCTAGTCCCTGGACTTTCTTCATTCCCTCGCACCCTCCCCTTCTCGTAAAGTCAGACTCCTTCGTCGTTTACGTTTCCGGGACACACTCACTTTTCCTACAAGGTTCTTGTCGTTCCTTTGGTCACCCCGACCTTGTCTTCCTCACTCCCTTCTCGTTACCCCGAGGGTTTAATGACGTCTACCACTGACGTCGGTGTTTCAATTTTCTACGAACGAAGAACCCTCCTTTCGACACTGTTTGGATCTAACGTATAATTTTTCGTCTCTGTAGTGAAACTGTTATTTCTAGGTATATCAATTTCGATACCAAAAAGGTCATCAGTACATACCTACACTCTCAACCCGGTATGTCATCCGACTCACGACTTCCTTACTACGAAAGTTTAACACCACGACCGACCTCTTCTGAGAACTCTCAAAGAACCTGTTGTTCCTCTTGTATGTTCAGTTAGTATTTCCTTTAGTTGAAACTTATAAGTAACCTTCCTGACTCTGACTTCGACTTCGAGGCTATGAAACTGGTGTACTATACTTCTCGGTTGAGTAACCTTTTCTGAGACTACGACCCTTTCTAACCTCCGTCCTCCTCTTCCCCTGCTGTCCTACTCTACCAACCTACCGTAGTGGCTGAACCACCTGTACTCAGACTCGTTTGAGGTCCTCTATCACTTCCTGTCCCTTCGGATCTCACGACGTCAAGTACCCCAACGTCTCTCAACCTGTACTGAATTACTGACTTGTTGTTTCGGTCCCTCCTTCAAGTCCAACCTTCTACAATTCGATACCGTGTCTGAAGTCCAAAATCCTGAAGATTACCCCTCTTATATAACCAAAGGATAACGACGGTACTACTTAATGGTTTTGAATTACCGAATCTTGTTATATTTAATTAATAAAATGTCAAGACCTCCAGGTTGTAGGGTTCACCCAGAATGTCCCATTTGATCAAACGACCCCGACGGTTTTGTTTCATGGTGTTACTCCACGGAATTTGTTATCTTCACGTAACAGGATATGAAGACCTCCGATCTACAGACTCTAGTTCCACAGTCGTCCAACAAGAAAGACTCCTGACACTCGTTGTTAGACAACATTCGGAGAGGGGGGTCAAGACCACCAAACGAACGTAAGAAACGATAGGGAACCAAACATCGTCGTAGTGAGACTAGAGACGAAGTGGAAGACGAAGTGGACTGTAAGAAGAAGGTACGTACAGACACAGACTTAAAAAGGAAAGATATTTACATGGTCAGTATAACCTTATCCTGAATAGGATTGCTGGAGTAAACTTCGACTAATCGAGACGTTTCTGGGAAAGAGATTTATTCCGTGGAAGACTCCATGACCCTCAATCCTGAGGTTGTATAAAAGTTCCCCTCTGGGTTAAGTTAGACATTGTACCACAATTTTAGTTTCACTATCGTCCCGACGAAAAGAAGACCCCTGTAATCCTCTTTTAAAAGATGGAAGACCTCCGAGGGGTGTTTGGAACCGAAGGTCATTACCGTGGGGAGGGAGAAAGACAACAGTGTAGGGGAGACTGAAGACGGGGGAAGAATATTTCTGTGAACACTAATGTAGACCTTTTAGTTCCTAAAAATAAATAAATAAACTGACACGACCCGGAACACACGACATCAACACCGGACGTTTGAGAATCAACCCCGTACACTCTAGATCCCCAACTTGGACCAAGAATGCGTAACCCTCTCTCTTCAGAATCGGAGACCTGGTGGTCCCTTCAAGGATTCTGCGTCTATAAAAACGTTCCAGTCATAAGACGGATGGAATGCCCCAAAACTCGTCTCTTCACCATACTCGACTTGACATAAAATTTTCTTAGTGAGACGGACGACACACCTCCTCCTTTTTTCACATTTGGTCCTCTGGGTAACCCTGTGACGCCGTTACCAGGATCACTCTCTACCATCACGGGTCCTGGTCTTCACTTTACGACTTTTCACCAGTTTAAGACCTGAAAAACGTCTTTCACTGAACAATTACCTTACGTACTCTACACATTCTACTATTGTTGTTAAAAAAGGAACGGAAAAACGTCTTATTGTTATTGTAAACAAATAGTGTAATTTCAAAAGTTGTTCTAAGATGTACTTAAAAAAGTAATCTTGACGGATGTTGTCATAAAACACAGTAATAAAAATATGAGTAAAATGTCTTCTCCCTCAACTCCGAATCTCTCCACTGAAGATCCCTAAACTGAAAAACATGTAATCTCACTAACAAACTTTGACCGACAAAACTGCGTGACTACCCAAAATTCGTGACTTTAATAATCATTCGAATATGACCACTATTTCCCTTTTGTCTACAGGAAACTACAATGGTTACAAAATATTTATTTAAGTGATTAGGGTTTCGGTCTCTCTCAAGGTATAAATCAAAGTCACTCCTAATTTACTCAATTATATTTCCCAGAACTTGTAACAACCGTGTACATTCGGGACATACTACAATCGTTAGTGATTTTAATAATAAGTGTTAAATCTAGTCATGAAGGTTTACCATAAGTTTTATCGTTAAATCTTTTTTCGTTTTGTTTTGTTCCTGCGTTTCGTCTCCTTTTAAACATAACGTTCATTGACGTTATTTGATCAACGATGTTTGTAAATTAAATCAAGACTCGTAGGCCCGTCGATCTAATTTTTTTTCTTGTTTTGTATAATACATTACATCAAGTACAACTAAACATTAAATTCAGTTTGATCCTACAGTCTTCTTTTTCTTGAAAAGTACTACACAAAGAATCAAAGGGAAAATCAAACAACCCAACAAGGTACCGGGGAGGAGGTGTGGAACCTAATATTGCATTTTAAGAAAGTGGTACAGTTTTATAATAAATTTTATATCCATGGAACTGAAGAATTTTTTTTTCTTTCATTTTCTTTGTTCAAAATTACTTTAAAATTAGTATTAAGTTGTACGTCAAGGAGTGTCCTCCCCGAAACCTTTATACTAAGAAAAAACAGTAAACATTCTCCCTCTTGCCTGAAATACTTTTTATGTGTGACTCTTTACACCTAAATCGTATTTAGGGTCACAACTGAAAAGTATTCACAGATCAGAGGGAGAACAACGGTCTCACTGAAAATTTTTGCATTTGGACTAGTACAATAAGGTGACGAATTTTAATCAGAGGCTGTGAGGCAACGAGTAACATCACAAAAGTTCGAATAAAAATCCGTCACTTGGTAAGGAAGTGTAATCTCGAATATACCGTTAGATTACCCATTTTGTCTATATTCGACTCGACAAGACCTACCTCACCCCCACCCCCGGACGGTCTCACGGACGGACGGAGACATCCGACATGGGTGGAGAGGGAGAATACGACAGGTCACCAGACTTGTCAATCCTTTCTCAGTCGTGGGGAGTCTTGGATATTTTGCGGAAGAAAGACGGGAGTACAAACGGTCCATTAGACGTGAAGTCGACTCGAATCTACTCTTTGATCAATTAGTTCGTTTGTTAAAAACTTCACTCTTAACGATTTTTGAGAATATTACTAAACTTGAAATTTATATATGAATAATTAGTTGTGTAACCAAAATACAATAACAACGGGTATTTTTTTAGGGTAATTTTAAACAAAAATTTTCAGAGGGATTACCTACTTGTTGTTCTAGGATGACATCTCGTGTCTTTTGATATAAGTTGTAGGACACTATTTGGCATTACTTTTTCTTACATATTGACTTAGTGAAACGATATGTCGCCTTTGATTGTGTTGTAACATTTAGTTGACACGAAATTTTCAGAGAGGTTTTTATAATTCCGTCTATATGACTAAGAGATTTACAATTTAGAAGGACTGGGCGACTAGCTTAAACCCAGAGAATGCAGAGGACGTAATCGTCGACCCAAGAAATGGTGATCATGGTGGGCCCTTCGGGGAATATGGTACAGTGATATACACCTAATGTCAGTAGGGAGTCATAGGTACCTTTCTAACCAAGTCCTCCAGGGTACATATGGTTTTAGGTCCCTATAAGTTCAGACTATCCCCACTGTCCTGACGGACGGGAGACGTAGGTACCCAAAACGTAGGTACCTAAGTTACTTGTAAACCGAGTTTTAAAGTCAACCAACTTAGGTGTCTACGTCTTGGGGACCTATAACTCTCGGGTGACAGTAAAGAAGACTTAAGATACTGTACTACAAAGAGAAAGAGAGAACAAGGACGAAAAAGAAACTTATTTATTACGCAAATAAGGTTATACCAGGATTTTAAGATATTTTAACGAATAATATAAGTTTTAATCTAAAATACTACATATTTAATCTCTAAACCCCGTGGAAATTAACCGAAAAGAGACTTCTGACACAAAAATTACTCTTATATCGATAAGAGAGACGGTGTCAACTTCATACATCATCAAGTCAAGCCAAACCTACGAGTCAGTACAGGCTGAGAAACACTGGGGTACCTGACGTCGTGCGGTCCGGAGGGACAGGTAGTGGTTGAGGATCTCAAATGAGTTTGAACACAGGTAACTCAGCCACTACGGTAGGTTGGTAGAGTAGGAGACAGCAGGGGAAGAGGACAACGGAAGTTAGAAAGGGTCGTAGTCCCAGAAAAGGTTACTCAGTCAAGAAGTGTAGTCCACCGGTTTCATAACCACAAAGTCGAAGTTGTAATCAGGAAGGTTACTTGTAAGTCCTGATTAAAGGAAATCCTACCTGACCGACCTAGAGGAACGTCAGGTTCCCTGAGAGTTCTCAGAAGAGGTTGTGGTGTCAAGTTTTCGTAGTCAAGAAGTCACCAGTTGAAAGAAATATCAGGTTGAGAGTGTAGGTATGTACTGGTGACCTTTTTGGTATCGGAACTGATCTACCTGGAAACAACCGTTTCATTGTAGAGACGAAAAATTATACGACAGATCCAACCAGTATTGAAAAGAAGGTTCCTCATTCACAGAAAAATAAAGTACCGACGTCATACATCTTCATACATCATTCTAGTCTCGTTTAAGACGATTTACCTCCTTCAAGAGTTAAGATAAAAAAAATATATAATTTTACTCATTTTTCAAACCGGGTCTATAAAAACCAAGTTAGATCTTATAGGAAAAAAACTGTACACAAAAATATTCTGTTCTGAATAGTTTTTCCGACAGGTTTAAATTTACAGTGTTTTCACATCCAAAGAGTTGAGATAAGGTTAGATAAGACTTTGTCTTACGGTGAAATAGGTTAATTTTTACCTTGAGGTAGTTTTATAGATAGGGTTCAACTCTAAAAGGTTTAAAGTTAATACCTGGAATTTTTATTTTAGGACATATGACAAATTTAAAAATAACGATATGTAAACAATTGAAGGAACGAAACCATCCCTGTTTAAAGTAACGAAGAGACACCAAAAGTTTTTGAAATTAAGGAATTTTGTAAAGTGTTCGACTACAAAAAAACTAGGAGGTAAACAGTTTTATAGAGTTAAGGTTATAAAATCTTATTTTACGTGTGTTTTACATCTCTTAAACAAATATCTTTGTAGATTATGGTAACATCCGACGAGTTCATCGAATCACTGAATAAACCCTAAAGGGACCACCACGTTACCTATTCATAGACGGACGGTCACGCCCCCGGTACCTAAGCTAGGGACCAGACCGTTCTGAGGTGTACGATGCCTCGTCGATTCGGGGACCCGGTATCGGGGACTCGGGCGTACACCGTCGGTGACGTCGGGAGCACGGATCTCGGACACGAAGTGGTCTCCTCGGTGGTGTCGCTCTTCGGACGAGTGACGTTGCCTCTCATCGGGGACGGACAGTGTCGATCTCTTTCGGGTGTGTGTCGTTACTCGTGGGTCGTGTCGGTTTTTTATTCATTTTTTTTTAAAATTACTGAAATTTAGGTCGACTATTGTCTGTTGTCTCTTTTGTCACGGTACGATGTTATGACAAAAAGAAGTTGTGGTCGAAGTAGTGTTGTCAAAAGATCCAGTCAATAAAATGAATACACTTGTTCGTCTGGAGCGAGTGGATAACGTGAAGTGAAATAACACGAAGTGTCTACGACGGATAAAATGTCCAATTTCCAAACACCGTTGAGCCGTAGTAGTGGCAAAAGGTTGTCGCAAACGATTGAAACACGAGACACAGTATAAAACCACTAAGAGTGTTACAAAGTAAGACCGTTAAATGGTAATAATAACATAAACGGTCCCTCTAGAGAGTAGTCACCAGAAACTATAATGATAACGTTTTTCTAATACTGAACGACTTTCGAGACTACTACCATAAAAAATCGTTACTTCATAAAAATTTAATTACATGTAAATAATACTACGTTACGAGAACACGTGAATTCTCCGATGTTATATCACATTCATATTGAAAAATATAAGTGTCCCTTTATTTTTTGTAACAAACTGAGGGAATGACATTATAAATGAAGTAACGTCACCAGACCTTGACTTGGGAGTTATAGAGGCTCCACACTGACATCAATATACCGTATACATTTTCGGTGGGATAAAAGTAATCGTCTAATATCTTTACATAAAACCTACCTAAATATATAATATATATTTAATGGACACTCACAAGGTACCTAAAGGAATAACAAAAATGGTGTTAAAACTAAAATCTGAAGACCGGAGGTCTCGACACTCTCTTATTTAAAGACATCAAAATTCAGTATTGTAAATACCATTAAACAAAGTCGGTGGAGTCCTTTGTTTATGTATATAAAAACAACAACAGATCTGTGATTCACCACAACGGTGAAAAAACTGGGGTACCTGACATCGAGGAGACAGGTACCCTAAAGGGTCCCTTCTTACGACCTCACCCAACGGTAAAGGAAGAGGTCCCCTATAAGGACTGGGTCTCTAGTTTGAGCCCAGAGAACGTAACCGTCCGTCCAAAAAAAGATGACACGGTGGTCCCTTTGGGCTGCATATAGAAATATTATCATGAACAGTGTACACTGATATCCCAGAGGTGATTTGGTATTGAAAGAAAAAAAAAAAAAACTACATATTGTATTAGTGTAAACAATTTGTTACATACGGTTATATTTTCCGTTTCAAGTTGTTATGTTTTCATGTTTATAAAAACGTGGTTGGATTATAATGTTAATGTTTATTATTGGATAAAGAGAAAGTATAATGACTCGGATGGGACACAATATTGGTCTTATTATGTCTTGTCCGTAAACTGTTTTGATCAAAAGAAGGATATTTCTTTGATGTTTACTCAAAGACGACCTTGGAAGAGTTGTCTCTAAAGTTATTCCATATTTGTTTCAAAGAATTGATCTTCCCCGATATATTGTTTCATGTAAAGTGTACGCTTCAAAGTATAGCAAGAAGTCTCTAAGGTCGTATCTTTTTGTCTTCTATAAAGGAAGTCGTCGGGTCCGCTATTTGTTCTAGTAGAGTTTTAGGAAGGATCGACATTCCACATTCCACAGCAGTGAGTCAGCAGAGGCTGAGAAACACTGAGGTACCTGACATCGGATGGTCCGAGGAGGCAGGTACCCTAAAAGGTCCGTTCTCATGACCTCACCCAACGGTAAAGGAAGAGCGTATTGAAAGAATTTCTGTCAAATAGATAGACACATAGAGACCGAAAGTAGTATGACGAACCTTGTCTGTAAGCTAAAAACCAACTTAATTATTTACTACGATTAAGTAATTGTCATTCCTGAACCTTTTCATATTTATATGAAAATTTACATATGAACTTTTCCTATTTAAAGAAAGTAATTTTAATTATGTCGAATATTTGGAAGTAAAGGTGACCCATTACCATTTGAGTTAGGAAGCTTAAGTTACATTGAACCAGATAAGTCCAAATTCAGACACGGAGAAAGTCTTAAGAGATGGTCAAAGGAGTCTCCATCGAGTCTCACAGGTACATGGATCCCCGGACGTTATCTGACTTACAAACACAGAGTTTTTTTAGGATACAACTTTGGATTGGAGGTTACTTACACAATCCTCCACCCCGAATCCCTCCACTACTCCAGTACTCCTACCCAGGGAGTACTTACCCTAATCACAAGAATATTTTTTTCTGTGGTCTTTCGAGAGAGTGGGTAAACCGGTCCACTCCTGGGTCGGTCTTCTGACAGTAGGTGTTCCTTCACCCAGAAGTGGTCTGTGTTTTAGACAACCTTGGAACTAGAACTTGAAAGATTAGAGGTCTTAACACTCTTTATTTGAAGATAACAAATATTCAAGGGTCAGTTGTCGTACAACAATATCGTCTGACTTCCCTAACACTGTCCCGGGTAAGTAGGTCGACCGTACCTTCAGTCAGGTAAGACACCGGACTGAACAGGAGCACCTCCACACAGCGAGAGACGGACGGGGAACCTGTAGTCGAGAATGTTGGTAAGGAAGGGACCTCAACTGTCCCTAGAACGACTCTGTTGTCCAACAGTGCTGGTGAGGGAAGTGAACCTGTCCGAGAATCCTTGCCGACTGACCAAGAGTCGGTGAGACGTGTGAAGAGTCTTTCGAACCCTTGTGTCCGTTACTCTGAGTCACCCTGAAGGGAGTCCGGTTGTCGGATATGTAGAAGAGATAGACAACGACGGTCTAATTTACACTTACAGAGGTATTCCAACCATGTGAAGACCTGTTGTGAGACTCTTCGACCCGTGACAGGGTAGTCACGACCCTAGGGGGGGTCAAAACGACCCCAAAGATGTGGAGACGAGGGTCCTGAGAGTCTAACACTGGAGTCCCGTCTGAGTAAGAGTCCCTTGGAGGTCGAATAAATACGACAGTATCTGAGACTAAAAGAGAAAAGATGAGAAATCAGTTTGAGAATAAAAATAAACCCCATATTCTATCGTTGACGATAACAGTGTAACACCCCAAATGACATTTCAGAAACGGACTCCAGACGATCCTAAACCGAACACCATAAATTCCGAGTCATAGAATCACGATAACAGTGTAACACCCCAAATGACATTTCAGAAACGGGCTCCAGACGACCCTAAACCGAACACCATAAATTCCGAGTCAAAGAATCTTGATTTTTTTTTGTTTTGTTTTTGTTCTGGTTTTTTAGTTGAGGGAAGGAGATCCTTTTGTTATGTGTTTCGGTAAGAAAGAGTTAAAGGACCGGAATTATTAACCTTCTTTTCGATACTGGTTGGATCTGTCGTATAATTTTTCGTCTCTGCAATGAAACGGTTGTTTCCATGTGGATTAGTTTCGATACCAAAAAGGTCATCAGTACATACCTACACTCTCAACCTGATATTTCTTCTGACTGTCGACTTCTTAACTACGAAAACTTGATACCACAACCTCTTTTGAGAACTCTCAGGGAACCTGAAGTTCCTCTAGGTTGGTCAGGTAGGATTTCCTCTAGTCAGGACTTATAAGTAACCTTCCTGACTACAACTTCGACTTTGAGGTTATCAAACCGGTGGACTACCTTTCTTGAATGAGTGACCTTTTCTGGGACTACAACTCTTTCTAACTTCCACTCTCCTCTTCCCCTTCTGTCTCCTACTCTACCAACCTACCGTAATGGCTGAGTTACCTGTGCTCAAACTCATTCGAGGTCCTCAACCACTCCTTGTCCCTCCGGACCGCACGACGACAGGTACCCCAGTGTTTCTCAACCTGTGCTGACTCACTGACCTGACTTGACTTGACTATTAACCTTCCGCACCAAAAAGTGTTAAGTCCCATCATGTATATCTTTTAAGATCGACGTTGGACTCACACCCGTACACTCTGACCCTCGTCACCATCTCTACTCTCCTTTACGTTTTTATATATGTTAAGTTATAATTTTATAATGAGTTACCTAATATATTGTACCACTTTCACATCATAATTCTCTTATGTTTCATTTTATTAATTAACCCCTGAATTTTTGTTCGGAAAAGACTTTTTTTATTTTCCCTATAAATTTGGTTCACAATTACTACTTAATTGTCTTTAACCACGAAATTTGATACTATACACAATATAAGATTGGAAATATATACGGGACAGAGACAACTAGTAGTTTTAACCAGTTTCCTCATTGACTATGAAGTATTATATGTTATAACTCTAATTTTTTATTATGACCTTTGGTGTAAAAGACAACAAGTCAGTGATTCAACATAGACTGGGAAACGTAGGAGTACCTGACGTCGCGTGGTCCGAAGGGACAGGAAGTGGTAGAGGGTCTCAAACGAGTTTAAGTCCAGGTGACTCTACCATTATGATAGATTGGTAGAGTAGGAGACGTCGGGGGAATAAGAAAACGCAAGTCAGAAAGGGTCGTAGTCCCAGAAAAGGTTACTCAACCGAGAAGGGTAGTCTACCGGTTTCATAACCTCGAAGTCGAAATGAGGAAGGTTACTTATAAGTCCCAACTAAAGGAAATCTTACCTGACTAAACTAGAGGAACGACAGGTTCCCTAAGAGTTCTCAGAAGAGGTCGTGGCGTTAAACTTTCATAATTAAGAATTCGAGAGTCGGAAGAAATACCAGGTTGAGAATGTAGGTATGTACTGATGACCTTTTTGGTATCGAAACTGATCTGTCTGTAAAAAGGACGTTTTACTATCGAGACGAAAATTATACGACAGATGACGACGACGATAGATCCAACCAGTATTAAAAAGAAGGTTCCTTATTCACAGAAAATTAAAGTATGACTCAAATTTGGTTGAAAAAGTGGGAGGATAAAATGTGAGTAGTTCTCCAAGAAATCAAGGAAGAGTGAAAAACGGTAATCTCACCACAGTAGACGTATAGACTTGAACAACTATAAAGAGGGTCGTTAGAACTAAGGTCGGACACTAAGTAGGTCAGGTCGGAAAGAGTACTACATGAGACGTATATTCAATTTATTCGTACCAATGTTATATGTCGGAACAATATGAGGAAAGGGTTAAACCTTGGTCAGACAACAAGGTACAGACCAAGATTGACAACGAAGAACTGGATGTATGTCCAAAGAGTCCTCCGTCCATTCCACCATACCATAAGGGTAGAGAAATTCTAAAGAGGCGTCAAACAACACTAGGTGTGTCAGTTTCCGAAGTCGTATCAGTTACTTCGTCTTTATCTACAATAAAATACCTTAAGGGAACGAAAGATTTACTAGTTACCTACAACCGTTAAACTAGAGACCAAGGAGACGGAAAAGATTTGGGTCTAACATGTAGACTTTCAAGATGTATAGTTCAGAAATAAGATTGGTCGAGTTATAAGAAAGACTGTGACTAGAGTTTCGTGGGATAAACTCTCTACCTCAAAGGGAGACAATGTACCAGAAGTTTTCAATTCCTTAGACGGACTTACAGGTAAAAGGGAACTTGTTTTATTACCACTGAAGTATTTTTAGTCGGTCTTTAAATTTTATATTCCATTAATTAATTGAACATGGGACCTTTGTTTTGTCTTGAAGAAAATATCGTTTCTACTGAAATCCTCTTTTTTATTGTTCCGGATCCAAAAATCACTCAACTCAACCCTCTCTTCCCGTTCACAACTACCGGTACGACTCCGATACTGACTTTTTGACTCTTAGTATGTTATGGGCTCACAGTTGACATACGGACCGTGTCACGACACACTGGGGTACAAGTTCTTCTGACCTGTGTACTGAGGTCTACAGGATACACAACGACCTGAAGTCCCTCTCAGTCGTCAAGAGGTCCCACCGGACCCTTTCGATCCCTCAACATTGGACGAAGTTAATTTACAAATAAGAAATACCTAGATTTTGAAACCGACTACCTTTTACCTTGACAGATCTTGTGGTCTGTCTACTGTTCTCCCTCCCTTCTTTCCTACACCAGTGTAGAAAGACGGATAGACTTGACAGGTCAGACGGGTACCACGACACACGGTCACCCTTCGTCCGGGAAGGGATCACAGAGTCGGTAGTCCTCACCGGTGATAGACCGTTTGTAAACGTATCGCGAACGATACACAATGCAATTTGCGACTCACGACCCATGTCTCAGTTTGATAAAAATTATTTATAAACAAATAAAAACCGACGAGACCCGGATGCAACGACGTATACCCGAAAGAAATCTACACCACTCACCTACGACGAAGAGATCTCGACTCGAGGTTTCGTGTCCGAGTCATCAGCACCGTATGCCCCGAATGAACGGGACCTAAAACCCATTCACTTATTCACTTTCAGCGAGTCAACACAGACTGAAGAACACTGGGGTACCTGACATGTCAGGTACCTTAAGAGGTCCGGTCTTATGACCTCACCCCTCAACAAGGAAAGAGGTTGCCTAGAAGGGTCGGGTTTCAAGTTTGGGTCGAGAGGGTGTAACGTCCACCTAAGAAATACTCGATTCGGTGGTCCCTTCAGGTTCTTATGACCTCACCCGTCGGATAGGGAAGAGGTCGTCTAGAAGGGTTGGGTCCTTAACTTGGACTCAGATGACGTAAACCCACCTAAGAAATGGTCGACTCGATGGTCCCTTCGAAAATGAACAGGACACAGTACACTTTAGAAGGGTCTGGTCCCTAGTTTGGGACAGGAGAGGTAATCGCCCGTCTGGGAATTAGTGCCCTGGTGGTCCCTTCAGAGTCTCAGTTTGAGAATTAGCGAGGGGTCTTAATTACATATCGAACACCCTCCCCTTCTATTAGAATGATTGTACACCGTCACGACACTGTCTCCAGATTTGTCCCAGAAACTCCTCGTGTCTCCACAGTCCCTGAGGTCTGACGGACCTCTTCCGTCGAGGACCCGACTCCAAATTTCCTGTCTATCCATAATGGGTTTGACAGTCTCCTTTCCGCATTCTCCATCTTCGTTCTCGTGTATTCTTCGTATCCCTGGGTTCCTTTGAACCGTACAAGCCCCTTTTGGAAAGTTCACCAAGACGTACGACTGTCAACTCAAACACCACCCTCGACTCTTTAACGGATTTTAGTTGACTAATCTCTGACCACTTTAGACGTCCCTTTCCTGGTCCCCGTCAACACTACACAAAAACTTTGAAGACTTTACTTAAAATACTTCCACCGGTCGGAGAGTCAAAGGAAACCATAGTAGAATGACTGTTGAATCTCGTACCGATAGAATAAAACTACTCTCTGACGTCCTTGGACTTTCTATTGACGACTTAACTATCATAGTTTTGGGAGATACATAGATAGTTCGTCACCTCGAGATACCCAAACAGTATTTTGTGTTTGATACGATCTCAAGTCTATCGTCTTTCTAAGCCCTTTCCTAAGGTTTGAAGATCTCGTAGTTTCGTTGGCTCTGAGGCTGTCACTCCCTCCTTATCCTTACTTCTCCTCCTTTCCTACCTGAATTTTCTAGAGTTTTAAACTACACCAGGTACTTCGTAAAGTTTAAAGAGCTATAAATACTTCTGACCTGAAGACTGGGGTTTACACCCAAGTGACCCTCCAACTTTACGACATTAAGACAACACCGATAACAACGCATCCATCAAGGACGGGGTCCTTCAAACCGTCATTGTTCCCAATAAAGAGGAGAATCGATAGTCGAAATCTTTCTTAAGGGTACACCACTAATTGAGATAGTTCAATGATGTCATTCATAGAAAATGTACTCTATGTAACATTTCTCTGACTTCCAATCCCAGATTCTGTCTTTGAAAAGATAACTTGGTCCTGCGAAAATAAAAGTCAAAGGAAAGTTAATACCGATCGCACCCTTGTGTCTTCGTTGGTATAAACCAAAAAACCCCTTATCCTCAATTTGGAAAATCTATAAGAAGAGTCATGAAAAGTGTCCCATCTGGGAGTTCTCTTCGACTAAATTTTTTTTTCGGACTGTATAAAGTTATGACTCAAGTTTGGACTGTAGAAGATTTTCTCCGGTAGTCCATAGTGGTCGTTTAGTGAAAGTAGTCAAGAAATTCTTCTCGGAGAAGATCGACATTTTAGGATTTTGACACAAGGTAAAAGCACAAAATACTTATTCGAATTAGGCATAAGTCTTTCCTTTAGTCGTTAGAGACCAATGAAATCCTGTAACGCTGTAACAGATTTGACATTGTGAGGGGGTTTCAGTCCCGTCACCCCGTCCTACCCCCGGTTTATGAATCTCTCTTATCTACCAAATTTGACAGGGAGGACTACTAATCACCCTCAACTGGAATCCGATAGGGGAGTGCCATACTTATATTGAACACTAATCCTAGACATTCACCAACCCGATTTCAAAATACTGTAATAATCTAAAGAGGAGATTTCAAAATACTAAAAAAATGTGAGTAACGTACTCCTATAACTACCTTTTATGTATTACTAGTTTTATTTTCACACAAAATTTTATTATCAAAATTTACAAAGTGTTACTAGCAAACAACAATACATTTGGTTAGGACTCTTTATTTCTGACTGCCATATATCATCTCTTTCAGGTAGTGAGGTTAAGTAAACCGACACAAACACGGTATGCACATTTATTCAGGTTGTGTTCGATCGGACCCCTTATTCTCAGTTAGACCTTTTTTATGAATTAGAGTAATTATTACAGAGTTTTAGGAATCTTGGGAAAGCGGTTTAAGAGACTGAATTCTTCGGTTCTATTTCTGCTAATGAAAGTTTCGACTCACACCTTCAATAAGAAAATCGCAGAGAGACACAAGGACGTCATGAAAACTCAGAACGTTTTACTCGAGAGTATGGAGAAATGATTACTCTTCAGTCTAGAAGAGACCCCTGACTGTTGAGATTTTCGAGTAATGAGTAAACAAACTACAATAGAGACCGAGAGTTCATTGGCTCCGACCTCAAGACTTGTAAACGGAAACTCGAAAGAACCAATGGGTTCTAATACAACCTTATGGGGAAGTTGACCTTCTCCTATGTTCATACACAGAAGTCGTTGTCGTCACAAATGAAAGAACTCTTAATTTCTTTTAATAGAAAGAATTTCGGACTTTAGGATGTCGCGGAAAAACACAAGAACCAGAAAAGAAGGTCCTCTACCGCTATCTTGTGGTATTTATATTTTAATGTGATACGTTCTCGAAACGGGGAACTCCAGAAGATAACAGATCGGATACTGGTTACACCTAATAATAAGTTCTAAACCCAGTAAACACTCGATAAAGTGACGTTTATCAATTGAAGTTACGGTAGCCATTTCTTTCCTGTCCTTATGAAAGTCCAATCAATGAGTGAAGAAAAAGATGTAAAAAAGGAAAAAACTCAAACACAACTCACCTCTTTTATTTATCCTACCAGAGGTCCACTCTCCAAGATCCAAAATGATCGAGACAACACCCACCCCGAAAACTTGGATGTCACTAACGAAAACATCATTTAGTGATACCGTCGTTGCGGCAAAGGATCGTTGTACTTCTATGATGTCCGAGATGACTAAAGAGTCCATCGTGTTACCATGTCTTAAACGGACGGTTAAGTCCTCTGTGTTCTCTACGCCCAAACTAGGGATCCAGTCCTTTTAAGGGACCTCCACCTTTACTGTCGGGTGAGGTCATAAGAACGGACCTTTTAAAGTACCTGTCTCCTCGGACCACCCGATGTTAGGTACCCCAGAGTTTCTCAACCTGTGTCGACTGGTACGTGGCATGTATGTGTCCGAGATAATCTTTGATTAAAAATATTATGAGAGACCACAAGAAGTGACAAATACAAATCGTGGAAAACTTCATAAGTTCAACCGTGAACTGTTAGGAGGAAGGACAAATTCCCTACAGACGGTTCCTTGTTAAAGTCTACTGGAACTAACCTGTTACCTTTAAAGTATAGGACGAACAGGTAGATGGTCAACTGAAAGCCATAGGAATAATCCTCTCTCTTCTACAATAGGGGTTCTCGACGGACGTCACTTGATGGAAAGTGTCACTAGATTAGACTTTTATAGGTAACAAACTAATGGAACCTCTTAAACGATTTTATTTTTCAGAAACTAAATCGTTTTTGATAAAGTTTGTCTTGACCTTATCCATACGTTTTCCTTTCAGTAACCTCCCAATGTATAGTCTCTGATCTTCTTCACTCTCTTACCTATAGATCTCATCCGGTCGGACCGTCGGTTGTTACCCTTTAAAGATATTGCACCGTGACTTCCGAAAAAAATAGGTGTTTTTTATATTAACATACCATCATGAGGTGTCAACTTTTCACCTTTTCTCTTTACGAATTAAGAACCGGTCATGAAAACATCTACAAGAAAGTGACTTTCAAAATGTGACCTCTTCAAAAAAAAAATTCCTTTTTTATAACTAAAAAAAGTTTCATATATATCCATCTCACCGTTGGTTCTATCATCTCATCCTTCTGGGACTTGAGTGGAGGAAGGTACCCGTGTGGTTTTAATGTTGATGAATGTCTCGTTGATAGATACTCGTATTCTATTTCTGATCGTCTTTTCTAAGAGGTGTTGATTTCTGTATTTCTTCCTTTGTTGGTCTATCCATCTTCCCACCTCTACACTCCGTCAGTCAAGAGGGACCCAACTTTCTTCCCCTTTCACTTTCAGGACAGGTTGAGAAACGTACCTGATATGTCAGGTACCTTAGGTCCGATCTTATGACCTCACCCATTGGAAAGGGAAGAGGTCCCCTAGAAGGGTTGGGTCCCTAGTTTGGGTCCAGAGGACGTAACGTCCACCTAAGAAATGGTTGACTCGATAGTCCCTTCGGGAGAGGGACCCAACCTCTTGGTATTTTCTCTCCTTATAGTACTAGTATCTCTAAGAAGGGTTCCTCGTCCCAGACTCGGGGTATAACCCGTGGGGGCGACCCTCAGAACGTAAGTCCCTTTACTGAGGGATGTTGTAAACCGAATCTTTTGGTCATCCCAAGTAAAAACCCTCTCGACTTCCCGATATCCTTTGTCTCTGAGACGAGAATTTCCCATACACGTTTTAGAGTATACGAGACTCAGGGTCGTGTCACCGTCGTCAAACTTTCCTCAGACCCAGTTTGGATGAGTCCCTCTGAGGGTCTCTACGTCCTTCATTGACCCCGTGCAGATCCCCACATCTGTAACCGTAGTCGATAAAACCTCTCGGAGAAAATCGTGACATTGTGATCCTGTCCGTCACGGTAAAACCTTGGCAGGGAGAGACATGACATTCGTGGTTCCTAGACCGGGGTGGGTTCTCATTCGACCGTGTCGAGGTTCGGTGTGGGGGGGTTTGACGTGCCTGTTTATGAGACCATGGACCGAGGTGGGTAAACACAAACTGTGGTCTGGGTGTAGGAAGGTCCGGTGTATCTGTCGGTGAACCCTTCGGATGGGGTGGGAGATAGTCCAGACGTCAATGACGTACTCAGTACTGGTGAATCGGTTGAACCGACTCTCAGTCGGGAGGGACGGTCACATGGGTACCATCAGTCGGGACAGTGTTGTCTTCCTGTGTACGTCGACCGCATCCCCCGTGGGGATCTCGTATATAGAGACCACCAGTGCCCTCGTACGACGACCTGGGTATCCGACACAGGACGTATTCCGGTTCTCGTCCTGTGTATAGCCTAGATTGATTTGTATATCTGTATTTGTGTCTCTTGACCCGTTGTATTTCTCTGTCCTTATACAAGGTTTACTTCCGTGTATTAGGAAAAAACTCCAATTGGAGTTTTTATCTCGATCTCCTTCATCTCTATTATTTCTTAAGTTCCACTACCAGTATTTCTACGAATCCTCTTTTGACCTACTTGTGTCACTCTTAAAAGTATTTCTCTTTTATTTTTCCTTGATTTGTCTCGACTTCTCAAGTTATTGACTTAACTTTTTATGTTATCTTGTCGAGTTGTCGTCTGATCTACCTCGTCTTCTTATTTAGTCATTGACCCTTCTGTCCTGCCACCTTAAGTGGCTTTGTCTCGTCGTTTTTCTTTTGTCTTAAAATCTTTCAATGCTGTTGAATTCTCTGTATACCTTGTTGTAGTTCGTTTTATTATAAACGTAGTTTCTCCAGGGTCTTTCTATTTTCCCCGACTTTCGAATAAACTTCTTTATTATCGACTTTTTAAGGGATTGGATCCCTTTCTTTGTATGTGTCCAGGTCCTTTGTTTCTCTCAGGGTTTGCCCTAGTTGATTTTCTCCAACTATGGTTCTTTGTATTGATTTTACCGTTTTAAATTATACGTCTCTCTTAGAATTTTTGTCTTTCCCTTTTCGTTGATTACGAGGGTATTCTGACAGACGACTGAAGAGTCCACTTTGAAACGCCTGGTCTTCCCTCACCGTACTATATAAGTTTCACGACTTTATGAGGTGAATCGTTCCGAGAGTAAGTATAAACTTCCTTTCTATTTCTCGAAATGTCTGTTCGTTTTCGCTTTTCTAAAGTCGTGGTGGTTTGGTCGAAATACCCTTCACGATTCTTTTGATTTGTCTCTTCCTTGATTTTTATACTTTTAATATTTTCCTTTTTTACAGTGACCATTTCCGTTTGTACGTGTCATTTTGATCAGCTTTTAATGTCCGGTTATAGTGACTACTTGTATCTGTGTTTTTGGGAGTTGTTTTATCATCGTTTGTCTTAAGTTATTATGTAAATTTTCTAGTATATGGTACTGGTTCACCCTAAATAGGGTCTCAACGTTCCTACGTAGTTATAGATGGTTAGTTACACTATTTAGTGTAATTGTTTAACTTCTCATTTTTAATGTAGTACTAGAGTTCTCTATATCTTTTTCGAGAACAGTTTTAAGTTATAAGTAAATATAAGTTGTAAGAGTTGTTTGACCTATATATCCCTTGTATGAAATTGTATATTTCCGGTATACACTGTTCGGGTGTCGGTTGTAGTATAAGTTACCACTTTTCGACTTTCGTGAAGGAGATCTTAATCTCTAATCACTATTCTGTTCCTATGGGGGAAAGTGGTGAAAATAAGTGGTGTCATAATATTTAGGGTCGGTGTTGTTAGTCTATTCTTTTTTTTATTTTTCCCTTTTGTTTAACCTTTACTTATTCATTTTGGGACAAACATCAACTGTAATATATATTTTATGGGGTTTCTACGGTGGGTTTTATAATCTTATTTACTTTAGTCATTACAAGGTCCAATATTTGAATTATATGTCTTTAAACAATGTAAAGGTATGTGATTGTTGTTTGATAGTCTTTCACTTTAATTCTTTTATTAGGGTAAATGGTAATGTAGTTTTTCTTATTTTATGGATTCTTATTTAGATTGGTTTTTCCATTTATTGAACATGAGACTTTTGGTTCTGTGACTGTTTTCTACGACTTCTACTGTGTGAGGGTTACGTTCCCCGGGACGAAGGTAGAGACCCCTCTAGGGTGTACGGTGTCGATTCTCAAGTATACGGTGTTTATTTTTGGGACGGACGACGTTGATTCTGGACCACGTCGGTTAATTTATTTAATTATCTACTTATAATTTTTTCTTTTTTATAGGAAACTCCTCCTGTATGAACATATTCTCCCTCGTACATCACCTTTATTATATAATTTTACATTTACTTAATAAAAAGTAAGGAGAAAGGGAATTGAGTTCTAGTAAAAAAGGACGTCGGAAAGACAGTCGCACTGAGGGTCCTCTCACTACCCATATTTATTGTGAAACTCCCTCTTCCTTTATTAGACGTTATTCCGGGACAGTTTATCCTGGTTCTTCATTTTCTTTTAAGAAGACTAAACTTCTTCTCAACCTCTCTACCCTCCCTCCGTCTCGTCCTCACCCCTCTTACTCTACGGTTTCAGGAACGAAGTAAGACGAAAGAATCCCCACTTGGTGTCATTCCGAACTCGATATCTTTGTAAACACATTCGGACTTCCTTGTACCACTTCACTCACCGGTTCAAGGTGTCCGTATCAGATCCCGTCCGACGTCCGCAGATCTTTAGGACATCAATTTGACCGTGATAAACGTTGGTAGAACCTTTTGTTACACCTCTAAGGAATTTTTCGATCTTTAACTCAACGGTATACTAAGTCGTTAGGGTGCGGACCCGTATATTGTCTCTTTTGGTATTAAACTTTCTGTATCACAAGTATCGTCGTGATAAACATTATCCTTCTTGTGCCTTCGTTGGATCTACAGGTAACTGTCTCCTTACTTATTTCTACACACACCCATGTGTTACCTTATGAATTGATATTTTTTTCCTACTTTATTATGGTAAACGTCGGTGTGCCTATCTGGATCTTTAATATGATTCACTTCATTCGGTCTTTCTCTTTATGTTTATCGTCTCTCCACGACCTTCACTTCCCTTCACTGCAACACAGGCTGAGAAACGCTGGGGGACCTGACATCGGATGACCCGAGGAGGTAGGTACCCTAAAAGGTCCGTTCTCATGACCTCACCCAACGGTAAATGAAGAGATCTCCTAGAAGGGCTGGGTCCCTACCTTGGACCCAGAGGGCGTAACATCCGTCTGCGAAATGACAGACTCGGTGTTCCCTTCGGGCTCCACGATCTTCTTAAAATTTTTCATCCCCTTCCACTCCATTTGGACTCTAATTGGTGAATATCCACCTTAGTGAATATACTATAGTGGATATACACCTTAGATTTTCGACTGTTTACTTGAATAAATGTTTTGTCTTTATCCGAGTGTCTGTATTTTTTTTTTTTTTTTGAATACCAATGGTTTTCCCTCTCACCACCCCCTCCCTACTTAATCCCCGAACCCTAATTATCTATGTATGATGATATATATTTTATTAGTTGTTCCAGGATGACATATCATGTCCCTTGATATAAGGTATACAACTTATTTGGTATTACCTTCCCAGACTTTTATATATATATATTATATATGCATTGACTCAGTGAAACGACATGAGGTCTTTAATTATATAACATTTACTTGATATAAAGTCAATTTTTTTATTTTTTGTTAACCGTGGTATAGTCTTAATCTCTTTCTTATTATGTCACCTTACCACACTACCTTACTTCTTTCCCTCTCTCTCTCAGGACTCCGGTGTCCCTTGGTGTCGAACGTCCTCTAGAGTCTCGGGGACATACGGGACTACTACCCTAAACCTCGACGAGTCTCGGGTCCCTTAGCCTCCGTCTCCGAACCATCGTCTTCTTTATTCACGTCTTAGACTCGTGGATAGTTGACCTCCGTTTACCGACTTTAGTGTCTGACATCATCGTCTACAGTGGAGTTACGGGGAATTCCGGTCTTCTCTACATTTCCTGTAGTCTCCTGTAACACCTACTAGTTTATTCTGGTAGGTAGGAAGTTTGTGGTCGTTTTTGGACCTCTCCTACGTTCATTTGTAATAACTCTATATAAACGAAACCAGTTTAAGTTCAGTTCTTTGGTCTTGGACACTGTCCACCATCGTCAACAAGTAGTACCTGTGATCAATCTCTCCACAACCTCCTCAAAATTTTCACCTCCCCTTCCACTACACTGGGACTCTAATTGGTTCCGTTCTTCGGTGTGGGAGAGAATCCCAAAGTGTTCTACAAGTTAAGTTGATGAGTCATAAAGAATTTCGGGACCACACGGCCCCAGGTCGGGACCACCTAGGTCCCTTAAGCTTCCACCCCTACCGTAGCCGTAGGAACCTTTTTATGTATAAATTAGTGTCTATATATCTCTCTAATCTTTACCTATCACATCGTCCTTTTAATCACCTCTTTTTCACCGACTTATTGAACCAAATACACCTTATCGTAGGTACGAGGTCTACCCTTAAGTCGGTCTTTTTGCCCCTCGTTTTTTCTTTGCTGTGCCCCCTTAGTCAGAAAGACCTTTGACTAGGTTAAAGAAATAAAAACCCAAACGAATATATGGAAAACAATGTGTATCCCTACTTATGTCTCAGTGCGCCCCCAGTCGTCAGGACTGGGAATAGTTTTAGTCCACGAAGTGTATTTTTCCAGAATCCCTAAAATGTAGTAGAAGACCGGTACTCTGGACTACTGTAAAATACTAGGAAAGAAAGACTATTGGTTTTTTGAATAAAAAAGGTTCCCACAAAAAAGAATTTGGTCCGTGGTGGGAGGTTTATTTCAATGTAAGGATATCCCACTCCCACATCACTCAATGTTAGTTCTTTCCTTAAATAAATTGGGTTCCAATTGTACTAATTAGAATTTCCAATTATGAATAAAGAGGATTTACGATCAATATAAGTAATATTCCCGTCCCTTGTACCTCTAAATCGTCGTTTGTAGTTGGGTTGTTTACTTTTCGGAAAGTGGTTACAAGGGGAATTCTAGATAAATCAGAATTCTATCACTATTTCAATGTAAAAATGTATCGTTCCTGTGTCACTAAATATTGTTTCGTGTCACTAGATAATGTTTTCTCTTTTAAGTAATTGAGTTTTGAGATCATAACGATTGGAATTTTTGATGATATAAAGGAAAAGATATAAGGTTTATGTAACTAATTATATAAGGGTCCACGGATTCCTATACCTCCGGACCGCCGTTAGTAACTGAGTTGTTACTCTTTTCGGGATACGATTAATTCTGAGAGTTTTATGAGGTTTTGAGAGACACGACAAATACCAACTCTCCAACAGTGTGTTCGATCAGACAGTCGTCTCTTCAAACTGGACTCTGTGTGAACAGTGTGGCTCCCGTCCCTTAATCGTCATTAATAACCGTCCTGTTTACTTTTTTGGGAAGTGGTTATATTAAAGATTAGTTGGGTGATATGATTATTAAAGATTGAAGGGCTTTCTTAAACGGAAATCATTCAGATTTTGTAGAACACGGAGAGTCTAACCCTCCGACATTTGTTAGTGTACACCGGCCTGCTTGGATATGTCCCCCCGATCTATTGGAAGTCTCCTCAGGTATGCGACTTTGTGAGAACAGTGCGGGTCCTTAAAAATAACGGAACCTCGACGTGCAAATGAGGAAGAAGCTCTCTTTGCCAATACCCCCTCTCGGGGGGCATTTCAGTCTCCACATCCACTCTCGTATTTTGTCTGAGACCAAAACCCCATCTACGAGTCCTTGTCCCCCAAAGGACTTCGAACTAGTGTGGAAACGCATACGGTTCGGAGGAAGGAGAACTGGAAACGGTACCCGCCTCAAGGAGTGCGACCGGGGACCGTGACCACCCATTCGTTGTTCCTTCTATTACCTCTATAACCTCCTTATTTCCTCAAGTTAGGTTTTTTCCCTCGCGGACACGTTTCAAACTGGATTAACCATTCAGTTCCCACCAGCCATCGTCGGTCACTTTTACGACTCTTGTCCTCGGTTCCCTCACACCAGAACCTCGAACCGGAGTCGAACGAATCAGACCCCACCGGGTCCCGGGCTCCACAACGGGGTGGGGTCCTTTGACTCCTGAACCCGAATCGTGGGAATAGAGTTTACGCATCCTCTTGGTCAACACAAACAAGTATAAGTACCTCCTAGTTCGAGAGACCCTCCGGGAAGAATAAAATTTGGTGGATCCCCCAGACCGTGGTCGTAAAGACCTCCACGACAACTACAACCGTTAAGAATCAGGAGGTTGTGTAAAAGGGTCTCCCATAGGCACTCCGGGATTAACTCCGTTCCTCACTTCTCCGAAATTCCTTTGTAAGAGTGACATGAAGACTCCTCACTCCCAAATAAAAGACCCTCACTATGAAGTTCTTCTTTACGACCTCAGGTTCTTAACCAAGAACAAAGGGGACTATAGAGAGGATTGAGGTAGATTTCCCTTCTGTTCAGATTCGTTTCCAGAAGATCATGAAAGACCCTTTTGAAAAGGTAGTAAAATAAAGGACGAACTTCGATACTCTTAATATTCCCCCTTTTTCAGAAATCTATATTCTCTTTGTTTTCCTTCGTTATCAAAATATTTACCATTATCTAAAAGGATGTCGTAACTACACTTCTATGATAGAGAACGTGAGATTTTCGGTTCCAGTGTCTGAAATAAAATCCCTTTTAACATTCACTAATTAATAAGTTTTCAGTGAGTAAAATTACTTAATAGATCCGAAAGTTTAAAGAAGTGAAGAGCTAAATGAGAAATTCTAGACAGGAGAAATTTTAGAGGTGGTCACAACCTCGGTATTAATACGCAAACTTTCTCACATAATACAAGATCATAGACATTTTGACGACTGAAAGAATGAATAATTGTAAAAACTACTTTATTAACTCTATTCTGTCCAACTTTTTCTACCGGTTTTCACTTTAAGTTCATAATAAGGACCTAAAGTAGTAAGACCCACATAAGAGGTAGTAGATATTCGTAGATACTAGCCTTACGTTTGTTAAGGATCAAAGACCTTCAATTTAATGAAAACGTTGAACATTAAATCAGTAAAGAGTGGATTTTGAATAAGAAAATAATGTTTAAGGACCCTGAAGGGACTACCAAATCACAAATCCTGAGGTACGAAGGTGACGTCCCCCGTACCCAAGGTAAGGACCAGGTCCTTTATTTTAGGGTGTACGACGCATCATACCGGTTTTATTTTTGTTTGTTTGTTTTAGGAGTTTAAGGATGGGATCCTGGTTTTTTGGATAACTTCAAAAAGTTTAAAAAGACACTCTATTTTGAAACTATAACCATGAAGACTGACTGTAAAGAATCAGTGTCACTACTATGACTCGCTCATTTTTCGTAGTGGTTCCCCATAGGTCTGCTTTACCAAGGTTCCATACTCAGAAAGGGGTGTTTCCTTCGGGGTGACTCATTGATGTGTCAGGTAACACGGTCGTTCCTGAGGACTCGTCAAATTTGTGGTATTAAATTCCTCACACCCAGAGTTCAGACAGGACCTGAGATTTACGGAGAGGGTGTGTTTTCTAAAAAAAGACAAATAAACAACGGATTTTAGTACGACTAAACAAAAAGAAAACTTAATTACGGGATCCGAAAAAAATCCCCCCTCGAGGAACGTCGAACTCCCTTAGAGTCAAGGGGTTTGTCCCAAACTTAGGTCCGGGGGTCGTCACCTTCGTCTCAGAATTGGTGACCCGACGGTCTTGAAATTTTTTGGAGTCCAAAAATTTTTTGTTTTTTCATTGACAGAGACCCGTCCAATTTACCACTCACGGTTTATTCTTGTCTAAAGGTCACTGGTCTTCCGAAGAACCTCTAATATTACGTGCGGTAACTTCCTGTAACCTTGGAGATATCTCAACCTCTTTCCCACGGTTCTATGTAAACTCGTCGTACCCTCTCGTTGCCCGAATAATCTTTAAAGGGGGGTCTTGAGTCGGACAGCAACTAAGTTGAAGATGAAGGTACTTCCTATAAGAAGTAAACGTCTCAGTCATTTTTAAAGAAACCCTTAGGGTAAAAATTATTTAACTTACTTACAAATAATTTGGTGGTGATACCGGATCTATAACTCAATTCACTATGACCGTAAATTACTCGTGGATAATATACTGTACTCAAAACGGATGGAATAAAGTGAACTAGAGGAGTAGTTGGGTAACACGTCCACTACTTAGATTTGGGTCCCTTCCGATCGACGATCCCTCCCTCACCGTCTCGACCTTAAGTTTAGGTACTCGGAACTTGTAGATCTATGGTGTAAAGACTCAAAAATAAACGAGACCTATGATCTTCTCTCGATTATAACACCGAATTTTTTTCAACCAAATTTCAAGTTGTAGGTCTTTTAATTCTAGTACCGTAGACCAGGGTAGCGAAGTACCTTTTATCTACCCCTTTGTCACCTTTGTTACCGACTGATGTAAAAACCCGAGGTTTTAGTGACGTATACCAATGACATCGGTACTTCAATTTTCTGTGAACGAGGAACCTTCTTTTCTATACTGGTTGAATCTGTCGTATAATTTTTTGTCTCTGTAATGAAACGGTTGTTTTCAGGTAGATCAGTTCCGATACCAAAAAGGTCATCAGTTCATACCTACACTCTCAACCTGATATTTCTTTCGACTCACGGTTTCTTAACTACGAAAACTTGACACCATAACTTTTTCCTGAGAACTCTCAGGGAACCTGACGTTCCTCTAGATCGGTCAGGTAGGATTTCCTTTAGTCACGACTTATAAGTAACCTTCCTGATTACAACTTCGACTTTGAGGTTATGTAACCGGTGGACTACACTTCTTGACTGAGTAACCTTTTCTGGGACTACGACTCTTTCTAACTTCCACCCTCCTCTTCACCTACTGTCTCCTACTCTACCGACCTACCGTAGTGGCTGAGCTACCTGTACTCAAACTCATTTGAGACCCTCAACCACTACCTGTCCCTCCGGACCGCACGACGTCAGGTACCCCAGCGTCGCTCAACCTGTGCTGACTCGCTGACTTGACTTTATAACACCGTATTACCTTAGTAGAAAAAAAAAACAGTATCGTGTGTATATACAGATAAAAATAATTTATAAGATAGTTTACAAAAAGATATCACGAATAAGGTTAAAAGTGAGGGTGGTCGTCACATGCTCTTAAGGTTAACGAGGTACAGGAACGTATATACACCATAACAGTCATAAAAGAAAAATTAACTCTATATTAGTTGTAAAGAGTAAACAAAGTCCACATGTTGTACTACTAAGTTATATACATATATAATACTTTACTAGTAGTGTTATTTTGATCGATTGTAGGTAGTATTGTGTATTAATGTTTAATGAAAAAAGTCCCTAGTAACCTGATATCTTGTATACCCCAAATTTTTTTTAACTTATTAATGTACTACCCCTTTATACTACGGTCCCGAGTGGACTCATTTTAATAGATCGTAGAGGGATCTCATTTTAATAGAAGACATTATTCCAGTTCACTTAACATATATACGTCTATTGTACCTGTACTCCATACTCTCTAATGTCTTGAGTACGATGATAAATTTTTGTGACTCTCTGTAAAATAATTTTATAACTTCTTATATAAAAATGTTCGTTTATATGAATTACTTCGATATCAAGGTAATTCACCTCAGACTTCTTGGGTATAAAGTCTTGTTCGGACTGTTTTCTGATTATGAAAATACATTAACTTCAGTAAAAAATGAAAAAGGTACTATTGAAGTCACACAGTCATGTGTTATCCTTTTTGAAATAAGGGACGATTAACCTTACACATTAAGACTTTCTCCATATATAGTAGAATTAATCTTTATGCCAAATACTACAACACTATTACCGAAAATCAAATCATTAAACCTCGTTCAATTACATCTCACCTCTCGTCTTTGGACTGGGACCGAACGAGGACCAAGACCAGACAATCGGGTGTACCAATTAAGTCGAAGGTTCTTATTCCGTCGAGACGGAAGTCCACTTCTCACACCCGACCGTCTTTCGTTCTAGTACTTCCTCCCTTCATCACAGTAAAATGGCTCGGGAAGAGGAAAAGGAACAGAAAGAAAAAATGTTTAACCTCCTATACGAAGTAACTGATACGATTTCGGAAACTGACACACCTAGTGTTATTTGATACCTTTTGAGAATTACCCTTATGGCCTAGTTGGTGGAATGGACGGAGAACACTTTGGACATACGTTCAGTTCGTCGTTGTCAGTCTTAGTCTGTACCTTTTTACCCGACCAAGTTTTAACCCTTTCCTCATACAGTTCCGACATATAACAGTGAGACGAATAAATTGAATAAACGTCTCATGTAGTACGCCTTACGACCCGACCTACTTTGTGTTCGACCTTAGTTCTAACGGTCCGCGTTGTAGTTATTGGAGTCTATACGTCTACTATGGTAGGATTTCCGTCTTTCGTTTCTCCTTGATTTCTCGGAGAACTACTTCCACTTTCTCGTCTCACTTTTTCGACCCAATTTTGAGTTGTAAGTTTTTTGATTCTAGTACCGTATGTCAGAGTGGTGAAATAACGTTTGTCTACCCCTTTTTTCCCTTTGTTACTGTCTGAAATAAGAGAACCCGATGTTTTAGTGACTCCTGTCACTGACGTTGGTACTTTAATTTTCTACGAACGAGGAACCTTTTTTCGATACTGTTTGGATCTGTTACATAATTTTTCGTCTCTGTAGTGAAACGATTGTTTCCAGGTATATCAGTTTCGGAACCACATGGTACTTCTTCCGACTCACGTTTTCTTAACTATGAAAGGTTAACGTCACGACCTCTTCTGAGAAGTTTCAGGGAACCTGTCGTTCCTCTAGTTTGGTCAGTTAGGATTTCCTTTAATTGCGACTTATAAGTAACCTGCCTGGATACGACCTCGAGGTTATGAAACCAGTGGACTACGGTTCTCGGTTGAGTAACCTTTTGTGGAACTACGACCCTTTCTAACTCTCGTCCTCTTCCCCCGTTGTCTCCTACTCTACAATCTACTGTAATGACTGAGTTACCTGAATCAAACTCATTTGAGACCCTCTATCACTTCCTGTCCCCTTGGACCGCACGACATCAGATACCCCACCGTTTCTCAGTTTTTACTCAATCACTGACTTGATGCTTGTTGTTTCTCGACTAAAAGTTACAACACAATTTCAGACGACATATCGTCACACTGAGTCAATTTGTGTATATGGATAAGAAAAAAAATTATAAGAAAAGGTAATATCAAACAGGGTCCTCTGACGTATCAAAGGACACGACATATATCATCCTGGAACAACAGATAGGTAAGATTTACATTAGCAAACGTAGATGGTTGGGGTTTGAGGGTCAGGCAGGTAGAAGGAGGGTCGGTGTGAACCGTTGATGTTTAGACAGGAAAATACAGACACTCAGACAAAGAGAAAACATCTATCCAAGTAACACGGTATAACATCTAAGGTACATATTCACTATAGTATACCATAAACAGAAGGGGAAAGACTGAATGAAACTTTTTACCTGTCTCCTGGAATTATCTATAAAGAGGTTTCTTCTGTAAGTCTACCAGTCATCCGTCCACTTTTCTACGAGTTGTAGTGATTAATAATCTCTTTACGTTTAGTTTTAATGAAGTGTAACCAGTCTTACTGGTAGTAATTTTTAGACGTTTATTGTTTACCCCTTTCTCACACCTCTTTTCCCTTGGGAGAATGTGACAACCATCCCTACATTCAACCACGTCGGTGACACCTTTTGTCATACCTTCGAAGAGTTTTTTGATTTTTATCTTAATGGTTCACTAGGTCGTCAGAGTGAGGACTCGTATAAGGACCTGTTTTGATATTAAGTTTTTATTATGTCTCATCGGGACACAAGTATCGTCGCGATAAGTGTTATCGGTTCTGTGCCTTTGTCAAAAAGGACAAGACTCGACACGGTGACGGAGAACCACATGGGAGTATTCACCGGTCCCGGGAGCTCCTTAGGTACTCAAATGGTCAGTGACAATAAGTTCGATGGGGTCCGGGTCTTCACGGACGACGACAGAGAGCAGAAAGTGACGTGAGTTTGAGAGAGAGTGACTCTATACACCGAAGGTGGGTCAATCCTCCTTTTCTGATCTGATGTAGATTTTGGGTCTACCTTCCCACTCCCCACACAACTGACCGGAGTGAGTGAGTCGGACCCCCTCGACGTACCCGTCTCTAGGTCGAGACGAAAGAGGTCCCACGAGTCGGGGAAAGAAACGATTCTCTGCGGTAACGAGGATGATATATGGGACGTCTCTGACACAGTCGGGTCTCTCCCGGACACATTAAGTAGGTGGTCTCCCTTAGAGGGAAAAACAAGAAGTGTTTTCCGTGGTGTGTCGACCGACACCGAGACGGATTTCATTAATAATAACGTCACTGATCTGGAAGTTTCTAAAGTAAAGTTTCATGGGGATATATATAATAGAGTAACCTTTTAATGTTATTAAGTCACTGAATTTTACCCAGGTCTTTGGTAAATAGAGACACCACATCTACTTCTTCCATTCTAACTTTAATGTATTTAAAAACTTCCACAGTCTTGAACTAGAACTAGAACTTAAGACACGAACATTGAAATATAAGTAACAAAGAAGAAAACAACCTTAACACTTTCTGATTAATATAAAAAATTTGAAAAATAATACTTTGACACGTATGTATATACTTTTATGTCTCTACTCTTATTACTTGAGAGTATATCGATAATAGGTCTAAGTTGTTACTGATCTAAACCGACGTGGATATTCATTTAGAACTCGTAGTACTGAAAAACGGAACATATAAAGTTAAAAGTATCGAATTTTTGTATTTTTATAAGAACATACCGGTATTACAGTAATAGTGTGGATTGTTTTAATTATCGTTAAAGAACCATTATAAATTATTGGTTAAGTATAAGTCTAATGGGGTAAACGGATTTTGTTTAAGAAGATGTCCACATACAAGTTTAGTCCTAGGTTTATTCGAAAATAGGGTGGAGATTAGTGAAGAGAAAGAAGTAAAATTTGAAATAACGACGGAAGAAAGAGTAAATTTTGGATGAGGTTATAATTGGTGAAATTTTGTGTGTAAGTGTGTGTATATATGTGTGTGTGTGTAAGTGTGTGTGTGTATATGTGTTTACGTACACAAATCGATAATAGGATACAGACAAAAATGGAATAGTTGGTTCGAGATGTTTTGTTACCGGACGTTGACGAACAAGTAAATAAGTACGTTGTTGTGACCAATTGACAGTATACGGTTCAGACACCCTCTCAAACTCTTTTATCTTGGGTTTCAGACAAAGGTATTGGGTGTTTTCAAAGGACAACAGGAAAACGTTAAAGATGGGAGAGAGGGACGTCCAGGGTGTGGGCAGGAATCCGTTAATCGTCAGACAAAAGACAGTGATGTCTATTCGGACGTAAAGTTTTAACGTATATTTACCTTAGCATATCATATACAAGAAAACACAGACCGAAGGGAATAAGTATAGTAGTAGGACTCTGAATGGGTGCAACACGACTTTTATAACGTTATATATGTGGTGTTACACAAATGGATAAGATCATCTGTAAACTCAACAAAGATCGAAAGTCGTTAATGTTTATTTTGGTGAGACTTGGGAACACCTGTTCAGAAACATGTCTGTATACGAAAGGAAAGAGAACTTGTTTATGAATCCTCACCTTACGGCTCTACACACGACACGAATCAGTGTCGTGTCCGAGACGGTCCGAGGAGACTGGTACCCCTAAGAGAAGGTCCCTTAGAGGGGTTGGGTCCCTAGTTTGGGTCCAGAGGACGTAACGTCCACCTAAGAAATGGTAGACTCGGTGGTCCCTTCGGGTCACCATATACAAATAAATTTTTAACAATCTGACAAAAAGGTCCACCACGATCACCCTTTCTTGGGTAGACGGTTACGTCCTCTACATTTTCTGGGGCCAAACTTGGGACCCAACCCTTCTAGGGAACCTCCTCCTTTACCTTTGGGTGAGATCATAAGAACGGACCTTTTAGGGTACCTACCGCCTCAGACCACCCGATGACAGACACCCCAGCGTCTCTCAACCTGTACTGACTTCACTGAATCGTGTGTTTGTGTCGTGGATCATCTTACGGACGTAACACTAACAATAATAATCTGTACAAGAAACTCCTTTTCTTTTAAAACAAACTTCTACTATAAGTGAAAAGGAATCGTAACGGTTCCTGTGACCCCTGACTTTTATCATGTTTCAGGTTTAAGAACTCTAAAAGTTTAATAATATGACAAGTAAAAAACATACAACATAAACGGTGACCTCTTAATCTCTATCGTAGTTCGTACCGGAAACAGAAACTTTTTTTTACTATTCTGTGTATAAACCCTTTATCGTCTCTATCAGAACTCCATCGTGACGTTCCACTCCGTTCAAAACAAGTAAGTCTTTCATACAAAAGTTCTTCGTCCATATATGGTCTACGACACGACACACGACCTCTATTCATCCCTAATTCAAATTTTCACCCCCTACCCCAACCCCTAACTCTTGTCTGTAATTTTGTTTATGCACATTTCCGTACAACAGAAGGTTGGTGAAAATATACAAGGTGGTGAGTTACGACTGAAAAACACCATTTAATAGAGATTTACTTTACAATAGAGAAGGACATAAGATTTTTCATACATAAAATCTATTAAGATTGAAATCACTTTTTCATCAATGTATATTAGAGAAACTAAGTGATTTTAAAAAGAAGTATAAAATAACAAAAAAAAAAAAAAAAGAACACTTCCTATGGTAAACCCAAATCCGAACACTATAACTTGTTCTCCCTTTCGTTAACCTCTGTCTTATATCCTACGGTGAACGAAGGGACTGACCAAACTATCGTCGTCACCGTCTTATAAGTAAAACCAGTGACATAATCCGTTACGATCGGTAATTTTGTTTGTACGGGAGTTTACGTGTCCGAGAAATAAATCTCGAAGGTAAAGGAAGAGTGTATATTCGTATTTATACTATTATTGTTACTTTAAAACATATAAACGGAATCCCAAAGATATGTCTTTGATACACATAACTGTATGGAATATTCGGTCTCACGATTTCTTCACAATCATAGTCATCGTCTGAGTTTCCATCATCGTCGTCATTATCAATGATACTGAGAACAGTTTTACCGTTATTTAGTGGAAAATCAAAGACTTGGATCCCTTCAATAGTCTTACGTTTCAACTTTTTCTTTAGACTACTAGAATAAGGAGAAGAGTTATGTCTTCACCAAATGAAGAAATTCCTCAGACGCTAACCACTCTTAATTACCGAACCAGGTCTCTTTCGGACCCCATTACTCTTTTGAGAAGAGGTAAGTAACTGGAGTGAAACAAATATCATCTTCTACGGGAACCCTTGTGATATGACCTACGACCTGTAAATAGAAGGGAAAACAAATAATGATCCATAATGAATACGATATAGACAAATAAAAAGAAGTCACCGGAGACTTATTTAAACATAAAAATATTACACACCGTGAATTATCAAAATTGATATTGGTTAAACATTTTCAAACAACTTACTAATTCAAGAAAACGTCACCGATAGTTTACACTCGTAGTCCCCCACCCAGATAAATTATACGTTAGATTAATTTTAAAGTCTAACCTCCCGGTTGGTAATATCTGAGACTAAGTCATCCAGACCCCATCCCAATAATTAGGCCATATAAATAATTTAAAAAGACGAACTAATCGGAAAATTAATATATAAGAACCGAAGTAAAAATCCCGATGAGATCTCTAAAATCACACGTAAAGACTTATTAATATTTTACTGAAAGTATTTAAAATGGGTCACTTTCATAAAAGTTATCAAATTGAAGTGTATGATGGACAACGTGAAACATTCAAGGTGTTCTACAATACTTACAAAATTTCGTTATTGATACTGAAATATAAATGAAAAATAACAAAAGGTGAAGAAATCGAGGGTAGACCCCAACAAAGAGATATGAGACTTGTTGAAGGAAATCTTCTAGAATATTACGGTCCGATGACCACTGTCTAAGAGAGTCGAAAACAGATTTTAGAATAAAGTGAAAATTAAAAATTTCCCATAAGTGACCCATATCATAAAATTCAATCGTCAAAAAGAACATAGAGGAAGGGTCGGGGTGGAGGGGTTTTTCACTTTCAGTTTCACAATCAACGAGTCAGCACAGGCTGAGAAACTTTGGGATATCTGACATTGGGTGGTCCGAGGAGACAGGTACCTTAAGGAGTCCGTCCTTATGACCTCACTCATCGGTAAGGGAAGCTAACTTCGGTCCAGCGGACTTGACGTCCGTCTAAGAAATGGTAGACTCGGTGATCCCTTCGGGAGGTAGGACTGGGGTTGAATAAATATAATTTTTCTACATTAAAGTAACAGAATAAGATTTAAGAATACTCCCGTTTACTTTGACAAATTTGAATCCATACGACGACGATGACGACGATTCAGTGAAGTCAGCACAGGCTGAGAATCGCTGGAGTACCTGACGTCGGATGGTCCGAAGAGGGAGGTACCCTAAAAGGTCCGTTCTCATGACATCACCCCACCCACCCCAGATATATGAAGAATTTTGTAGACTTTGAACTCTGTGAGGAATTTCCAGTATTAGGACACATAAAGGTACATTTCGGTAAGAAGTGACCTAAACACAAAGACACGGAACAGACTGGAAGAACCTCGGTCTCCCAGGAGATAAAGAAAACTTTACGGGGTTTCACAGGAAATGATATAAAATAAGTATTTACGATAAGTATCGGTGTTAAACGTCTTACATTTACTTGACGTAAAAATTGTCAGGATCTAAAACGAGCAGGATTCGTTAGAGACACCGGGAATGAGACGAGATCCTCAAGACTCGTGTGTGGCTGTCGTGTGTCACGGTAATCGAGTAAGTTGGAAAGGTGTATTAAAGTATGGACTGATCTTGCTCTAACAGAAAATATCTTCATAACTGGGTATCGTCGTCGTCGTAGACAGACACTCACACAACTTGAGATTTAACCTTAAAATTACGATTATTAATTGATCTTATTATAGAGTGAACCTGTCTTCGGTAAATTAAGAGAGGACACTCGATTTCATAATAAACCCATTGATAATTCCCGTTCCGTCATTTTCCTTTTACAATGTTATAAAAGTGTCCTTCCACTTTCTTCTTTAAGTCTGAAATATTTTTAGAAAGAATTTTTGTTACCACTAAGACTTTACCATAATTACATTTTACTAGAACGATGATTTTATGATAGGGTTGAAAGACTGCATAAATTCGGTTTACTCATGATTTCTTTATTATAACCAAGAATGTAGATTATGTCTGAACCACCTAAAAATTATCTAAAGTTCCCTTAGATATCTTTACTTTATATGTTCAAAATAAATTCGGGTCATTGTTATTGAAAGATTATAAAATATTCTTACGAACTTTTAAGGGTGTAACTAAAAGGGAAGACCATCCCCATTGAAATTTACTTCTCGGATTGTTGATACCTTTACGATTTTTACTTTCTCTTTTCTCATTCTTTTCTAGACACATTGGGAATTGATTATATTAGTTGACCCACCATCTCCAGTGTGACCCTGAACTTCGACCCGTAATTCTTATATGGTTTCGGTCTCCGAAAGGGAACTATAGAATAAATTAATCAATGGTTGACAGAGACACATATATACTAGATAATAGTTACATATATTTTATCCTAGTTATAGGTACATATTGTCCTAGACATGTAGATAGAGTATAGACACAGACATAGATAGAGACAATAGAACCTCTGTCGGGTATGAGAACAGATCAAAAAATACTAGTGTCTTACACCCGTTTCTTCGTTTATAACGAAGAGTACTCATTACGAAAAACGGTTGTACACACAGTCGAATATAATCAAAAAACTATAAAGGTAAACAAACTGTTCAATAAACTTTACGAAGAACTGACCAAATCTGTCCTACGGAACCAGGATACTCTTGTGCACGGCAAGGAGGAAAGTGACCCGTGACCGTCCCCGACAGTGGAACGTCACTGTGGAGCGTCGGAAGGATCAGTACCGATGACTCCCAAAAATCCTTCGAAGGAGGATCCCAATCGTAACTCTAATGTCTTGGTCTGACTGTCACCACCTGAATCCTCCACTGTCCTTGGGTTAATTATTTGACTTGTATTTTTTTACCAGAGATTCGAGACCTTCGTCCCGGTCCACCACTACTGTCTCTGTTTACACGAAACAAACAGGAGACGTACGCCCGAAACGGGACACGATTGTCGACGGAGGAACGTAAGAAAGGAGAGAGAGGGTAAAAAGAAAAAGTTCGTCACAATAAACTTAAGTATGTCACTCTCCACCAAAATGTCGAATCTCGTAGAGTCCTTATGTTTCAACGTCTCCACCCTACACACACCGGTTACTCTAAATAAAAAACTCTGTCTAATATGTTTCGTTAAATAAACCACTAGTAAACTAAGACTACTACATTTGAACATCTGTCTATACTTTTAATCCTTACGGACTAAAACGGATACAACGTACTTCCGAAGACGGTCAAGATAAATTATCAATATTATTATTGTCCATGTTAAACACTCACAAGTGGTATCCGTTCCGTGACACGATTTGAATAATGTGATAAAATAATATTGTGGTAAAAATACTACAATAACTTTTACAATAATACGAGTCAATTTCTATTTCTTTAACTGTAGACATCTCGAATTCACTACGTTTTCGTGTGTCGGCCATTTATCGTCTCGACCCTGATCGCCAACCCAGGTGGACTGAACCTCCAGGTACGGGGACCCGTGTCACAGTAAACAGACGCTAAAATACCATCTGTCTCCTACACTTGGTTCCACACGGATTGGACGTTCAACAAGTAAAAGTACAAGGCCCAGTGACCGTCTTGGTCTTTACCTCAGGTCTAAAATCACAGAACCGGGTAACTGTCGATAACCGACTAAAACGAAGAAACTTCTCAAATAAGAAGTGGTAAAGTTTTTTATTGTAGACTTCATTTAGTACACGGTTATCTTCAAAAATTTTTTGACGTATGTCTTACGGTTTGTACGTAAACTAAAGATATATCAGGTGAGATCACTTGTCTTTACGTCCTTGAACCCCGGTACGGGTGGGGGCTTGGTAGAATCGGGTTATGGTTGTAGTACAGTCGTGTGTCTCCCGTCAAGTCTCGGATACGTCAGAGGTATAGTGACCAATGACCAAAATAGTGTTTCCCTTTGGAGTTACCCTTCCGTCCGGTGTAAGTCAAGGTCTCATCTGGGTAAACAGAAGGATTGGAAAGTCAGTAGTCCCTCCACTTCGACGAAGTGAGTACCGACTACGAACGTTCCTGTCGACTATAATCATAGTCATGGTTATTCGGTTTAGGATAAATTAACACGATGATATGCCAGTCGAGAAAGTTTGACGTGAATCTTGGATACCAACTCTCTGTAATTTGTAATACACAAAAACAGTACAGTGATCAATATTTACCAAGGGTCCAAGACTTCCTTTACCAACTTCTTTTATTTGAGACCGAAGGAATTCCAGATAGTATCGACAAGTAACCGTAAAGACTGACTTATAGGAACTAAAGGTGACGTTCCAAAATATTTTTACTATAACATGGGTAAGGACCTCGAAAATGTTCCGTAAATTTTGAAAGGTTATAAGTTGTATCCATGAATTTTCAGTGAAGATTTTAATCCAAAGAGAGAACATTTTCAATCCGAATTACCTCAGTTTAGGTAGACTGTCTTAAAATTTCGAAAGGAAAGTGAAGGAGTTTGGACGACCGAAATACAATTTACTCGTACGTAAAGACCCTGTGTCATTCAAAGGACATGCAATTACACATTTACCGTCTTTTTAAAGTGTGGTAATCTACGAGTTTTACTGGAAATAGGACATTATTTATACCTAGAGTCAAAAACTCATTTATACCTGAAATGCCTAGGTAGAGACGTAGGATCACTTATCCTCACTTTTCCACTCTTCAGTTTATTTTCTATTACTCCTAATCCTTTGGTTTATCCCGTGTCCTAAATCTTTTGTACTTAAAGAGTAACCTCTAATCACGTAATTAAAGGATAACGGTGACATCGTCTAAAGGTGATAGTACCATTGAATCTTATTATGGATAAATAAAAGAGAGTTAAAACATCCAACCTTCGGTTCGTTCAAACGGAATCCCAACGTTTACGACTTTAGTCTAACAGTCGTCCCGAGGTAAGGAATGACCTCCGAGAACCCCCTCTTAAGGAGACGGACGGGGTCGAAACAAAACCAACAACTCATTTAAGTCAAGAAACAACAACTTCTTGACTGCAGGAGTAAAATAACGGTCGACGGGTGACCTCCAACAACAGTTGATCATTTTCGGTCAATACAAAGGACTGAGAACCGAGAGAAACATGTATTTTTACTTGGTTTCACCCAGTTTAGAGTAGTGTGAAGAAGAGATTTTTTTATTTATGAATATAAATAAATAAACCGACACGTTTCAGAATCAACTCCGTACACCCTAGATTGGATTGGATTGGATTGGTCCCTAACTTGAACTCAGGAGTCATAACCTCCGTACCGTAGAATCGGTGACCTGGTGGTCCCTGTAGGGGAGTAGTGTAAAGGATAGAGAGTCTGGAGAAGAAGGACGGAATAGAAAGTAGAAGAAGGAGATGTAGGGACACTGATGACGGACTCTTTATAAAGACGAAATTCCCGAGTTCACTAATCTAACCTAAATAGGTCTATTAGACCCTATTAGAGGGATTAAATTCTAGACATTGGAATTAATGTCTGTCTTACTTTAGTTGTCAGTGTCTTTTGATTGGTTTGACTAGTGTACCTGGTGTCGGAACAGATTGAGTCACTTTGTTACTCGGAACGACACATACCGGTGGGTTTTATCTGCCCAGTACCACTTCCCAAGACTGTTTTGGTTTTGTACCAGGTGACCTCTTCCTTACCATTTGTTGAAGTCATAAGAACGGAACTCTTGGGATTATTATTATACTTTTCCGTTTTTCTATACTGTAACTTTCTATTGAGGGGTCCAGTCATCCACGGGTTATACGATGACCTCTTCTCATTTCTTTCTTGAGGTCTTTCTTACTTTTCCGATTCGGTTTCGTTTTTGTTGTGGGTCAACACCCACACTGACCGTTACCTCCATTTCTGACTACGACATTTCTTGTTGTAACGTATCATTGGACCTTACAATCCAGGTACTTTGTTCCATTTAACCTTCACCAGTTTATCCTCTAGTGTTCTCATTTGTAGTTGTAAAATCCTTAGTCACTTGATTTTACTTGACCTTACCTATTTAAATTAAGTCTACTGGTGATATAGATAATGACACCCATTCTTAGGGAATCTTCTTTACCTCATCGGGAGTATCTGTTGTTTTCTCGGACTTTACGTCATGAACCAACGTCACGGTTTTTACTGTCTTACTAGAGACAAGTAAAAGTTCCGTTTGGTAAGTTATTGTGTCATTAGGTTCAGATACGGTGTTAGTGATTACGGTTTCTTCGACTTCAACTTACCAAGATACTCCTGGATGTACTGGAAGATCTTGATTGTGGGGTTTTTCCACAGGTAAAGTAACATCCCCTGACCTTACGTTTTCATCCTTCAGTTCTTTATGGATCTCATTGTCCGTTCAAACCAGAACCTCATGTTTTACTTCGTCCTGTTTCCCATTGTCTCAAAAAGGTACTCTTGTTTGACTAGTATCGTTTGTGGGAGAAGATTGTTGTGTTCTCTACTTAGATGTGTCCCTATGGTGGTCTACCAGTTATGGTTGTAACCCAACTAATGTAAGAAACATCGGTTTTTACCTCTTCGAGCTATGTCAGTCGTTTTTACTCTGGTCCTCGACTGACCACCGAGTCTAGTAAATCCAGTTCCCTGGATTTAGTTTAGGGAATGTTAATATCTCATCTTCACTATTTATCTAAGTTCCCTAATCTAGACTATCTTACGGACTTCTTGATACCTACCTCCAAACCTTGTAACATGTCCTCCGTCACTAGTTTTAGTTGGGATTCTTTTTCTTTACGTTTTTCGTTTTAACGACAAACTCCTCCGGAATGTTTATCGACTCTTTTATTTCTTTACCTTCCGTTTCCTCTTTTCCTTTCTATATAGACAGACTTACTTCTCAAGGTTCCTATCGTTCCTCTCCATTCTTCCGGAAGGATTTACTATTTACGTTTCTTTATCTCCTTCTGTTATCTTACCCTTTCTGATCTCTAGAGAAGTTTTTTTAGTCTCTATGGTTCCCTTGTAAAGTACGTTTCTACCCGTGTTATTTCCTGTCTTTACCATCCGTGGATTGTCTTCGTCTTCTATGATTCTTCTACACCGTTCTTATGTGTCTTCTTGATGTGTGTGTTTTTAGAATTACTGGGTCTATTGGTGTTACCACAACAGTAATTGGATCTCGATCTTGGGACTTCACACTTCAGTTCAACCAGAATCCTTCGTAGTGATACCCTTTTCGATCACTCCACTACCTTAAGGTCGACTTGATAAAGTTTAGGATTTCCTACTACGATACTTTCACGACATGGGTTATACGGTCGTTTAAACCTTTTGTCGTCTCCGGTGTCCTGACCTTTTTCCAGTCAAAAGAAAGGTTAGCGTTTCTTTCCGTTACGGTTTCTTACAAGTTTGATGGTGTGTCAACGTGAGTAGAGTGTAAGATCGTTTCCTTACGAGTTTTAAGGGGTTCGATCCGAAGTTGTCATATACTTGGCTCTTGAAGGTTTACAAGTTCTACCTAAATCTTTTCCATCTCCTTGGTCTCTAGTTTAACGGTTGTAGACGACCTAGTATCTTTTTCGTTCTCTTAAGGTCTTTCTGTAGATGAAGACGAAGTAACTGATACGGTTTCGGAAACTGACACACCTAGTGTTGTTTGACATCTTTTAAGAATTTCTCTGCCCTTATGGTCTAGTGGACTGAACGGAGGACTCTTTAGACATACGTCCACTTCTTCGTATGTCTGCACCTTATTGTCTGACCAAGGTTTAACCCTTTCCTCATGTAGTTACGATATATAACAATGGGACGAATAAATTGAATATACGGTTCTTGTAGTACGTTTTACGACCCGACCTACTTCGTGTTCGACCTTAGTTCTAACGACCCTCTTTATAGTTATTGAGTCTATACATCTACTATGGTGAGATTACTGTCTTTCACTTCTCCTTGATTTCACGGAGAACTACTGTCACTTTCTCCTCTCACTTTTTCGACCAAATTTTGAGTTGTAAGTTTTTTTACTTCTAGTACCGTAGACCAGGGTAGTGAAGTACCGTTTATCTACCCCTTTGTTACCTTTGTCACTGTCTGATAAAAGAACCCGAGGTTTTTAGTGACGACTACCACTGACGTCGGTACTTTAATTTTCTGTGAACGAGGAACCTTCTTTTGGATACTGTTGGATCTGTCTCTGTAATGAAGTAGTTGTTTCCAGACATATCAGTTTCGATACCAAATAGATCATCAGTACATATCTACACTCTCAACCTGGTATTTCTTCTTAACTACGAAAACTTGACACCCCAATCTCTTCTGAGAACTCTCAGGGAACCTAACGTTCCTCTATTTTGGTCAGTAAGGATTTCCTTTAGTTGGAGCACATAAGTAACCTTCCAAACTACGACTTTAAGGTTATGAAGCCGATGGATTACACTTCTTGACTGAGTAACCTTTTCTGGGACTACGACCCTTTCTAACTTCCGTCCTCCTCTTCCCCTACTGTCTCCTACTCTACCAACCCCTATTGTAGTGGTTGAACTACCTGTCCTCAAACTCGTTCGAGACCCTCAACCACTACCTATCCTTTGGTCCGCACGACGTCAGGTACTTCAACGTTACTGAACTCGTTGACTTGACTTGGAATTAATGTAGAAACACTAAAGATATATCGTCATGGACCCAAACATAAACTAACACATTAGAACCCCTCTGGACAAATCTTGAGATGAGGTCTTTACTTACGTCGTCTCCGGTGAGTAACCCTTGACCGGTCTACACCCACCTACCACTCAAAACTAAATCTTAAGGTGTAATGACGACTGAATATAAAAAACAAGGACTTTTGTTCTGATAGTACTTGGGACACCGGTCGTGTATTATCTAAAAATTATACCATTGGTTTGCTTTACATGTATTAATGACTGTATTCCTTAGTGAAACGCACTAAGGAAAGGTTTAGTCTTTCAAAGAGACCCCTACCACAAAAGTATCAGTGATCTATTTACAACCTCCTCCAGTAACTCTCCTGTACTGACGGTCAACTGGGGACTCGACCAGGACCCGTTACCTTCCGAGGATTGGAGGAGGAGACAGGAACCTTACATACAAGATGGGTGAAAAGGGTGTCACCTTCGACAAAAGATCCTGAGTCGGAACTCACTCGTTACATCACAACTCCAGTAGACCCACAATAAGTACTGATATGGACCAATTCTGGAGGAGAACAATTCAAAAAAATTTATCTCGAAAAAAAAAATTCCATTAACATAAATAAATAAATAAAAACCAGACTCCGTAAAAATTTAAAAATGAAATGTTATGACATAACCAAAACGGTATGTAACTGTACTTAGACGGTGCCCACATGTACTCAAGGGTTAGGACTCGGGGGGAGGGTGGAGAGAGGGGTATAGTAGAGAGACCCAGTAGGGTCACGTGATCGGGGTTCGGAGGACATAACTTGGATCTGACCGCTAAGCAAAGAATGTACTATCATATGTACAAAGTTACGGTAAGAGGGTTTAGTAGGGTGGGAGAGGGAGAGGGTGTCTTAGGTTTTCAGATAAGATATATAGACACAGAGAAAACGACAGAGAGTATGTCCCAGTAGTAATGGTAGAAAGATTTAAGGTATATATACACAATCATATCACATAACCACAAAAAGAAAGACCGAATGAAGTGAGACATATTAGCCGAGGTCAAAGTAGGTGGAGTAATCTTACCTAAGTTTACATAAGAAAAATTACCGACTCATTATGAGGTAACACATATACATGGTGTCGAAAGAATAGGTAAGCAGACGACTACCTGTAGATCCAACGATTTTTCAGAAATAGTTAAAACAATGATATAACAACGATGAAATACAAAAAAACCGACGTTCCATGTACCCTAGAATCGAGAGGTTGGTCCCTAACTTGGACGTGGGGAACATAACCTTCCACTTCAGAATTGGTGACCTAGCGGTCACTTTAGGGAGGAGAACATTTGAAAATTCTAAGACCACCCGTCCACACCTTTAGATGAGTAGGACATCAACGGTTTCGGTTCGGAACATACATTCACAGGAACGAAGGAAGGAAGGAATTTAGACGGTGGATGGTCTGACCTCACCAGACGGAGAGAGAAAGTAGAGAGGAACGCGAGACACGTGCCCCTGGTCAAAGTTTTGGGACTGGTTGTAATATACTCTGTTGGGTTTCTATTAGAAAGAAGTAGATTGTTACGACGATCTGTGTGGTTCTGGGATCTCGTATGCATCTCTTAGTCGTGACGGAAACGAGAGTCTTAGGACTGAGGATCAGACCGTTTCAGGGGTCCCTATCTCAGTCTCGGCCTCTACAGACCAATCCTTGAGCGGACCCCACACCCTGGTTCTTGCACCTCTGAGTCTGGATTCCTAAAGACCGTTCAACTCAAACTTGGAATTTCTTCCACTTTCTGTTATCACTTCTTTCTAAGGTCCCCGACCATTACTTTCAAAGAGACCCCTACCATCTCGTATTTCCTTTCCCCCTGGAACTATCCACCCTTCAAAGAGACTACGAGGGGACTTCTGAGGACTCACTTAAAACCCCAGTCTAGACCACTGAAAGGTAATCGACAAAAGATAAAGTAATCAAAAGTAGGAACTTTGGTGTAATATTTAGGTGGAATAAGTTGTATGGTTTGACATCCTTCCAATAGTCCCGATTGGAACCGTTGGATCTTTTATTGTACAAACATTGGCTCGTCCTGGGAAACTGCGGAAGAGTCTCGGTTGGAGGAGGGAGGTGGGTACTGGAGGTGGACGGAGAACAAACGTCTTTTTGATCGGAGGATTCGGAAGTACCTAAAAGTTTCACATTTAAATTAGTCTATTCACCCTTTTGCGTTTTCGTTTCTTTTTGGTAGCTCGTTCTTTAATTAAATTTTTTTAAGGATTGGGATTATTTACGGATTACAGGAACTTTTTGTTGTTTTCTGTTTTATTACTATCAAATCGGTAATTTGTTTCAGTTTCTGAAATCAAAGAGGAAGTCCCTACATCTGTTATAAAAAAAAGAAAAAAAAGTTCAAACTAAATTATATAAAATTATATAAAAACCACAAGGGACAACCGAGTCTGCCATTTCGCAGACGGATGTTACACCCTCTGGGTCCAAGTTAGGAACCCAGTCCTTCTAGAGGACCTCTTCCTTTATCATTGGGTGAGGTCATAAGAACGGACCTTTTAGGGTGCCTGGTTCTTCGGACCATCCGATGTCCGGTACCCCAGCGTTTCTGAACCTGTGCTGACTCGCCGAAGTGAAGTGAATTATATAAATACTTTTTTATGAGAATTGTCGAGACCCATAAATGTCATATGTGTATCACTATTTCCATTCGGATAAATTCGTTTATCCTATAAGACCTATTAGTTACATGTAATCTTAGTTGTAAAACGTTTTGTACTCAGGGTTGGTCGTTTCTATGTGTAAATCGTCTGTTGGAGTCCACTGAGACTATACATTCGGACCTACTCTTTCGGTCCTTTTCTGGTGTCCGACGTGTCTGTCTACACCCAAGTACTCCACCGAACCATCGATTCCTCGGAACACCACTTCAATAACTAAGAGTCTCCTGGAACCATTAGAGTAGAACTTTCTCCTATTGTTATGAATAGGACAACTATACTTTTATGAGTAAAGTATTAATGAACCTTTTGAACTGTGGTACTCTTAATATTAAGACAAAATGTAGACAGTGTGTTTCATATATGTATCTAAGTAAAAAAAGAGGTGTAAACACACAAAACGTCAAAAAAAGGACATCGACTAAAGATTAGATTCTCGGAACTCCGACCCTTTCTATAAACTAATGTTAAAGTTAAAAGAATTTAAATGGCTCCCTACAAAACACTAGGTTCTACACTAGATAACACCTCTTACAAGACACACATGAACTCTTCTTTCACATAAGACGACGAAAACTTACCTTACAGGATATTTATAGTCAATTCGGACAGATCCGATAATACAGTAAATTCCGGACAAAGGAATGATTAAAAGCCAGACCTACTAGACGGGTAAATCCATTCACCCCACAAGTTCAGGAGGGTCATAATAACACAATGACAGGTAAAGAGGAAAATACAGACAGTTATAAACGAGACATAAAACTTCGAACGGAAATGGTCACCCGAAAGGGTAAGCATTAAAATAAAGACCAAAACCGGAAAAGGTGAATCTCTTCAAGGAAACCTCAAATGACATTTCGACTGAACTACCATGACTTAAGAATCGAAATCGAACACATATTTCGAAAGATAAAGAGACGGTTTAGACTTGTTCTCGGAACGATCCATAACAACCGACACCCAAAGAGGGAAAGTAGGGAAATTTATATAGTACGGAAGACCGAACATCTCAAAGATGATTTTTTAGTCGCCTGTCAGAATCCCCTCAGGGTACATACAATAAACAACGAGAAGCGGAACAACGAAAATTATAAAAGACAGAAAATAAAAAAACGTGTAGACTGATGAGACACAGAGTCGTGCAAGGAGGAACCCGAATAGGACATACCCTGAGATACGACCCACTGATAAAGGAAAGGGTATAAAGTCGATAATGGTGAAGTTTATAAAAGAGTCCGGGAAAGAAAGGGAGAAGAGGAAGACACTGGGGTGACAATTACGTTTATAACCACGTAAATTACAAATAGGATCGTCAGAGAAGGTAAGCAACAGAGTAAATAAGACGATAACTAAGGAAGATCACATAAAAAGCGAAATTAATAACATAACAAGTAGATAAACGAGAAATCTAAAAGATCGACAAGCAATTTAAACACGTAGAAGTAAGAAAGAGGTCCAAAAACCTAGGAGAAATACCAGTGATGAGACGTGAGAATGTCTATCCAACCGGTAGAGGTGAAGTGGATTGACAAGATACCCCCGAAATAGAACAAGGAAACAGACCCTGCATAAGGAAACGACGGAGTAACAAATGTAAAGACAAACATAAAAATACACAAATCATCGAACCAATACAAAGAGGTAAAATCTCTTCCCCGAGAGACATCCCCTACAGGAAACACAGGGTCGTCTCCCGGTCCCTGGTCAACCAGGGTCACATCTAAGACTAGACATAACATTTGAGTCAAGACGTCTTGACATGAAGGGAACGAAGACTGTAGACGAGGACCACCCACTCCGATCAGATTCCCGAACCACATCCAAAAGACCCACCCTCTCCGATCACGGAGGAGTGACCACCCATCTCACCCCAGAACTGGGAAACCACCCGGTTCGAGACAGTTCCCTACACAGATCTCCGCCGACACTCAGTCCTTCAGATCCATCGGACAGACGACTACCTGTTCCGGTAAAGGGTGGGACAACCAACAGACCGAACTCCGTAGAGTCGTGACCTCGAATATCCGACAACCCACTCCAGGGTCACGGTTCCTGAATTTTACAGACTGAGGTGGGTCTCAAGTGTATCCAGGGGTGACATAACCGGTGGTAGAAAATACTACGGTCTCTTGGTGTCGGTGTGGGTGGGGGTTCCTCTGAGAGGTTCTGGTCTTCCACCCAGACCGAGTTCAAAGACACCTCAGAACCGAAAACGGGACTCGTGGACACATGCGGGAGGTTCCCACCTCCAGACAAAGGGACCAGGACCCCCCGAGGACATCAATTCGGAGCGACCGGACGTTTCGGGTTACGAGACCTCGGAGGAGGAGGGTTACTGACCTGGGGACCCGACCCCTCGGACCGTATCCCGAGTCGAAGGTGAGGACATCCTCTTTAAGACACTAAATTAAAAAGAGGTCAGACACCCAACAGGTAGACCCACCATACCCTAGACTAATGTGGCACTCACGTGGGGAGGATAGTGGAGAACTAAAGCAGAAGAACGGAGACCTACATCTGAAAAAAACCACACGAGTACTCTCCTCTCACTCGAGTTCAGGATGAGGTGGTGGAACCGACTTTTAGAGACAAGTACCAAGACCTCCGATATTGTGACCGTAGTTCCACAACAGCCCCAAGACTCGGTATAGGAATTCAACAAAACGTCAATGTGTTTGGGGGTGGTTCACCTTCTTAAATTGACATAGGACGGGTGTTCGTGTACTTGGTGTCTGGTCAACCTTGGTCTTCCAACTATTACAACTAAGGACTACTGGAGTGGTGGTTGGTTAGTCTTCTTACAGGTACTCGACCAGTACGTGGGGTGTTGGAAGAGGGTGGGGGACAGATATTTTTAGAAAGTGACTATTGGTGACCCCTCAAGTCCCGAAAAGTCGTCATCGACGAGATGTACGGAACAGACTGTGGACGTCATTTGTGACGTGAAAGGAAATACTGTTGGAACACAGTCATCTGACCGAAATGAAGGACACCCGTTCGTCTGTATTCAAACCAAGTCATTGTGTAAACATTTACTTGAACTGGGTTTGATAAGATCTCTTTATTTATAAGTGTACCAAAACTGCATGGACTGGTTCCCGAGAGTACCTAAGACCGAATTCATTCGACTTTATATTTTTATATTTTAAAAAATATAAGATTTTATATTTTTTTAATCCCGTGAGAAAGTAGGTTATATGTATATATTACATGAGAGAGATCAGATCATTTAGGGAAAATTTAACGTGAAGAGACCTGAAACGACCACAGGTCACCAATCCTGCAGTGGAAGGTCACGTCCCCCATGTCCAAACTAGAGACTAGTCCCTCGATTCTAGGGTGTATGGAGTCCCGGGTTTTGGGTTTTATATTTTGTCTTCGTTACGACATTACTTGAGTTATTTCTGAAATTTTACCAAGTGTATTTTTTTTTAGAATTTTTTTTTTGATTTTTTTTTAACGTGAAAAGAAGGAGTGACCATCAAATGTTACACTAACTATACGGAGTATTACCGAAACTCTGTGTGGGTACTGAAGACTCGACAGTTTCTTTCTGTTTTTATACGAGACAAACCCGTGATCCTTAATATGTATATCAGAAACCTGTTCCCATGAATTACAAGACATGTCTGTGACTGTAGAGACTGAATTGGTCTTACAAACTAACTGTCTTGTGGGGAAAGGGATTAGCGTACATTCGAGATCTAATGGTGACCCAAAAACGTAAGGGAGAAACAAAAGGAACGTACTAGGGTACCTTTCTAAAAGTACTTTGTACCGTTCCCTAACCGGGTCCGAGTTTCTGAGTCTCGTTGGACTACCACTTCACCTCCTGAACCAGACGGGCTGAGCCAGAGGGGTCCCCCGACACAGTTACTGACGGTTCGGTTCACGGTCGTCCGTTGATCGTCGTCGTGGTCGACCTCCAGACAGTAGTGTCCCTAACTTTAATGTAGATATTTTATCAATTGTGTAAAACTTCTTTTATGTAGTATGATATGTAAAACCTGAATTTGAGAAAGGTAAGTTTCCGTCCGTAACGATGAAGGATCGAAACATTTAGACCCATTCAAATAGAGAGACTCGAAGTCAAAAGAATAGACATCTGACCCCTATCATGAAGTTTCCCAAGTACAGTTGTAATTTACTGTATTGAGTACTGTTCATTAACTATATCCTTAGGGAACCATTCAGAACCGAAACTAATACGTGTTTAGGTAGGTAAGTCACGAATATAATATATCTAAACAGTCATTTGTGGTCATTCGTACTAACAGACCACCTATTGATCCATTCCCTCTTAATATTAAATTCGTCTCTGAATTATATTCTTATAAAATTACAAGTTTTATCTTTTTTTGATACCACTCCAACAAAACTGGGGATCCTGAACCCACGTTAACCTCTCGCCTAGGTACATGGAAAATTAAGTTTACTGGTAGTGGACCTGACCCCCGTTTGTTCGATCCATATTTCTTAAATGACTTAAGGTGGTACACGAACTGATATGACAGAACAAATTAGAAACGTTATTAAGAACCTTCACCTCTTATAATGTTAGGTAGAGGTCAAATGTCTACTCAATACATAGTTGACTTTTTTTTTAAGTGTTGGATTTCCGACTCGTAATACGGAAATTACTCTGAAATTCGGGACCTCCGTCGCAGAGTTGGGACTCTTTTGCCGAGACTCCTCCACTCCTCTCCTCGGTCTTATATATCCTCAAAATGTTGTTTCCGTTCTTCAACCTTGTTTTCTGAAGTCAATCATTTTCTTTTGATCTATAGAGTTCAATTCTTTAGATCACGAAAAGATACATATCCTTATACGTTCCTCAGACCCGAGTGACTTTAGTAAGGAAACTATGCATGGAGTCAATAGACCCCGGTTATGGGGTTACAAGAAAGTAGGTCGCAAAGGAGTCACCGACGTCAGACTACCTACGATCTGTCGTTTGTCCATAAGAAATAAGAAAAGACTAAAGACAGTCCTAAATGACAGATTGGGCAGCCACCACCGACGTTAGTGACCACTGACGTAGTAGGAAACAAATGACTATGCCGTCCGTTATAAAGGAAAGAGTTTTGACTTCAACTCATGAAAAACAACAGTGTCAGTGTACGATGGTTTTACCACCTTAACTATAAGTTTAAGGTCAAATTAGGTGTGACACTCGTTACCTAGTGGTTCCATCTAATGGAAACGGTCATGAACCTGGGTGGTCCTTACGGATGTTCAGTTAGGACGTCCTTGATGTCTTCGTTTTTTCTCAGAAGGGTGTCTTTTTCGGACCGGTAGGACTGGGTTTCTGATTCAAGTGGACCTGTGGGAGTCTCGGTCCGATAAGTCCGGAGATTTGGAAAATAACATTATCATGGAAGAAACACATGAATTCATCTTATCAGTCTCTTCATATTCCGTTCATTAATATTATTATCCGTAGTATATAACCGAATGAGACACGACCCATCATGCCAGTCTTGAAAATGAATGTAAAATAGAAGTGTTTCATCCATAATAATAAAGGAATAATATCTGTCTGGTTCTCTGAGTCTCTCCAATTCCTTAAACGAGTTCGGTGTCTCATGGATTGGACATCCTTACTCTTTTCGACACAGAGACCCTACGATTATATCGTGTTACCCTTAGTCGTCAACGACAGTTTACTCTTAACGGAGAGATAGAGGTTTGGAACGTCTAAGTCAGTGTCTCTGAAACTCTCTGATTTCCAAAAGGGACACCCCTCCACACCCCTCTCTCCTGAACACTTTGGGTTTAGTGCTTCGTGGACTCATTATCGTACCACCCCCATCAAATCATCGATTTAGTACAGGTTGAGAACACTGAGGTGTCTAACATCGGGTGGTCGGAGGAGACAGGTACCCTAAAGGGTCCGTTTTTACGGTCTCACCCAACGGTAAAGGAAGAAGTCCCTTAGAAGGACTGGGTCCCTAGTTTGGGTCCAGAGGACGTAACCGTCCGATGGTGACTCAGTGGTCCCTTCGGTCCACTTAGGTAATTTTTCTTAAGTATTGAATGTATTGTTCTACAAATGATATTTTTATACGAGTATAAATACCTTAAGAGAAAGTACAAACTACTTTATAAAATGTAAAAGAGTCTTTCCGTACTCTTTCTTTATAGATCTCTCTTTCCTTTTTTTTGTACTGAAAAAAAATCGAAGGAAACGTTGAACAGTGGTCTCTATAAAAATTTTAAAAGAAAATTTCGAACGGTTGACTGTCTTCTTTAACACTACTTTTTATTCTCACTCCAACTTTTCCTGTCTTACAGTTTCGACGATTGTTTGTGGTACGTAGGTCAAGGGGGTGTGAAAGAGACACATCAAGTTAGTTATCCCGTTACCGTAAATTTGACAAAAAAAAGAAACTACTGAAAATTTTTTAGGAGTGTTTTGTCTGGTACAACTAAGAATTTAGAAGTAATGTCTTTCATATAATTATCATTACTACTCCCACTTTAACTGAATTCCTTTTTTTGGGAGGTTTTTACTACTAATATTCTTCCCCCTTAACCGGTCGGAAACCGTATGCCGATTCCAGAACTTCGTCGTGGTCCTCTTTTGACGTCTATACATACTTTCGTCTATAAAACCTCTGACCGTTAAAAATCGAGAAGAGAAACTAACATTCTTGGACCCACCTGACATTAGGTGGACCCTACCCACCTCTTCAGAGGACGTAAACGTCACAAACGGAAAGAACAGAGAGACGAAATTGAGAAAACAAAGAGAACTTGGTCTTTGAACAGAAGTTTAGTCCTTTCCTTTAGACCTACCAGTAATGATACTATAGTAATGTATTATTATTATTATCTTCGATGTCCCTTAAGAGACCTCCAGATCACCAATTCTTAAACGGACGGTTACGTCTCCAGTACCCAAACTGGTCACCAGATCCTTCTAGGGTGTAAGTCTCCTCGTTGTTTCGGACCCGGTGGTGATGACTCGGACACGAAATCTCGGGTACGAGACGTTGTTCTCTTCGGTGGTGTCGCTTTTCGGGGCACGTGGTATTGATCTCTCGTCGGGGGCAAGAGGTGTTGATCTCTTTCTGACGTGCGGCGTTGCTTCTGGGTCCCGGCAGTTTTTCTTTCTTTCTTTATCATGATACTTGACGTCTCGTGTTATTCACAGTCTATCATACGGTCCGGGGAACTATATAATAGAGTAAAACCAGAGTAGACTATCCACTCTTTGGAATTCAAATCTCTCGAATTTCCTACACAGGTCCCAGCACTACGGCCACCCCTGATACTAGACTCCGGCCTGAACTGTTATACGATAGTCTAGGTTCTTGGGTCGGAGTCCTCAGTTTATTGAACCCAAATGGTGAATGTGGACACATTAAACCCCGTTTAATATACTGGGGAGGAACGTAGACAAAGGAATAGATAATGTTTTAGCCACCTTTATTATGGAGGGCTCAAATGAGTTATTTACCGTTGATACTGGCTATAAGGTTTCGTGTACAAGAACCGGTCAAGTAGTACATGATTTAAGACTCCAATGGATCGGGACTGGTACTGGGCACACAGAACAAAAGATTGTCGAGTGACGGACGATCTCGAAGAGTACGTGTGTGGCACAGAGTCATCTTAGGGCAAAGAAATTAAACCCTGACAAGACAAGAAAGATACTACAAATCGTGTGTATTGTCCGTAGTTCGGTACGAATTTCTGAACTTGATTAAACAATATTAAGTCTCTCCCTGAAACTTATAATACGGACACCAAATTCAATTATTAAAAGGTATTCGTCGAAACTCCTATGAACAAAATCCTTTCCACCTCTTTCCTCATGAAAAGGGACAAAGGACCCTCACCCACCAGAACGGTGTCTTTCCCTACAACCCTTAACATGATTGTGTATGAAAATTAGCCTCTTCCGTTACCGTGGGGTGAGGTCATGAGAACGGACCGTTTAGGGTACCTACCTCCTCGGACCACCCGACGTCAGGTACCCCAGCGATCCTCAGTCGGTGATGACTCGCTGAAGTGAAACTGAAAAGTGAAAGTACGTAACCTCTTCCTTTACCGTGGGGTGAGGTCACAAGAACGGACCTCTTAGGGTCCCTACCCCCTCGGACCACCCGACGACAGATACCCCAGTGTGTCTCAGTCTGTGTTGACTTCACTGAATCGTCGTCGTCGTCGTCGTTGTCGTCGCATGAAAATTATAAGGAGTTATGTACAGTTGATCAAAAATGAAGATGTAAAAAAAGAAACCAACTCTACGTAATAGTATTTGGGACTTTATTTTGACTCAATGTACCAATGTCGTTTTATTAATATACCAGTCAATAACGGTAAGTACTAACTCTTTTTGTTTACAAGTAGTTAAAGTCGGTAGAATAGTTATATTTAGTACAGTGTATTACAATTCTAGGTCACTTCAAATAAACCCTGTTTCGACTTCGTTACATTGGTACCTTTTATCTACTTAATCAATTTTAACAAATGTCAAAAATAAAGACAATTTCATAAAAATCATCAGTTTACGGTCCATTTACATAGTCAAAACGTCTAACGACCACTATGGCTTTTAAGTCTATATAACCCTCATCTTTACAATCTGATTCACCGATACAAACTGAATGATCCAAATGATTCCATTTATTTAGAAATTCGTTCACTCGATATCTCAGTCAATAAAAATGGATTATCGGTATAAAATCATTAGGAAATTTAGGATAATGTTATTAGAACGACCTCCACCACGTTTTAAGAAACCTGATCTTAAATCCAAAATTTATCACCCACCATTTGTCGAAACTTTGAGAAAATACCATTTTTACACTTAGATACACTAAAAAAATTAGAACAAAAAGAATTTTATGGATTTTGAAAAAAAAGGAATATAACGAAAAACCTCTAAGTCGTGTATTTTAAAAAAAGTCATTGACGAATATAAAAACGAATGTAATAAGTTATTAATCTCTGAGGCTGTAATTAAGGAATGTAAATAATACACTCCGTAAGAAACATTTGACTATTAGGTAATACCTTTATTTAATCAAGAACTACGTATCTTGGAATTCTGGTCTCACGACATCTTTGTGTAGTATTTAAAAAGGAGGAATCGTGTAAATCTTTCGTAATTTTATTTACTGTTTCTTGAATCATTTACAAATACTGAAACCAAATACGTACACACGATTACCCTACTTTTTGATTAGACAGTGAACCGAGAATTGACACAAATTAATCGGACCTAGTAAAATATGATGTGACCTTTATGGAAGAGAGGAAAAGTGAAAGACGGGTCCTGTTCGTTTCATTTTATTTGTCATTGTCCCATATCACTGGAATATAAGTCCCAACTACATTTACGACTCTTTTCGACTGACATCTTTTGTTTGGTCGTCGTAGGCGGTGACCACCGTGAGACTTACAGAGTCACAGACTTGTCCGGTAAAATTAGAACCCGGTGCAAACGAAGAGACACAGTGACGGTAGGACGAAATAGACACTACAACGTAGTGACTGCAGGACTCTCTCCACCACAGGACTCTCTTCGCAGGTTATAAATCCGTCGCTCTGAGTGTCTAAGTGTACGGATAAATGTCCTTTCCTGAAATATAAAAGTACAAATTTAATACGTCGTAAAATATCAAAAGTTTACGAAACGTTAGTAATACACAACAAGTACAATGTTTAAACTGTTGGTTTAACATGAACCACCTCTATTGACCGATATCTAATGCACGTTCTCGTCAAGACCAAGAAGAAACTAAAGTTGAAATAACTCGACATTAATGGTGTTTTCAACATTCTATTTCATACGTAAGATCTCTAAACCATATACATATGTGATACTTTCCTAAAGGGAGTACATCAATTAATTGTGTGGGTAGTGGAGTGTCTAAATAAATAAAACCACTCTCTTAAATCCAAGGAGAGAGTCTTTTAAAGTTTTGTTATCCCATAATGGTTGATATCAGTGGTACACAACGTAATCTAAACTCTCGAATAAATAGAATGTGGACTTTCAAACATGGGAAAATGGTTGGAGAGGACCTCTTCCTTTACCGTTGGGTGAGGTCACAAGAACGGACCTTTTAGGGTACCTGCCTCCTCGGACCATCCGACGTCAGGGACCCCAGCGGTTCTCAACCTGTGCTGACTCGCTGAAGTGAAAGTGAAAAGTGAAAGTACGTAACCTCTTCCTTTACCGTCGGGTGAGGTCACAAGAACGGACCTCTTAGGGTCCCCGCCCCCTCGGAGTACACGACGGTAGAGACCCCAGCGTGTCTCAGCCTGTGCTGACTTCGCTGAATCATCGTCGTGGTCGTCGTCGTTGGTAGGAGAGGCATTGACGAGAGTGGTCGAGGATTGGTGAAAAGTTGAGAAACAAAGATACTCGAACCGAAAAAAGAAAAATCTAAGGTGTATATTCACTATGGTCCGTCATAAATAGAAAGAGACAGTCCGAATAATCGTGCTACGAGAGTCCGTAATACAGGTACGTAGTACAGTGTTTACCGTCCTAAAGGGAGAAAGAGTACAAGGTAACACATACACACACGCGCACACACACACATACAGATACGGTGTAGAAGAAATGGGTAAGTAAGTGACTACCTACGAATCGAACAAAGGTATAAAACCGATAACAATTATTATGTCGTCAAGAGAAAAATTGTCCTCTTTGGGTCTTAACGTCACAAACTATCCTTTGTCTACAAGTAATTGACGATATAACTTAATATATAATTTTTAACTGAAGATAGAACCCGTTACTTCTTCCGTCACCTAGGATAGAAAAATTGGGTCTACATTTTCCGAATGAAAGGTCGTAAGACGAGGCCTTCTCTGAACCTAGGTCTGACCTTAATAAAACCGGAGGATTGTGGACCCAAGATCAAGACCCAATCCTTCGTCGACTAACACAGTCAAATTCTTTCCTTAAATTGGAGAAGACCTAAGTAAAAAGAAGTATTTTTTCCTCTCCAAGGAAGGTCTAGTCGTCGAAAGTCTGAAACGACTCTTTTCTAAGTCGTGAAGGTTTGGGATGTACTACGAGGTGCTCGAGAACCCGATTCCCGTCGTTCCTCCTCTCCAGAGGTTCTGGAGGACCACTCTTTGAGTCGAAGTCAAACAAAATAAAAAGCCCGAAGAAAACCCTCCTTCACAAAAAGAAACGAATTTTTACAACCTTTTTGACAGGTTCTACTATTGATCTAGAAGAAGGTCAGAAAATTAAGATATGAAATTTGGTATCTTTATTAAACGTTGTACTTATTTTTACACATATTAAATTTTTTCTCTACAGAAATCACTTTGTAACATCAAGAACAGGTAAACACAGAACCTCAAAATATATACTAACACTAATTACCAGGTGTGACGTCTACCCCTCCTCCCCCGTTCGACTAGTAATTTAACGATAAGAGACCCGATTATCACCGTCTAATATAAATACGGAGACTTAGATTACTACGGTTTGTCCGATGTGAACTCCACTAAGTAAAACTTAAATCATGTAGATTTAGCAAGAACACCAATTCTTCAGGGACAGAACTCAGTTGAAATGAGAGATTAAATGAACCCTTGTAAACCAAAAGAATTAGTGTTATTGGTTATGTACCACAAAAGAATCAGACTCTTAAAATAAGATTTAAAGAAACCTCTATATATATATATATAAAGTTTTTTTGAGTGTTTCAACCTCAAGGGACCATCAGGTCACCAATTCTTGGACGACCGGTTGGGTCCCCTGTGTTCAAACTAGGGACCAGGTCCTTCTAAGGTGTACCCCGTCCGTTGATCCGGACACACGACGTTGATGACTCAGTAACCGAGACCTCGGGAACTCGGCGTTGATGACTTCGAGTTCGTGTGATTTCGGACACGAGACACTACTCTCTTCGGTGACCTTGTTCTTGATCTACACGTGGTGTAGATCACTCATCGGGGACGAGACGAGTGACGGTGGTCTCTTTCGGGCGCACGTCTTTGTTTCTGGGTCGTTTCGGTTTTTTATTATTTATTTTATAAAAATTTTTTGGGGTTCAAAATAACGTTACCCCTCCCACCTCTTTTCTTTACGTCTAAATTGTTTTTCTACAAATACTACGAGTGTAGGATCAAACCGTCAACCACGTAGATATTTCTACTGGGCCTTACCCTCAGCAAACCGTCTCCGGGAAGACTCTTAGGGAAGAGACCAAACCTTACTACCGCCACGAGACTGGATCTATACCACGTCTCTCTCCGGTTTTTCTGCCCCTCTCCCCTTCCCCGAAGACAAAGTAAAAGGACGCCAGGATGTACGAGTACAGACGGTCGACTGAAAAGTGTGACGTCCTGAGATCTCAGGGGACCACTGAACTTGCATAAACAGAACCACAGACACCCTCCGCCGCCCCGTCGGACGAACAAACACGGTAGTGTGACGGGGGACACGAGAGCGACAGAAGGTCATTTGGAACAGGAAATTTGGATAATTATGAGACGGGGTACTTTGGACGGGGAGTCATGTCCTCCCCGGAGTCCCGGTCCTAAAAGAGACGAACTCGAATCTTCCCGAAGACGTCGGTTAGCAGTCCTTTACAGTAACGACGATTTGTCCCCGTTATTTAGGGGTCGATGGGTCGTTACGTTAGAGGGAGTTGTGCCTTTTTCCAGTCCGAACTTGACATTTATTTAAGGACAGTGGTACAGAAAAGTCCACCCCATCATTTAGAAGGGCCTCTACTCGGTGGTGTGTGTGGTATTAAGAGAAGGACACCGGGACCAGAAGTAATCAATTAAAAAGATGTTGACGAAAAAGTATTTCAAACCCGTAATTGTAAGGGAACTACACATTTCTGGAGGGTCTTACGTGTCGGACCTACTTCATCCCATCCCCACCACCCGAGGTCTCCCTAGATGTGAGATTTGACATTTGTCTTAAGTGTCTCATATCCGAGATTTTGGGGAACTGCCTTTCTTTTAAACTTAAATGTCGGACCGACATAAATTTACTTCTCTCTTTTTATGAACTACGAAGGAAACTAGATGTTTTAAGGAATCTTTAAAAACATAGTTTAGAAAATCTTACGACATTTATTTATTTATTTGGGTTGTACATGTGGGATAATGAGTAGTTGAAAGAAATTGTCTGGTCTCCAATCATGAACCTTAGTATATGGATGTCAAAGTTAAGACTAAGAAAACGGTCAACTAGTCATAAATACTTCGGTGGCTTCATATTTCTATGTTTCTACCTACTTCTACCGACGAAATTTCTTAAGTATCGGACCGACCCCCCTCTTTCTATGGGTTTGTTTATTAATTTTATATTATACGAGCACCACGATACCGTTTCAAAAGGGGGTTACCGTTATTCTCGTGTCACGTCCTTCGATGATTACAGACACCTTAAACCTTTCCGAAACGGTTCCTTCACCATAGACTAGTCTAAAAACCTCTTATTTATCAAAAGGAGATCCATCTTTTTATTTCAAAAACGTTTTATTTCAGAATAGGATCTATCGGTCTACTCGATATCATGAAGTATCTTCAGAAGACCGAAACTAGAGACTAATATTTCCTAAGGAATTTCCGGTCACGTAAAATCTTGTTCGGAAACAAAAACTAGAGACGAAAAAAGTAAACTGTCTCAATTCTTACTGCAAAGACTCATGTCCAGAAAGCCTACTAGGTTCTTGATGACCTTCTTTCCTTCAGTAACTCCTCTGACAAGTATGAAGAGAAACAAAGTATGAAACCGTTGTAATAAAACACCAAAACATCTCGTTAACTAAGAATTTTAGATTTGACTTTAAAATTTTTCACGAGTCGTAGTCATATTTCAATACTTAGAGCACTTTCACTTTCAGTGAGTCAACACAGACTGAGAAACACTGGGGTACCTGATATGTTAGGTACCTCAAGAGATCCGGTCTTATGACCTCACCCATCGGAAAGGGAAGAGGTCTCCTAGAAGGGTTGGGTCCCTAATTTGGGTCCAAAGGACGTAACGTCCGCCTGAGAAATGGACGACTCGGTGTTCCCTTCGTTATTTAAAACATTGTTATATGTTTTTCCTCTTCCAGTGATCCCTCATCGTAAGACTCCATGTCCCTGTCTCACAACGGAATAGTCTTAGACTCAAGAATGGTAACCGTATATCCTAGTAATGATTAAGAACCCAGAGTTCACTTTATACTCAAGTCCAGTTAATGTCGGTCAACAAACTCGTCCCTGATTTTACAAACATCCTAGAGTTCTCTTGACGATTTTAATCGTGACTCTCCTGTGTACGTATCGTTCTTGTTGACACAGAAGAAAAGTTTATTCTCTAAGACAACACATGTTTTACCTGAAGGTTATCCTACCTTCTTCGATCCTACCTAAAAAAAAAATTAAAAATAAAAATGAAATAAAATGAAATGTTATGACATAACCAAAACGGTATGTAGCTGTACTTAGACGGTACCCATATGTACTCGAGGGTTTGTACTTGGGGGGAGGGTGGAGGGTGGGGTGTAGTAGTGAGACCTAGTAGGGGCACGTGGTCGGGGTTCGTAGGACGTAGGACGTAGCTTGTATCTGGCCGTGAAGCAAAGAATGTACTATCATATGTATAAAGTTACGGTAAGAGGGTTTAGTAGGGTGGAAGAGGGAGAGGGAGTCTCAGGTTTTCAGGCGAGATGTGTAGACACAGAGAAAACGACAGAACGTATGTCCCAGTAGTAATGGTAGAAAGATTTAAGGTATATATACACAATCATATGACATAACCATAAAAAGAAAGACCGAATGAAGTGAGACATATTAACCGAGGTTAAAGTAGGTAGAGTGATCTTGACTAAGTTTACATAAGAAAAATTACCGACTCATTATGAGGTAACACATATACATGGAGTCGAAAGAATAGGTAAGTAGACGACTACCTGTGAATCCAACGAAGGTACAGGACCGATAATATTTGTCACGACGCTACTTGTGACCCCATGTACACAGAGAAAGATAAGACCAAAGGAGCACACATACGGGTCGTCACCCTAACGACCCAGTATTCCGTCAAGATAAAGGTCAAAAAATTCCTTAGAGGTGTGACAAGAGGTATCACCGACATAATCAAACGTAAGGGTGGTTGTCACATTCTCCTAAGGGAAAAGAGGTGTGGGAGAGGTCGTAAATAACGAAAATCTGAAAACCTAGTGTCGGTAAGACTAACCACACATCACCATGGAGTAACACCAGAACTAAACGTAAAGAGATTATTACTCACTGCAACTCGTAGAAAAGTACACAAACAATCGGTAGGTATACAGAAGAAGCCTCTTTACAGATAAATCAAGAAACCGGGTAAAATACTAACCCAGCAAATAAAAAGACCTCAACTCGACGTATCCAACGAACATATAAAACCTCTAATCAACAAACAGTCAACGAAGTAAACGATAATAAAAGAGGGTAAGTCTTCGACAGAAAAGTGGAACGAATATAAAAGGAAACAACACGTCTTCGAAAATTAAAATTAATCTAGGGTAAACAAATAAAAACGAAAATAAAGGTCATAAGACCCTCCACCTAGTATCTCCTAGGACGACACTAAATACAGCCTCCCACAAAACGGATACAAGAGGAGATCCTCAAAATATCAAAGACCAGAATGTAAATCTAGAAATTAGGTAGAACTCAAATAAAAGTACACGTCACAATCTTTCACTAGATCAAAGTAAGAAAATGTTCACCAACTGATCAAAAGGGTCGTGGTGAACAATTTCTCTAACAGAAATGAGGTAACATATAAGAACGGAGGAAACAGTTTCTATTCCACAGGTATACACACACCTAAATAGAGACCCGAAAGATAAAACAAGGTAACTAGATATAAAGACAGAAGCACGGTCATGGTATGACAGAACTACTGACACCGAAACATCATCTCGGACTTCAGTCCGTTCAACTAAGGAGGTCAAGGACTACTTGTGTCTACGTTTTTAGGAGTTATTTTAAGATCGTTAGTTTTAGGTTGTTGTGTAATTTTTATAATATGTGGTACTGGTTCACCCGAAATAGGGTCCCTACGTTCCTAAGAAGTCATAGGTGTTTAGTTAGTTACATTCAGTGGTGTAATTGTTTAACTTTTTATTTTCGGTATACTAATAGAGTTATCTACGTCTCTTCCGGAAACTGTTTTAAGTTGTAGGTAAATACTATTTTTGAGAGGTCTTTCGTCCTTATCTTCCTTGTATGGAGTTGTATTATTTTCGATATATACTGTTTGGGTGTCGTTTGTAATAGGAGTTACCACTTTTTAACTTTCGTAAAGGGGATTTCAGTCCTTGTTCCGTTCCCACGGGTGAAAGTGGCGATGATAAGTTGTATCAAGACCTTCAAAACCGGTGACGTTAGTCTCGTCTTTTTCTTTATTCTCCTTAGGTTTAACCTTTTCTTCTTCATTTTGAGAGTGACAAACGTCTACTGTACTAGGAGATGTATCTTTTGGGATTTCTGAGGTGGTCTTTTAATGATCTCGATTAGTTACTTATATCATTTCAACGTCCTATATTTTAGTTGTGCGTCTTTAGGGAACGTAAGGACATGTGATTATTACTCTTTCATCTTTTTCTTTAATTCCTTTGTTAAGGTAAGTGGTAACGTTGCTTTTCTTATTTTATGAATCCTTATATAGATGGATTTCTTTGATTTCTGGATATATATCTTTTGATATTTTGTGACTACTTTCTTTAGTTTCTCCTGTGATTATCTACCTCTTTATATGGGACAAGTACCTAACCTTCTTAGTTATATCACTTTTACTTATATGATGGGTTTCGTTAGATGTCTAAGTTACGTTAAGGATAGTTCGATGGTCGGTGTAAAAAGTGTCTTGATCTTGTTTATTAAAGTTCTAAACATACCTTTATGTTTTTTGGAGCTTANTGATTATCTACCTCTTTATATGGGACAAGTACCTAACCTTCTTAGTTATATCACTTTTACTTATATGATGGGTTTCATTAGATGTCTAAGTTACGTTAAGGATAGTTCGATGGTCACCATAAAAAGTGTCTTGATCTTGTTTATTAAAGTTCTAAACATACCTTTATGTTTTTTGGAGCTTATCGGTTTCGTTAGAACTCTTTCTTCTTACCTTGACATCCTACCTAAAGATTTACAGAGGAAGAGGGAGGAAACTATAAAAATAGAGTTACGTCCCCACATAGGTACATGAGATAGTTGTCTATATCTGACTTAATAAAGACACAGTATTTACAATCTAATAACACACTTGTTTATCCAGGGTGTGGAAAACTTTGACGTCAGATTAATATAAGTTCATATTTCTGTTAAATCCAACTTCCAACCACCTGTCATTTACTTGTCCACTATACTCTCCACTATTGAGTCAACCACCACCAGTCTCTTCCATAGACTTCTCCAATGTATATTCAACTTCACACGTCTTACTCGGTATTCTTCTCTGTCCCTTCTCATAAGATCCGTCTCCTTCATCATATACGTTTCCGGGACTCCGTCCTTTCTTAAATTTAACAAGTTCCTTGTCTTTCTTTGTCTCACTCTTTCCCGTCCTCACATTCCTCTACTCGGGTGAATACATCCCCCTCAGTACACAGTCCTCAAGGTTCTGGTACGGACCCAAAGTCGTTAAACAATCATCCTGAGAGTCCTGAATTTATCAGGAGTTCCGTTTTCACAAGTTTCGTTTTAACCGTGTCTCTGTACAATTTACCCCACTTCAGACCCCCTTTACTCCGTGTTTGAGGGTTCCCGGGAAAGGGTCACTTTGACGTGTCCGACCGGAACTAGAGAGGTCGTGGTTCAACACTGGTCCTGTCGAAGAATCTCTGAGTCATGGGTCCCAAAAAGGACCCCTGACCACCGTATCCGTATATGAAAGGGATCGTATGTGATTTTAAGATCTGAGAAGTCTCCTTTCGTCCACAAGTCAGACTTGGTACACCCAAAGTGTCTAATCGTGTGACTTGGTGAGAATAGTCAAGACCCTTGTTACCTTTCAGAGGACCTTTGGTTTAAGGGTATACATCACTCTCCTGGTAGAACGTTCGATCGGGACTCCTATCATCAGAGTCCGGGTGGTATAATTGATACGTCCACCCAAACAAAGTACCGTTTCCGTGACCGTCTTTGAGAAGACACGAAACACGTCACGGTAACACGACCGGGTACTGTCGAGACTGAGTCAGGGAGTGGTTTAACGGGTCCTGTAGACCTCTCTTCGCGTCCATCTTTATCGAAACGGACCCGACGTCATGTAGTCCTTCACTCCGGACTACCCTGTTCAAGAACCAAGTGTACCCTTAGTCCGAAGTACACGAGATCTACTGACTACATACTTGAAACTCAGTTAAAGGTAGACGACTGAATACTTTGAACCGATTAGGAGTGTTTATCTTTACCAGAGGGTGAGAAAATCTACGGGAACTATGAAGTTTGAACAGATAAAGTGCAACATACTAGAATCGAAATGACCTCTGTCTTATTAACAAGTCATTGATTCAACACAGAATAAGAAACACTGGGGTACCTGACGTCGTACAGTCCGAAGGGACAGGAAGTAGTGGAGGGACTCACGCGAGTTTGAGTACAGGTAACTTAACTACTACGGTAGGTTGGTAGAGTAGGGAAAAAGGAGGACGGGAATTAGAAAGAGTCGTAGTCCCAGAAAAGGTCACTCAACCAAGAAGTGTAGTCCACCGGTTTAATAACCTCGAAGTCGAAGTCGTAGTCAGGAAGGTTACTTATAAGTCCCAACTAGAGGAAATCCTAACGGACCAAATTAGAGGAACGACAGGTTACCTGAGAGTCCTCAGAAGAGGTCGTGGTGTCAAACTTTAGTAGTCAGGAAACCGTAAGTCGAAAGAAACACCAGGTTGAGAGTGTAGGTATGTACTGATGATCTTTTTGGTATCGAAACTGATATGTCTGGAAACAACCGTTTCACTACAGAGACGAAAAATTTAAGGGATACTTCCAAATAGCATCGAAAAGGAGGTTCCTCGTTCGTAGAAATTTAAAAGACCGACGTCAGTGACAGACGTCACTAAAACCCCGAGTTCTTTTATTTCAGACAGTGACAAAGGTGAAAAAGGAGAGGATAAACGGTATTTCACTACCCTGGGCTACGGTACTAGAATCAAAAGACTTACAACTCAAAGTTTGGCGATAAAGTGAGAGGAGAAAGTGGGAGTAGTTCTCCGAGAAATTCAGGAGAGATGAAAGACGGTAATCTCACCATAGTAGACACATAGACTCTAACAATTACAAAGAGGGTCGTCTGAAGTATAATAATATACTCATAATTGTCAGGACAATGAGGAGAGTCGGGGTTCATTTTCCCTTCCCGTAGACCAACTGTCCTGTCGAAGGTCTGGACCTGATTTTGAGTGTCTCTCTTATGTCAACGTTTCCGAGTCTTTCACAACTTACCGATCTTTCCCGGTTTTCGAGGACTTTCTTGTCGAAATCAAACTCTACAATCTGATTACATTCCCCTCAACTCTCTCTCTTTCTTTTCAGTCAGTCAACGATCTTGACCTGTCCACCTTTCTCTAAACTTCCTTCGTCTCCTCCTTGGAATCCTGTTGACGAAACCCAGTGTGTTATTTTACTTAATTCACGTGGAAACTTTGTAGAGTCATGTCAATATGTAAAAGGTTGTAATTTTATAAGAGTCCCAGTCGCCCGTACAAGTCAAGTCAATGGGTCAACACAGACTGATAAACGATGGGATACTTGACGTCGTGTGGTCCGGAGGGACAGGTAGTGGTTAAGGACCTCAGATGGGTTTGAGTACAGGTAACTCAGCCACTACGGTAGGTTGGTAGAGTAGGAGACAGTATAGGAAGAGGAGGACGGAAGTCAGAAAGGGTTGTAGTCCCAGAAAAGTTTACTCAGTCGAGAAGTGTAGTCCACCTGTTTTATAACCTCAAAGTCGAACTTGTAGTCAGGAAGGTTACTTGTGGGTCCTGAGTAAAGGAAATCCCACCTGTCGAACCTAGAGGAACGTCAAGTTCCCTGAGAGTTCTCAGAAGAGGCTGTGGTGTTAAGTTTTCGTATTTAAGAAACCACGAGTCGAAAGAAGTGTCAGGTTGAGAGTGTAGGTATGTACTGATGACCTTTTTGGTATCGGAACTGATCTACCTGGAAACAACTGTTTTATTACAGAGACGAAAACTTATACGACAGATCCAACGAGTATTGAAAAGAAGGTTCCTCATTCGTGGAAAATTACAGTACCGACGTCAGTGGTAGACGTCACTAAAACCTCGGGGGTTTTTATTTCAGTCGGTGACAAAAGGATAGATAAACGATACTTGACTACCCTGACCTACGGTACTAGAAGCAAAAGACTTACAACTCAAACTTCGGTTGAAAAAGTGAGAGAAAGTGAAAGTAGTTCTCCGAGAAATCAAGAAGAAGTGAAAGACGGTATTCCCACCACAGTAGACGTATAGACTCCAATAACTATAAAGAGGACCGTTAGAACTAAGTTTGAACACGAAGTAGGTCTGGTCGTAAAGAGTACTACATGAGACGACGACGACGATGATTCAGCGAAGTCAACACAGACTGAGACACGCTGGGGTATCTACCGTCGTGCGGTCCGAGGGGGTAGGGACCCTAAGAGGTCCGTTCTTATGACCTCACCCAACGGTAAAGGAAGAGGTTACGTACTTTCACTTTTCACTTTCACTTCAGTGAGTCAGTACAGGCTGAGAATCGCTGGGGTACCTGACGTCGGATGGTCCGAAGAGTTAGGTACCCTAAAAGGTCCGTTCTCATGACCTCACGCCGCGGTAACGGAAGAGACCTATATGAGACGTATATTCAATTTATTCGTCCCACTGTTATATGTCGGAACTGCATGAGGAAAAGGATAAACCTTGGTCAGACAATAAGGTACAGGTCAAGATTAACAACGAAGGACTGGACGTATGTCCAAAGAGTTCTCCGTCCAGTCCACCAGACCATAAGGATAGAGAACTTCTTAAAAGGTGTCAAATAACACTAGGTGTGTCAGTTTCCGAAACCGTATCAGTTATTTCGTCTTTATCTACAAAAAGACCTTGAGAGAACGAAAAAGGTACTAGGTCGTCTACAACCGTTAAACTAGAGACCAAGGAGACGGAAAAAATTTTGGTCGAACTTGTAGACCTTCAAGTACCAAATGCATAACGACTTCGGACCGAACCTCTTAAAACTCGTAAACAAATGATCACACACTCTACTCATGTTAACACGCGATCAAACTCGTAAGAAACCGTAACGGAAAGAAACCCTAACCTTACTTTTGACTGGAAAAGGTCAGGACACCGGTGACGAAGCAAAAGGTTTAAACGACCGTATAACTCACTTCGTGAAAGTGTCGTAGTAGAAAGTCCTAAATTTTATCGAGTTGACCTTAAAGTAGTGGACGAGATCGAAACAAACATCACTATGAAGGATTCCGGGTGAACTGAAGTGTAAGGTCCTACAGACCGAGATCCACTCACTAGTGTGGTAGCACTAATAGACCCAGCACTTCTATAAAAAACACGTCAAGAAGACACATCAGAACGGTGGAGAAGAATTATAGAAGACGAAGACAATCCAGGTATGGTAAAGACAGGAAATAACTCGGGTAGAAACGTACTACCATAGAGATTAAAAGAACTTCTCTAGGAACGATAAGAAACCTTAAGACGTAAGTTTACCCATATAGAAAGGAAAAAAGGAAATGAAAAACGAAGAGAAGAAAAGTATCGATAAACATTCCGAAGGAATCTGTCGGTAAAACGAAAAACGTAAAGAAAAAGAACCCCTACCAGAACTAGAGACAGAGGACATGTTACAACACTTGGAGGCAGGTATCAAGTAGTCCGTGAGACAGATAGTCTAGATCAGGGAATTTATGTCGACCATACATTCACTTACATTAAGACTTTGCACTTCACCGGGTTGACAACGCAATACTTGACAAAAAAAGATAGTAAAAGACTTCCTGTCTTTCACATTTCTCATGAAACGTGTATCACCGATGATTGTTTCTAAACTCAATTACTTACTTGTGTACGGATACAATTAACTTTTTTACTATTACTACAAGAAAACTTCATAGGGATCGTCAATCCGAGAATCATTGTGGTCCTTCTTTCCTCCTTTTTTCTTCCTTAAAAAGGTCCTCTTCGTTTATTCAATATAGTCTACGGTTTGGTAAAAAAGTTACTTGTTCTAATTTCCACTCTCTTGTCTTCTCTCCGTTTTAAAAATCCGTATTAAGATTCGGAAACTTTATTATATCGTTGTTCTGAAACTTATCGAGTTCTTTTTAGGGGTTGTCTATAGGATTAGACAATATAGTTTTAACTTAACGTAGAAAAACTTGTTTCGTTGTTTTTGAACAGATTTCATTTCAATATCGACCACCAGATTTCCTTTGAAGTTGTACTAGTCTTTTTACCAGGAATACCCATCTCTTGTCTGTACAAGTGTGGTCCCCCTTTTCCCCTCCCACCCTTTTTAACCCTCTCACCGTAACTGTATGTATCTGATGGTACACATTTTATCGGTCACCCTTCGACGACGTATCGTATCCCTCAAATTTCTCTATATGTGCACGTAGTATAGTAAATGTAAAGAACTCGAACGAAAAAAGTAAATTTTACAGATCCTGTCCCTGAAAGGACCACCAAGTCACGTATTCTTAGACGGAAGGTTACGTCTCCTGTGTCCAAGTTTGGGACCACTCCCTCGATTCTAGGGTGTACGACGCCTGGTCGATTCGGGTGTCCGGCGGTGACGACTCGAGTACTTGAGATCTCGGACACTCGGTGGCTTCTAGGACGTACGGGGTGTCGTGTCCAGGACATACGATCGATTGCGATTGGGTTCATCCTGGACTCTGTCGGTTTATTTATTTACTTATTTATAAAAATTTTTGGTCTTACGTTAATTTTTTTGTAGATCCTGTAAATGGTATCTTGAAGGATGAAATAAGAAGAGTATCGATGCCTGGTGACGTCTCTCATAAGGTAGGACACTGACGTGGTAAGTAATGAATTTGTTAGTGTATAATGTCCTATATATTCACCGTACCATCTACGATGTTCGACGAATCCTTGTAGATAAGAGTGAAGAAAAACTATTTTTCTCGAGACTAAAACAAGTTCTACTGTTATCGGAGTTGACTTTGACGATTCTAAGGGAACATACATCCCTATTGTACACTGTGTCGAAACTGATTTACCTTAATGTCATAGAGTGACATACTAGTGTAGTATTAAATAGGTCCGTCAGTGTCCTTCGGCCGATTCAAACCTGTACCTCCAACAAAATTTTAATAACGATAATACTTGTTTCTAAGGTGACGCACTAATAAAGGAATCTCTTTTCTTATCGTAAACCTACCATCTTAATAAAAAAAAATTAAAAAATTTGAAAAACAAAACATAACCCCATATCGGTTAATTGTAACCGATCAATGTTAATTGTAACACTATCAAAGTCCACTTGTCGCTTCCGCGACTCGGCATGCACATGGGTAAGAGGGACTTTCACAAACCTACCACCTCAACACTCGTCGTCGGTCACCCATCCCCTCCACAATCTCCGTCCTCCACCCCTCTGTGTAGTAGAAAGACCGGACCTATAAGGTGTCCGGGACTGGAGGACCTAAAACAACCATTATGTTCAGTTGAGTCGTTATGAAACACGTAACGGTTGTACTAAGAATTACCAAATAGTATAGAAGTAAAAGAGACACCGTAGTGGGACTGAGAGAGGAACGGACAGCCGAAGACGACAGAACACCGGTCTACAGTCGAAGGACAGCCACAGAAACTACCAGACCTACAATAACGATAAACGTAAGACGGCCCGAGACGAGACTAATAAAGTCGTACTGATCCAGTCTCTTCCTCACTTCAGTCAGGGAGAGTACCCCTCGGTCAAGTAGGTCCGGAGTCCGTTTAAATAAAGACACGTAGAACTATAGGTTTCACCTTTATTAACTCCAGTACGTAGTGTCCGTCTCTCTTTCGTCATAAGGTTTTACGCACACACGAGACGAGTCAACACAGGCTGAGGAACGATGGGACACCTGATTTCAGGTGCTCCGAGGAGACAGGTACCTTGAAAGGTCCGTTCTTATGAACCTTGTCCTTATTACCTTGTCCGACGGTAAGGGAAGAGGTCCCCTAGAAAGACTGGGTCCCTAGTATGTCCACAGAGGACATAACCGTCCACTTAAGAAATGGTGACGTGGTGGACGACGACGACGACGATTCAGTGAAGTCAGCACAGACTGAGACACACTGGGGTATCTACCGTCGGGTGGTCCGAGGGGGCAGGGACCCTAAGAGGTCCGTTCTTGTGACCTCACCCAACGGTAAAGGAAGAGGTTACGTACTTTCACTTTTCACTTTCCCTTCAGCGAGTCATCACAGGCTGAGGATCGCTGGGGTACCTGACGTCGGGTGGTCCGAGGAGGCAGGTACCCTAAAAGGTCCGTTCTCATGACCTCACCCCACGGTAGCGGAAGAGGTGACGTGGTGGACCCTTTGGGGTTTAAGATTTTAAAAAGGTTCGTTAAAGTGAATCAACTTCTATATGACTTCGGATTCACACCCATCCCACACTAGTAGTTCCACGAATTGTCAGTCTTTTACACGGACAGTGAATAGTCTTACCTACGACTGTAAATTACTGGTCGTCCCGACGTGGAGACCCGTGGTTGGTTCATGGTCGACCCGTTGTCCTTTACCCTAAGAGGAAAAATAGGGGTCTTTGCTTTAAGACTTTAAAAACTTTCGATGTGAAAGAAAGTCGTCCGAGAATAGAGAAGGTTGGTCGGACACTCTTAGTTAGAAGGATTTTAGACGGAAATTTGTATAGAGAAACTTATTTATTAGCAGTCACCTAATAAAAAAAAATCCGTGGGTTTAAGGTTGAACCTACATGATCAGTCTTGAAAAACCTAACGTCCACTGTCTCAAGTTAAGTCTGATAAGTTAAGTCTCCCCTCAAACCCCAAAAGTTTCCTTTAGATCCTACCTTCTGGAGTTTATCAGGACCTAAATCCAAGTTGCCCTAACAACACACAATCATCGAGTCAGCACAGACTGAGAAACATTGGGGTACCTGGCATTGGGTGGTCCGAGGAGACGGGTACCTTAAGAGGTCCGGTCTTATGACCTCACCCATTGATAAGGGAAGAGGTCCTCTAGAAGGGCTGGGTCTCTAACTTGGGTCCAGAGGACGTAACGTCCGTCTAAGAAATGGTAGACTCGGTGGTCAGAGAAATTATTTATTGAGACAAGGAGAAATATACAACCGCAGGAGGAGAAACCGTCTACTAGAAAAAACTTCCTGTCCCGACCGGAGTACCTATATGTCGGGGATACGAGTGTTTCCAGAGTCGCAATCTTGTCGGAATTTGAACCTGTACACTCGTTCGAGTCGGGTCGAATCGACTCGGACTGGGACTAGTCTTCTTGGAGGGTCGACCAACTACTTGTTATTAGTTTCGAATAACACGAACTCAAACCCCCGTCAAACGATACGTCGTAATAATACCGTTATTATTGTCTATGTCTACTGATAATATTGAGAGGACCACAAGATGGTGTATAATACTCTAAAAATTTCGTACATAATATGTTATGAATAAAAAGATACGGAGTTTTTATGAATCGTGTCACGGAACGTGAATCGTGAACCGGTTATTTATAAATAACTCCCCCTTTTACCGGGAGATCTCTGAAAGGATAAAGAAAAGTTGAACAGAGTCACTCTACAGGATTCACTGACAGGATATCAATACCTGAAGAAAACTAACTCGAAGACTGTCGTGGAGAGGAAACTTTGACAAGAAAATTTAAAAAAAATATGATAGTACATTCTTTGCTTAACGGTCAGATCCAAGTTATGTCCTATGTCCTACGAACCCCGACCACGTGACCCTACTGGGTCTCTCTACTATACCCCTCCCACCACCCTCTCCCCAAGTCCTAACCCTTGAGTACATGTGGGCACCACCTANTGATAGTACATTCTTTGCTTAACGGTCAGATCCAAGCTATGTCCTATGTCCTACGAACCCCGACCACGGGACCCTACTGGGTCTCTCTACTATACCCCTCCCACCACCCTCTCCCCAAGTCCTAACCCTTGAGTACATGTGGGCACCACCTAAGTACAGTTACATACCGTTTTGGTTATGTCATAACATTTCATTTTTTTAATTTTTTTTTTATTTTCGAGTTTTTTATATATAAATAAATCCTAAGTAGAAGTGACACCGTGTCGTCGAGATCTCGTGTGCCCGAATAAACGAGACGTCGTACACCCTAGAATCAAGGGACTGGTCCTTAGTTTGGGCACAGGGACATAATCCGTACACTTTAGAATCGGTTACTGGTGGTGTTTAGGAACTTTGACAAGAACTTAACGAGTGGTCGCCACAGGCACGACGTCTAATATTCCCTATGTGGAGAAGGGAATGAAAGAAACCGTAGAGGAGTCGTAATCCATGTCAACCCATAAAAAAAGAAGGATCTTGTGAAAGAACTCTGAAATCACCGTGATGTGAACGAACCACAAAGAGGATGCAACGGTCGACGAAGAAACGTCCGAAGATTTTACTTAGAAGAAAGAAGAACAATAAGATTTATCACCCGATACGGTCCCGGAAAGTAGAACCTATAAAAGAAGTGAGAAGAAGACAGGAAGAGAGGGAACCACCGAAGTAGATAGGGTACCGAGGTTCGTGGTAAAAGATATCCATTAAGAGTTTATAAATATTGGTAGGACTTGAAGAGGTTGAGACAGACGGATAGAACAGAGACAAACCCAACGGTTTACTATAGAGTTCGGATTGTACTGATTTTATTGAAAGTAAAAAACGACTGGACGGGTGAGACCAGGAGAGGACGTCTAGGTCAAGTATTCACCATGGTGGACCAACGAGTTTTGTTTTTAGATTCGTAATAAGGATAAGGAAGGTAAGGGAATGAGGATGTAGTCGGGACGTCGTTTCCGGATACTTGAGTTGGAGTTTCAGATAGACCTTAATAAGATGAAAAAAGGCAGAAAAGATGGTAGGATGAGGTTGTGGTTGTAGAGAACGGACCTCCTCGTAGTGTCAACGACATAAATAAAAGATAAGAACAGAAGAATGTTAGGTGAGAAGGATATCGTCGGTCTTATATTATAATTTTTATGTCTAGTCTAATACTAATGTAATAAGAACACTGAATTTATACGGGGGGAAACAGACTAAAGGATATTTTGTCTTATTCTAGGTTTTAAGAATAGGGAAGAACTCTTCGGGAGTAGGATACTGGGAACGAAGCAGGAGACACGAGTAGAACATCGTAGAGTGTGGTGGGTGCTTCGAAGTCGGTGTGACTCGAAGAAAGACGAGGGACTTTAAATAAGGGTGCGATCCAGGAAACGCAAATGTGAAGAGAGGTAGGTCTCACAAAACCAAGAATGAACTAGAAACGTACCAACAAAGGAGTAGTAGGTCTAGCTGACATTAAGTGGAAGAGTCTCTCCGGAAAGAACCTGTGAGTTGGATTTAAATAATAACTCAGTAAAGGAATATAGTAGGACGAAATGTAGAGACGTATTGAAAGTAGACGAAACTATTATCAAAATCGGAAAAGTGAAGGTGACGATGTAGGAGCACGGATCCTGTAAAAGAGTCTGTACTACCCGAGATGTACTCACAAAGAACTTACTTTCACTCTTTTCTTTACAACTTAAGTCTCCGACTTGTACATGGATTAAAAAGAAAGTAATTTTTACCATAAATGTCAGATTTAAACTTTTAACATGAGACTCTCAGAAGATGTATTAGATGGGAAAACTTCTGTTTTAGGTTGGAACTAATTCTCTCAAAAAATAAGAATTACTGTTACTCAATGACTTTTTTCTTTTTTTCTCCTCCATATCTAGAATTAAAGTGATGAATTCTACTTTTTAACCATAACGTTTTTTAAGAGTTTATACTTTACTAATGACCTCAACCGTCAGTTGGTTCTGAGCGTATTAGTAGCTGGAGGAGAGAAAAAGAAGACCAGTGGTAACATCTCACCTACATCGCCTTAAAATTTTCTTTTTTTTAATCGATTCATTTATACTATACGTAATGTGATGTGATTCTTGACATACTTAATCCACTATCTGTGTATAGGTAAGAGGGACCATCATCGTCTATCCTATTCTTCCTTTTGAGGTAACATTGGTTCGTATGATGAAAGGTCACCAGTACATACCTACACTCTCAACCTGACATTTCTTTCGACTCGCGACTTCTTAACCACGAAAACTTGACACCACAACCTCTTCTCAGAACTCCCAGGGAACCTGACGTTCCTCTAGGTTGGTCAGGTAGGATTTCCTCTAGTCAGGACTCACAAGTGACCTTCCTAACTACAACTTCGACTTTGAGGTTATGAAACCGGTGGACTACACTTCTCGACTGACTAAACTTTTCTGGGACTACGACCCTTTCTAACTCCCGTCCTCCTCTTCCCCTACTGTCTCCTACTCTACCAACCTACCGTAGTGACTGAGTTACCTGTACTCAAACCCATTTGAGGCTCTGAACCACTACCTGTCCCTCCGGACCACACGACACTAAGTACCCCAGTGTTTCTCAACATGTACTGACTCGTTGACTTGACTTGACTTGGTTCGTATTTCGTTAATCACTAATCGGTTTTTGATCGTTTACGGCATTAATTTATCCTGGTGTAGTAATAGTTCGTTATCGTACAGACACACTGCCAACACTTTCTGTTACTTTAGTCCCTTCAATGTGTAAAACCTTTTACATCTACTTCACTCAACTTTCACTTTCAGTGGGTCAGCACAGGTCGAGAAACACTGGGGTAGCTGATACGATACCTTACTTCGTCGAGTAATCCTTCCGTCGAGTTATCGATATGTCAGGTACCTTAAGAGATCCGGTCTTATAGTCTCACCCATCAGAAAGTAAAGAGGTCCCCTAGAAGGACTGGGTACTTAACTTAGCCCCAGAGGACGTAACGTCCTCCTAAGAAATGGTTGACTCGATAGTCCCTTCGGACTTCACACTCAATCTATTAGAAATAAGATATCATAAGAGTCGTGTCCCACTGATTCTAGTAATCTTCTACTACGACAAAGAAAATTTTTGGAAAAATCGAATCTTTTACTTTTTATTTTGTTCATTATGAAATGTAGAAATTCCTTTCGGTCTATCTCAGAGGATGACGACCGACACGATCAGAATCTTGTTTATTTCGAAAGTTGAGTTCACGAGGGTCGACTAAGGACGTTTACGGGGTGCCCGGGGTAAGTCGCACCACTTTAACGACTAATTCAGCCGAAAGTGATCCCCCCGCCATAAGTAACCCGAAGGGACCATCGAGTCTGTCTTTTCTTAGACGGATGTCATGTCCTCTGGGTCGAAATTAGGACCCAGCACTTCTAGGGGACCTCTTCCTTTACCGTCGGGTAAGGTCATAAGAACGCACCTCTTAGGGTACCTGTCTCCTCGGACCGTCCGATGTCAGGTACCCCAGCGTTCTCACCCTGTGCTGAATCGTTGATTTGGTGATGGGAATCCCCCCACCAAGTTTTCGGTCATTACTTGACTAGTCGTGGAAGATATTAATCCGTAAACGAGACTTAACGTTCACTGTCCGAAAGGTCCCCACGGTCGGGAGTGGGGAGTAAAGAAGGGTATACAAGGGTAAAGAAGGGTTGTGAATCTTTCCGTCTTGGGACTCTTAGTACGGAGACAACCTCTTAATTTACGTAGACTCACCTGCATACGTGGAACGGACTTCTTTCTGTCTATGACAGTATTATAAATAGTTTCCTGTTTTCTTAGGGGTTAATAGAAGGTATTGGTTTATAGATAATACCTGTCAACTTCTTTGACCTACACTGTTCCTCAGTTTTTGTAATGGTGATAGCTCGACGGAAGGACTACTCGACGAAGACAGTGTTCAACACGTGTCTAACTCTACCTACTGAAGTGGTAAACAAAAAGGTAATCTCGACCCCCGAATCGTCTCTTTCCTTTTACGACCTGAGACTAAAACATCCAGTGGTCATAAAACCTTTGTCACTAAAATTAGTTAGAGTAAAAAGGGAGGGGTGGGGGGGGTGATAGAAAGATAACTGAGAATTCATTATTTGTCCAGGTAGATACCAGTAAAATTCAACCTTTGTGTCAGAGTCAAGTCTTTAATTCACACAAGTTGGGTTTAACCTAAATCACAGTTTATGGAACAGGAGAGAGTCGAGACAGAAGGTGTCCGACCTTCGAACGACCCTCCTTTCGACCAACGACGACGAAGAGATAAAAAGAAGGAAACCGAAAAGAGAGGGAAGGGTCGACCGACACAATGCTTGGTTTAAACCCAAACGACCGGACTCCCGTCATGATTCGGTTAGATGACTATCACCCAACACCACTTCATAAAGAACAACTTGTAAATAACAATTCCACGGTTTAAACCCAGACGACCGGACTCCCGTCATGATTCGGTTAGATGACTATCACCCAACACCACTTCATAAAGAACAACTTGTAAATAACAGTTCCACGATATTTTCCTCAGACTCTGTCACGAGTTTTTCGGGTTTGAGGGACTACCCCAAGTCGTTAAGTAAAAATTTCCGGTCCACTCCCTCCCAGGGTCCCATGGACCAGTGGAACACGTGTTAAGACTAACCAACTACCGTTCCATTGTCCCGTCACAATACACGAGAACTAGTAATTCGTCAATTAAATAAGGTAAACCATCCCCAAAATCGAAGATATTTTGTTGAGTCTTTTACAGGAAGTCTATAATAATAGATCCATGAAGTCTCTCCTCGATTTCGTCTCCTATGTCCCCTCTTTAGACAGGACTCTTCCATGGCATTACGAGACGAACCAATGTCGACCGATCAAAGATTGAAGAGGTCCTATCCTCATGTCCCTTCTCCCCGTCCACCACTCTATCCAAGAGTTCACTTAACCACCAGTACATCGTCCGAACCGTCCCACAATTGCAACTGAGCTAGAAGTACTCGAAAAAAAAATTCCAAAAATAAAAATAAAAATAAAAATACACACACACACACACACACACACACACACACACGCGCACACACAAAATTCCCAACTCCTCGAAATAAAACGAAAGAATGAACACTCCTAGGTTAAGGGAGGTCCCATTAAATTTCAAACATTAAGGGAACTCCCTTTCATGGTAACGTTTATTTTTCCAGTGTTAGGAACACAACCACCTCTTCCCACAGATAACACCACGGAAGTCCCAGAATCAACTAAAAAAAAAATTAAAAATTGAAAATCAACCTCCTATTAACGAAATGTTACAACACGACCAACTACACCTGGTAAAAATTTCAGAAATAACTTAAACAATGTTATGACAAACAAAATACAGAATCAAAAGACCGGAGCTCAATACACCGTAGGGTGACCTGACGGTCCCTTCCGGAGAAGTACTCGAAAAGGTATCGACTCGAGACGAGACGAGAGGAGGAGACAGGTCCGACCACCGACTACACAGACCCCATGGCGATAATTTCAACCGGAACACACCGATACAGATCGTACGATAGACCAAAACAATTATTTCAAAACTACCGTGTGTCAGTATGAGTAGAACAAATACCGATGAAGGTACTATGTTTCTCAACTCATCAACGGTGCGTCTAGATTTTCCGATTTTCTAAATGATAGACCGAAAGAGATCCTTTTGAAACGACCGACGGAACAGATCTCGAACCCACCGGTAAAAGTTGAGGAAGACCTTGGTCATTCGTGTGTTGAAAAGGGAAGCCGAAGAACAACGATCCAAGGAAGGTCGGAAGACCCTACAGGAAACTGGGGTACGACCGAAAGAGGACACCAAGTGTAGACTGATTCCCTTTGGAAACACGTGGGGAACGGAACGTGCCATCTTCTTGGTCACTAGGTAAATGTCTGAAGAGAAGAGTCTCACCTCGGACTTCCCATCACCTCTCCCATCCCTGAGTACCACACCGTCATTGAGAGATGTCCTTTTAGAGAAGGATTTAGGTAGTGTAAACGTATAGAAAATAGACTGACTTGTAGGTTCACAGTGTTTGACCAAAATTCATAAAGGAAATATTTAAGACATGTGAATGTCACACAGTTGTCGGAGATAGACATCATACCATATCTCCCCCACACTACCAGTCGTCAGACCCATCCCCCTCCCCTGAACTAATGACCACAGTGGTTACACATACCGGACCAGAGGACCTCTCCTTACGTCCTCACACGTACGGGGGTCCCCACACCAAGTCTCGAAAGGTGAACTGGCGTCCTACTATTATCAGGTCTCTCACTCGACTCCACCCTTGACTCACTCTTTTGTAACAAACTCTCCCGTTTCCCTTCTCCTTTTCCTTCTCTCTGGGGATTTACCTTCCCAGGTCTCCGAGTTCGTGACGAAGTTTGGTCTTTATGTATTTTTACGTTCCGATGTCGTATCTGACATTAGACACCCTAACCCGTCGTGCGGATCTTGGTCGGGTAGGACGTCGACAATACGATCCGGAGACCCTTCGTCATCCGTTAACCCTCCTGACACAGACTCCGTCTACCACCGGTCACCGATCTAGACTGGGTATATACACATAACAAACTTGGTGTCTTAAAAATAAAACATAAAAAAATTTGACTTTTTGAACCAATCATGACTTTCTAAATTTCAATAATCGGTGTTTTTCGTCTACAAAACAGTTCCAGAGACGGTGAGGGAAGACAGAGGGGTGGTGACTCCTCAATGGTCAAAAGCAACACAAAGATGACAAAACGGAACGAGTGAAGTTAATAAATCGAATAGACAGACTGAGGTTTCCGTAACCTAAACACTGGGAATCAAATTTTCCCAAAACCTGTCGTTTTCGACAAACCAAACAACATTTCCAACAAAATCTATTAAGTGTGTTACGGACCCGACTCGTACCGTTCACTATTTACAAGTTATTTGTATTGTAGAGGAGTAGAGAGGAAGGAGTAGTAACAAAACGGGGTCCATATAAAGTTACGACAGTCCTTCAGAATCTGAACTACTCTCTCTTCTCTCAGAAGACAGAAATTCGTATATGGTGAACCATAAAATGTCCTCTGTGTCCGTCACAGCAACGCAAACCGACAGTCTTACTTGACGTCCTAAACATTGTTAATTTAGGAAAAACGAACACCCAGTCCAACATCCCTGGACCCTATACTGTGGGTCACGTCACACAAATACGGTCTATTCGGTAAGTCTGTTTTGGGATAAATTTGGTCGTCCGTGGAACTCCAACAGATGGAAATCTCCCCTATTATTCCGTTTACAATTCATCTTTGAGTTTGAAAAGCCAGAGGTGTCTGAAGAAAGACAAGTCAGAAGCCTAAAACATGAAACGAACTTGGTCTCTTTATTTCTTTTCTAGTGGGACCTGAGACAAACGATAGTCTGTACTTTAGTCTTGACATTAACCTAGACAGTCTCTTCAGGGAAATTCTTTCTTTATTACATGGTATAGTGGGGAAGATTTCTGTGGGGTCCCTGTATTCTCAGGTTCCTCTTAGAGTCGTGTATACTCTACACGAAGAAAAGTCAGACTTTACATCACCACTTCTCCTCAAATCTTTTAATTCTTCCTTTTTACTGTCAGTTATATCAGACTCTTGTAAAAATATAGAGATCTAAAAAAAAAGTCTAATGATTTCTTCTAGGTAGTTTTCGATATAGACAGTCGTTCCGGAAGCGTGCAGACGTAAGTGCTTCAGATATTTTCGTTTTTAAAGCAGAAGGATTACTCTAAGACGAATGGACTAATAAAAATGAAGGAACTATTAAAAAAGAATAAAATTCTTTTACATTCTGAAAGAGGACATACGATAAAAGAATCTTATAGATTTTGGTACCAATTTTTGTTTACTCACTTTAAAACCGTAGCAAAACTGTGTATTATATTAAGGAACGAAATAGTCACTCAGAGTTTGACATGACATATATTCCTAGTAGACCTCTGGTACTAAACGTCTATTTAAAATTATTGGTCGTTAGACCCCTTTTGTTTTTGAGGACTTAACAACGTAAACGACTAAAAGTACCACATTTATGAAGGTGGTTCCGTTTAAAGTCAGATGAATACACTTCAACTATCCGAGTCTTTAAAGAGTCTAAGGACCTTAAAATTGTAAGTCAAGAACCTTCAACCATGAGTTGTCGAGGTCATGTGGTGACGGAACTCCCGGACACTTTTGATTATAAAGACGTAAGATGGAGGTCTCTATGACTGAGTCCTACAGACCCCATCCTGACCTCTTAAACGGAAAAAGTCCTTGAAGGACGTAGATGGTTCGGGCCCTACGAATCTCGTCGTAAAGGGTTTATACAGGCCACCTCGGGATCAAATCATTTACACTTGTTTATAAAGTCTCCTTTTTATCTTCGGAAGTTCACCACTTTACAATTCTTTCCGGTCCTGCCACTTCAAGTCAACCAAAAGAAATCATATCCTGAACGGTTCAAGATCGTACATATGAAGAAGTCTCACTATGTAGTCCTTCTCCCATAGGTCACGCCAAATGAAGTCTTTAATAAACTAGGATCCCGGAAAAAAGGTCTGTACGACAAAACCCCTTCTTAGAATCTTATATGTGAAAGGGAAACATCTTGATCTCAATCTGAGACTCGGGGTCTTAAAACATTGGTTTAAACAAAAGTGTTATGTCCCGTACTTCGACAGAACATCCGAAAAGTCTCCTTTAAAATTTGTTACTCATCGTGTGCCGTTCAAGAAATAGATTTATATTGAAAAGTCATGGTGGAGTAAGCCATACTTTAGCTCCGATCACTTGTCTCTCTCTCGAGGAATTGTACGAACTTCGAACATCGGATCTCCTTAAACTTAGTAAGGTAGGTGGTTAAAATTTCGATCTTCTCCTGAATCTCCAACCTCAGCCTCTTAAAGTCTCGATCTTCTCCACCTTCTCCAGTAACCTAGTTTGGAAGAAAAAATTGTATACTCTTCTCATTTGCAGGTCCCTCTACTCCATGGAAAGGGTCACGACCCCGATTCTGACTACGGTAGGTCACGAGAAAAGTGACATGATTTTAAAGAAGAGAAAGGACCCTTTTCAAGTTCTAGAGTCGACGGAGACTACGGACAAACTTAGTCCCTCGGTTTTCAGGCTTACAGGAGGAGTCTCGTCAAAATCTTATTAGGAGAATTTGACCTATAGACGTAGGAAACTTTAAGACTAAGTAGTCTCCAAAAACTAAGACTATTGGGTGATCCCTCCTTTAATAAGAGACTCCAGGTCGCCGACGGCCTTCAGTTCGACAGTGTCAGTGTGGCCGTTTGTTCGAGAGAAAGAGAGGAAAATAGTCTAGTCGACCTTGTTCCCATACCTCCCTCCCGACACACGCCTTTATGCTAGGACGTCTCTCGACCGTACATGGGTCGAGATCACGACCCTGCCGTCACTATAAAAGACTACAATGAATTACTCTCAGTTTATATTTGTAGTCTGTGTTGTGGGAACTCCACACTGTCTTACAAATCTCTTTTCAATAGTTTCTGTTTAGGAAGGAAACAGGAGAAATTTTACTGAGACAGGTGAAAAATAAAATGTACATAATACGGTGATTTTGTGTTAGACTCTCCCAAACCAACTCAAGTACCTTATCTTATTAATAAGAGAATAGAGGGAGAGTCCTGGAAGGGAACGGTAAGAGGGTAGGAGTACATATTTGGTATCCACTGAGCCATTCATGATTCTCACCACAGCTCCCCTGTGTCAATTTTAGTTGTTCCGAGTGAGAAAGGGGATTGATTAATCCGTGTAAAGGACTCATGGTTAATATACAGTCCATCACACGATCCGAGTCTCCTACGTCAGAGTTCGTCGTTCGGACACGGACGTAAGTACTTAGATCTTCAGACACCCTCTTTTTCTTTTAGTGTTTGTATATACATTTTACTGGTCAACACTATTTATGAACTTTCCTTCCACGGACCCGGACGTCCTCACACATTGTACCGTACACTAGATGTCGTCACAAAGATCTTAAATCACACTACTTACTGGTCTAAAGGGGAGGTTAGACAGTACTTGACTACGACCGTATCGACACCAAGGACACACACTGATTGGTCCAAGTTTTTCTAATTAGTAGTACACCAATCTACGGTACCATTATAGTTTTATGGCTTCCAAAACTTAAGACTAAAGAGGTAAAGACGTGTATAGAGGAACACATACTGAACACCCGACCGTAATCTGACACCTGACGGGAAACTCATCGGGACTGGATCTGACAGTTTAGTTCGTTCAAAAGGACCTCCTTTATTAAAAAACGTTTCACTAGACTTCCTACTTATCCGTTTTGACTCTACCCGTCGTCATAAGGTCCATCTCCCTTATGCCTACTGTGGTCCTAGAACTCACACTCTCACTCACCCTCTGGGTAGTCCTACTCAATCGACCCTTTACGGTCCGGTGTGGATACAGTCGAAGGGTAACAGAAGGACCCCGTCGAGAGTCTTCCAAGAGTTGTCGCGTGACGTCACACCAGTCATGCAATCCACCTTCAGTCTTCTGGGTAATTATCTAATAACCTTATTAAGTCCATTGAATCGATCCCACCCCGCCACCTGTAGATTCTCCACCTTATAACTCTTTCTTATCGTCCTAAAGCACCACCTCACCTATACCCCAACTTCCTTACCCTTTCTAAACAATAATCAATAAGGGTAGAAGTTGAGATGACGTCTGTTTATAATGAAGAAGATACGAGTCCTGGGTTCCTGAGAGAAATAGAGATACCGTCACAGGACCGTCCCTTACCTCCAGGTAAAAGGTTTAGGAAGTCTCCGGTGTAGTTATAAAAACTACACGAAGTGTTGATGGTAGGAAAGAGGAAATTTGCAAGATAAATACCTTGCTTAACTCTAGAAGGAAACACATATTTTATAGATAATCTCACAAATAGGTTACAAAAAAGAATTTTGTAATTATGATCTTTCATAATTGTGCTCGACCTACGTTTTCTGTGGGATATTTTCTTAGATAAACCTTTTTAGGACGATCTGTCTTTGAAAAGGATGTTACGTCCTGAAGAACCTCGTAAATGATACAATTATGTGTGGAAGTCGAAGGTTCTCTCCTTCACCTTGTATGTCCCAAAGGTGGTGAACAAATCAATACCCCAGGAAAAACGGGCCTCGTCGATGATCCGACCACAAAAAACCTTATAAAAAACCTTTTCCTACGAAGTACCACTAGTCTCCTCGAGATAGAAGTCGTGGACTTAAGTCAAAACGAAGTGTATAAAATTCCGTTCTTCTCCAAAAAATAAAACAAAGAAGGATAGTGTCCTGTTAGATCAAGACAAAGTATTCCACTAAAATGGATTCACGATTCACTCACAACCCTTAGTCTTGTCAAGAGGGACATGGACTATTTGAACGTAAAGGTCGAGACACCGCTTTTGACGATTCCGTTGAGATTCATAGTTAGAACTCACGTGGTAGGTCACACAGACAGACCCCGGTACACAGGGTGGGTCCGTTATTCAGACCGATCCTCTTACAGTTCTCGGTGGGACCACCTTAATTCACTGTGAACACATTATCGTCATTTAAAAGACAGACTCGACTCATGTCGTGTCGTCATCAATATTTACTATCGATACAGTCACCTCCGACGGGAAGAGCGAGGGGAAGGCGGGAGGAAGGACCGGAAACTTCCGGTGGTTATTGTTGTCTTTTCTTTTCTAAAAAGAAATAAGTCATTCGTTCAAAGTACGTTGACATTGTGGCTGTAGATATTCGTACACTCGCTCTAGTCCCGGAGAGTCAGGACTTCCACGTCTCCTTAGTGGACCCCTAACGTCATTTGTGCTAGTCGAGACTTTCGTCAGTCAGATACACCCCGGTCTCTCAGACGTAAAGGTTGTCTGAGGGTCCCTCGGTCTCGACGTCACTTGTCTTACGTCCTAAAAAAAAACTAACTAATCATCATTAAGTGAATGGAAATAAGTCAAAATATCAAAGAACAGTAAAAATTATATTATTGTAGTAACCTTTTGATTTCAATTTAATTCGATAAAGACTATCAACTCTTTGTTTTACGGTATTAAAAATTAGTGGGACTATACCAAACACTTTTTCGTATGATAATTTATTTTACGAATGTTATCATAATTGTTTATAATATTATTATGAGCATATTATAATTTATAAAAGGAATAGTCGATTACTTCTCCTTACAATTTCTTCAGTTTCAAAATAACAATGTTCTATGAAGATCAAGATTAACTGAAACTTACTGACTGAAGACGAGTGAATTAAAAAATTTTAATTAAAAATAACCTCCTATCAACGAAATGTTACAATACAAAGGTGACATGTTGTTTTACTTAGTCAGTATACATGTGTATATAAGGGAAGGAAAACCCGAAGGAAGGGTGAGTCCAGTACTCTATGTAGCTACCTACCAAGTAGACGAGAGTTGAAATTTTCACGAACTCTTAGGAAGTCGGATAAAGGATTTTAACGGAGAGAGAACCGAAATGAAGATCCTGAAGAATAAAACATCTAAACCTAAAAAGAGAAGGGACGAAATAGGAGTATACACATAAAGAATTTTGATTCCGATAGGAAAAGTCTTAATGTCGTATTACTAGTTTTATCGTTTATTGGAACAATATTATCGACAACAAATTAGAGGTCGATAACAAGTCTAGAAAAATGGACAGGGTCACTGAGGGAAATACCGTGTGTAACACGGGGAGTGGGGACGACTTCAAGACCGGTCTAGGCTACCTGGTCCACAAACAACGACAAGTCAGTAGGTCAGCACAGACTAGAGAACGCTGGGGTACCTGACGTCGTACGGTCCGGAGTAACAGGGAGTGGTAGAGGGTTTCCGACGGGTTCAAGTACAGGTGACTCAGCCACTACAGTAGGTCGGTAGAGTAGGAGACTGCGGGAGAAGAGGACGGGACTCAGAAAGGGTCGTAGTCCCTGGAAAAGTCACTCAACCAACAAGTGTGGTCTACTGGTTTTATGACCGCGAAGTCGAAGTCGTAGTCAGGAAGGCTACTCATAAGTCCTAACTAAAGGGAATTCTAACTGACCAAACTAGAGGAACGACAGGTCCCCTTAAAGTCCTCAGAAGAGGCTGTGGTGTCAAGTTTCCGTATTTAAGAAACTACAAGTAATATGAGGAATGGGGGATGGTTTCAAGACCGGTCTAGGTTACCTGGTCCACAAATTGTATTAGGTTCATCGAGTCCGGATTCTGTTATCCTTTACTCTCCGATACTCCTCCACTTCCTAACACCGACGGACCCACTCACGGTAAGAACTTCCGTAAAAGTCATTTAATAGATTGTTCGCGTCACGGTCGAATCCAACACCAGTGAGTGTGTGAGAGAGTGGGTGTGGGAGTGTAGAGCGACGGAGTAGATATGGTTAATGGTACAGGGACTTTAAGATCCGAAGGGTGTCACGGAGAAGGGGTCAGTATCGAGGGATCGAGGGGAACAAAGGGATCAAAGGGAACGTCTTGTTGAGGTGAACGGAACTTTCAATAATACGCGTACTCCATTAGGTAGTAGGTAAGTCTGTTTACTGGACCGTTTGAACCTTTGAATTTGTATCCTGTTTGATAACGCAAAAATTACTGGACCACACTACAACCAAATACAGTTCCAAGTACGGGTCTTTTGATTCCCACTTAAAACATCGACCACTCCTTCCACCTTCCACTTCAACGAGTGAGCACAGACTGAGAAACGTTGGGGTACCTGACATCAGATGGTCCTATGAGACAGGTACCCTAAAAGGTCCGTTCTTATGACCTCACCCAACGATAAAGGAAGAGGTCCTCTAGAAGGGCTGGGTCCCTAACTTGGACCCAGAGGGTGTAACACCCGTCTGCGAAATGGTAGACCCGGTGGTCCCTTCAGTTGACCACTCTCGGTTGATTATAAGGTCCAAGGGATCCTTTTACTGTCGGTCACAGTTGGGAGATATAAAACTGATTTTCTTTGACGGAGGGAAGTCTTTCCATAAGAAAGGAGAACACAAAACTCCTTCTTTTGGTCTGAGACTTGAAAAGACGATTTACCCTTAGACCCGATAGTTTCGATATCAATCAATAGTCACTCAAAGACAGGCCGAATTGTGTCGAGTTCAAACTGTAGGTTTCTTCAGCACGTTTTTGACAAAAATTTCTTAAAGGTATCAAACCTTAACGTCTATTTCGTAATGTCTGTACGAGTTCATAGACAATGATATCTAAAATCGGACGTTACTAAGTATTAGGTCTCGAAAATTTTTCTCAACGTTGCCACTTTTAATTCTTTAGGTGTACTTTCAACCTCTAATACTATTTTATACATTTACGACCGAATAAGACAGGTAATATTATTTTTTGTAGTTCACCTTACAAAACAATCCTTAGTACAATCCACGAAAGGTCATTAATATAGTAAATAATACGGATTCTTGGGATACTCCTAATATGATAGCACTGAGGAAAAATTATCTACTCCTTTGACTCCTGGTCTCTTTACTTCACTTAACGGGTTCCAATGGAGCGCTTATTTGTTCTCTCGACACTCACTTTGGTCCAGACAGACTGGGGTCACTCAGAATCCAGGAGTCAGAAAAACGAAGCAAAACAGGGGCGGTTCAACCGTCCGTTACTAAAAACAACCAACACGACCACACACCTCCACTAGATTCCTTAGTCGATCACAGACCCTTACATTAGTCGATAAGATTTTATATTAGTCTAATCGAAGACACAAAGATAAAGTTATCAGTTGTAAAGTCAGTTAAGTAACTAGGTTTCAGACGAGAGGAGTAAAGTATAATTATGAAATTTTAGTACACATAACTTGATGACCTTCACTAAATAACACGATAAATATGAAAATGAGGATTCTCATTAATACCAAATTTTTTTTTTGTAAATTTTGTAAAAAACTATATGACTCCCGAGGACTTCTTCACTTACCGATAATGGGTTTATATTTTATTGGTAACTTAAGTTAACGTCACTCTTTCGTTAATAACTCAAGGATAAACTACGAAATACGAATAGAACCCGACCGTTTTTACTCACTTAAAGAACGGGATTTCAGTAAGTATTGACCCTCCTTCTGTCTGTTCATCTCTTCATTAAGATACCGTTACACCTTTCTCGGTGTGGTCCCTATTCTTTGTTCCTCGACTCTCCCCTCATTGGCCTACTTTCTGACAGTGGAGTCTCCGTACTGTGTGTGGACGTGTGTCGGTAAGGGAGTCACTCGACCAATATCAGAATTCACAAGGTAATTGTCCATCATTGTTGTGTCAAAGAATTGTACACAACGAACACTTCACTCTCTTTAGTAATCGTATAAGAAAAATTTTTAAAATAAAAATTTTTGAAAAATAAAACATAACCGCATATCGACCAATTGTTACAACACTATCAAAGTCCACCTGTCGTTTCCCAGAGTCGGTATGTATATGTACATAGGTAAGAGGGGGTTTGTGGGGAGGGTAGATCCGACGTTGATTTGTAACTCGTCTCAAGGGACAAGTGAACGTATAGGGATTAAATCCCAACAAATGTAAAGGATTTACATTTTAACTAGTTTAAAGGTCAGGGAGTGTAGTCACTGTGGCGGGAGAGAAGGGGGAGAGTGGGTAAGGTGAGACCGGTGTGTCTTGAGAGGTCTATGTACAAGTACGACCCCGAAATCATGAACGACAAGGGAAATGACCTTATCAATAGAGGGTCCATTGGTACACCGATAAGGGAACGGAGGAACTTCAAGATTGGGTTAACAGTGGAAGAGTCACGTTGAACGGGACTGGTGAGGGTAGGGGAGACTCAGGGTCCGAGGAAGGAACGTAACAAAGGGGGGTGATATGAGTAGTAACACCCCGTGTAAGACGTGAAACCAACACACGAACAATTATCAATATACATACAGTGGTATCGTTTATCGAGGGACTCCCGTCCCCAAAACAAGGTTAAGTGACGACATAGGAACCAAACGTTGTCGTGGACCGAGTGTGTTATAAACGCTTCGTTAATGATACCAGTTCCACCTGACAACGATAAGTTGATGACCACAATCGGTTCTTAATAATCAATAATAGGAGACAATTATTCGTTTTTCAGGGTATCTTACGTTTGTAATGTATTAGGAAATCGTAAGAAGGGACCCTTTCGAGGAGTCAGTTGTAACAGGGTGAGAGTTGTTACGTGCTCCAAATAAATGTGACTTTTTGTGATTTGAAACTGTCCGTTTATTCTAAGTCCTGACACAATTAACCTTTGGTTACATACCTTCGGTACGTAAAGGTCCTCCATAAAGGTCCTGAATTAAGTGTTGGATACCTTTTCAGAATGTCTATCGAACAGAATGTCTATCTAACACTCCCACTCTTGGAGTCAGAACAGTTGCGGGTTTCAGTACTCAACCCCCTCCAATTGGGTGTCATGATTGAGGTCTTCTTTGACTTCTTGTACGGTCCTACACTCGACATTTTAAGTCTTACTCTTTACCTGGACAATGTCCCTGATCTTGACAGAGACCACACCGAACTCATCGTAGGAGAGAGGGACAACCGTCTTCCTGCACCCTTGTGGTTACTGTAAGTGTTCGGAACGACCCCTTCTACCCTAGATGCCTATAAGTGTGAATCCAAAGGAGTCACTCTATCAGGTCAGGTGGGTGACTCTAAATAGACGGTGACTTGGTCCCGGTCCTGTAGAGAGAGACGTACCGAGAGAGGGAGAGAGGTCGACGGTTTTCCTTGTAACGAAAAGAAAACTACGTAGTTAAGGAAGGCTGTTGCGTCTCGGTTTGGAACGAGACAAGACACTCGACGAAATAGAACAATTCCATTGATGTAAAGAAATAACAGAGCTAACTAAACCAGTAAATTAAGACTACCTTGTCGGACTATGAAATACAGAATCTTGTAAGAGACAGAAGGTTCATAGGAGAGAACAAGGATTACTTAATTTTATCGTAGTAAAAGTGGAAACGGAGGGGGGTATAGAAGAATTATTATCGTCTGTCACCAAGACCTTTTGTTTCTGAAGAAGGTAGGACTAACACACTCACTGTCGCTTTCTACCGAATATCTATATATGTGTGAGTCCGTTTGACAACCCAATAAAAATTTGTCACAGGAAAAACACACTACTAAGGACTTGTGGTCTAACTACAGACCTGTGACTGACAGTGACTTCAAATAACTTCTCTGTAGATCACCCCGACTTCGTCTTTTGACAGTGAGACTTAAGACGTAGTATTCCCGACCTTTAAGTCACGGTTGTCCCTGGAGATCACAGGATGTCTTTATCTTCGAGTTACTGCGACTTCTAAGAAATCTCCGGCAAAAGACAAAAGTTACACAGTTTGTTCTCACATGAAAAATAAGTATCAAACGGTAAGAAACACTTCATTTCTCCGTATGTATCGGATAAGTCCTAAAGACTGATCCATAAACATTCAACCACTTAAATTGATTGGAAAGACGCGTCCTTCACTCAAAACACCTCGTGCGATACCCCTCGGTCCTATGTGCCGAAGGTAGTCGGATCTTACCGTGACACAGAGTAAATGACTCGTGAATGACGTTACGAGTCAATGAGTCAGCATAGGTTGAAGAACGGTGAGGGACCTGACATCGGGTGGTCCGGGGAGACAGGTACCCTAAAGGGTCCGTTCTTATGACCTCACCCCACGGTACGGGAGGAGGTCCCTAGTTTGGGTACAGAGACCACAGAGGACGTAACCGTCCTTCTAAGAAATGGTGACTCGGTAGACCCTTCGGGACTCGTGAATTAGGAGTGTGTATCAGGTGTGTGGTATATTCAGTGGGTAGATTTCACATGTCAAAATATATGTCCCACCTATTTGGTACTCCAGGATAACATATCGTGTCCTTCAATATGAGTTATAGGACACTATTTGGTATTACCTTTTATTATACTTTTCCTTACATCTATATATATATTGACTCAGTGAAACGACATGTCGTCTTTAATTCTGTTGTAACATTTAGTTGATATGAACTTATTTTATTTTAAAAATTTTATCATGTTAAGTTACCGAAAATAATGCAAAGATCTCAAAACGTCGGTAGTCATATTAGTGAAACTCTTGTAAAAGTAGTGAGGGGTTTCTGTGGGACACGGAGAATCGATAGTACAGTTCCGTTAGTCAAAAATTTTATGTAAAATTCCCTAGGACTATGACAGAAGGTATCACCGATATAGTTAAATGAAAGGGTGGTAGTCACGTTCTCCCAAGGAAAAAGAGGTGTAGGAGAGGTCGTAAATAACACACATCTAAAAAACTACTACTGTTAAGGAATTTTTTGATGGTATACTGGGTTGTTAGGGTGATGACCCGTCCGTATATGGGACTCTTTTGGCATTAACTTTTCCTGTGTGCATGGGGTTACAAGTGACGTCGTGATAAATTTTATCCCGTGTCTTCGTTGGATCTACAGGTAGTTGTCTACTTATCTATTCTTCGACACCAGGTATAAATGTCACCTTATAATGAGTCGGTATTTTTCTTACGTATACTCGGTCACCATTATTCCACCTTCTTGGATCTTGGATAATATGTCCTACTTCATACAGTCTTTGTCTTTCTGTTTATAGCATATACTTGTGTATATATAAGGTATAGCTGTGTATGTATAAGGTATATATATACCTTAGATCTTTCTACCACGACTACTCGGATAAACGTCCCGTCGTCACCTCTGCGCCCGTCTCTCTTGTCTGACACCCGTGTCACCACCATCCGCCCTTCCTCTCCCGCCTGCTTACCGATCTCACCGGATCTTTGTATATGTGGTGGTACACATTTTGTCTCGGCCACCCTTAACCGACACACTGAGTCCCTTGAGTTCGGCCCCGCGACACTGGTGGATCTCCCGACCCTACCCCACCCTCCACCTCTCTCTCAAAGTTCTCCCTCCCTGTATACGTGTGGATACCGACTAAGAACAACGACATACCGTCTGTGGTTGTATTATAACATTTCGTTAATTACGGAACCAATTTTTATTTAATTTGTTTTTTGTAAAATAACTCCACACTACAATTTTTTTTTTGGACATGTATAAATTACATATGTTGAACTACTCAAACTCCTATTCATAAGTATACACTACCCGAAGGAATCACCGAGTCTACCGAGTCTTAGGCGGACGTTACGTTCTCTGGACCCAAACTAGGGACCCAACCCTTCTACGGGACCTCCTCCCGTACCGTTGGTGAGGTCATAATAACGGACCTCTTAGCGTACCTGTTTCCTCAGACCGTCCGATGTCAGGTACTTCAACGTGTCTCAGTCTGTGCTCACTCGCTGATTCGTGTCGTGTCGTGTCTGTATACACTACCTCTTCTTTTACCGTTGGGTGAGGTAATAAGAACGGACCTTTTAAGGTACCTGTCTCCTCAGACTACGATATCAGGTACTCCAGTGTCGTTCAGTCTGTCCTGACTCGTCGACTTGTAAGTGTATGTATACACTTTGAATGGTGGTAGTTCCGGTATTTGTAGGTAGTGGAGTCCTGAAGGGACCACCAGGTCACCAATTCTGAGACTCGAAGGTTACATCCCCGCACCCAAACTAGGGAACAACCCCTTGATTAAAGGGTATTAACACGTCGACTTTCATTAAGGTAATGGATACTTTGAAAAGAGGACGGGGGAAATAATAATAATAAGAGTACTAAGAACACTATTCTTGTGAATTGTATTCTAAATACGAGAGTCGTCTAAAATTCATATGTTGTGTCACACAACCGACAACCGTGATACGACATATCGTCTAGAGGCCTTAAATAAGTGACGTGTTTTGATTTCGAAACATAGGAAACTGGTCGTGGAGGGGTGAAGGGGGTGGACGCCAGAAACCGTCGATGATGACACAAGGAGGAAGATACTCAAGCTGATAAAATAATATATAAGGTGTATACTCTGTCTAGTATTGTCTTAAACAGAAAGACACAGATTGGTTTCGGACGGAAGAATTGGTAGTGTGAAGAGTCGTACTTAGACTTCGCCCCAATTTTCCAGTAGAAAGAGAGTGAAAGAAAAAGGGAAGGAAGGAAGTAAGAAGGAGGGAGGACGAAGGGACAGGAAGGAGGGGACAGAGACAGAAAGGGAGGAAAATCGGGGAAGAACCGAGAAGATTCAACTGTTCACATAGGCAAAAGGTAGTCTTCGAACCACTGTAAACGTTACCCCTATCTAAACGAAAAAAACTCCCAACACGAATATTACCGTAAAAACACGAATATTACCGTAAAACCTTATTGGGTACCCCTAACTGTACAAAACAGAATTGTGACGATTTGTGAGAGGGTACACTTTAGTTTCGTCTGCAAAGTGCACAGTACTGACCCATTACCGAAAAGAACCTGTCACAGGTTAGGTCGTTTTACTACAATAAAATAAGAGGACTACTTTTAACTATAAACTGAAAAAGGTCGAGAAGTTAATAGGACAGAATCTTAGAGGTGGAGTCGACTTCTCCATTTAGACAAAATCTCTTGCACATGGGAAACGACTTTTACTGCGTAGTACTAACTCCCATAGTAAACAACCCTCAACTCGTACGTTTAGGAAAATAGAGTAATATCTCGGACCTTGGAGTACCGAAAGAGGTTGTTGGTTATGAAACCCCAAAAAGTTAAAACAAAAGAAAAACTTAATCTGGATCCTCCTTGTAAAAGTTCTGAAAGTCCTTCTTTTGAAGACTAAGTCAGGATACACGGCTCCGACATCTGGTCCACCGACTTCTCTGTGAGGCATACCCAGAACGAGAATCTGGATCAACCCCAGTCCCATTGAGTCCTACGTGTAAGTGGGACCGTCCACTGTACCTACTCCCCGAGGGGGCACCCCTGGGGACCGAACCGGGTGCTTACGGACAAGGGTCTGGAGATTCGCGTGACTCATGGGAGACTTCCTAAAGTGTGGGGGATCTTTAAGCACACGACGTTTACAGCGTTGTCTCCTACCCTTATTTTCTGAATAGACTTTTTTTTTTCATTCGTTAAGAAACAGACCAGTCATAAAAAAGAACCTTTTAAACGGAGGGCTCAGACCACCAGACAGGGACTTTACCACTAATAGGGACTCTGAACCCTTAAACTCGGTCTTACCTGGTAGGATGGGGTAAAAGGAGTCATATTAATACACAGGACACCACCCGTAGATTGAGTTCGGCTTGAAGCCTGAATAGAATCTCCGTAACTACACCCCGACCATCTCTCTCCCAGGGAATGAGACTTCTAACGTTCTCGTTTGTCGGTAACTTTAGACTTCGACGACTCTATTAGATACAACGGTTCACCTCTCTTGAACGAATTCCTCCTCCTTTCGTCTCAGACTTCCACTACCTGTTAACGTAGAATTACTGTTTAGACTACACAACCTAGGTCGGTACGGACTTACACTGTATAAGGAAGAGAGACAAAGTCAACACTTTTGGATATGTAAGGACAAACCAAGTTTGACTAAACTTAACCTATAAACAGTGAGTTTTGACTTTCACGGGATTAAATTGTTTTATACGCTTTAAAGACCAGTTTATTTGTAGTTCACTTTATTATACGGTTAGGGAGAGACAGTACTATAAAGGAACCGGGATGACTTTTACATAGGGAACACCACTAATGTAAGTTCAGATTAAAGAGATTCTCCACATACACTCTGTAACACAAAGACTCTCTGAGTAATGTGAGTTGGATAGAAAGGATCATCGAGTCAACCATTTCTTAGACGGACGTTACGTCCTCTGGACCCTAGTTATGGACCCTGTCCTTCTAGGGGACCTCTTCCTTTACCGCCGGGTGAGGTCATAAGAACGGACCCCTTAGAGTACCTGTCTCCTCGGACCGTCCCATGTCAGGTACCCCCGTGTTTCTCAACCTGTGCTGAATCGCAGATTTGGTGGTGGTGATAATAGGTGAGTAGACGTCCTAATGAAGTTTGTGTTCCTCCCTGGGGGTGAAGTGTGACCCCTCCCGACCCCTTCGGAAGGGTCTCCTTTACTACCAATGTAACTGAGTCTTTCCGTCTCCCTCTTCTTATTTATTAAGACCGTTCCCTTCGTAGTCCGGGTCCTTACACTTAGTCGTAGCCCGAAAAATTTGTTCCTCCTCTCGTTTTTTACAAACCTCTTACTCTATGTTCCAGCATAGAACCTCGTACACCTCTCTACGACTTCCCAAATGTAGTTCCCTTATTCCAGTCTGGACGCAAATCTCCCAAATGACACATACCTCTTCCTATCACACACACACACACGCGCGCACACACGCACGCACACACGCACGTACGCACGCACGCACGTACGCACGCACGCACGCACGCACGCACGCACAACCCTCACCCGACCCTTGTTCGTCACTTTACTGATCTTCGGGTCTCTATTACCAGTCTACTCTCCGTTACGGAGTAACTTTCCGACCACTACTTCGACTTCTTCTCCAACTCTACCTCTTCAGCCTCGTGAACCCAGAGTTCAAGACTCAGGACTCTCCGGACTCCTCCTCTCACTTCCGTCTTTATACGACGTCGCAGTCTACGAGACCAACCACGGTTTCGTCTTCACAAGTCTGTGATCAACTTCTGACTTTCCTTCTTAAATAAGTTCTCTTTAATGTCGTCATCTCAAAGTACCATCCCCTCTCCCTCTCTCTCGAGTGGAGTTTGTGGTGTTCCTTTTCATCTTCAGATATCAAATCCTCGTCCCACCCCCAGGTACCTACCTTTTAATGATTCTCCTCGGTACTTCTGGTCCACCTTAGACTGAGTTGACTTCACTGTCCTAAGAAGAGTTTCCGCTTGGTCCTACAAATCTGTAACTCCCACTCCCTACTCCTTAAACTAATTCCTATTAGTTTATAGTTTCCACCCTCTGTAAACGATATGACTACGTCGTCCTAAGAACTATTCTGACCTCTTTACCCGATTCCTGTCTCGGATTCCAGTCCCGGTTTAGTCTCTCCTCGGACTGAATTCAAACCAATTTCCTCTCTCGGGACCAGTTACCAATGTTTCTTTTTACTTATTATCTCTAGAATTCTTCAGGAGTGTCAAGGGTCCTGAGGTCATGTTTGGAGGGGACGGTGAGTCAAATCTGGTCACACCTTCAGAGTGACGGGGACGAATCGACCCTGGAGTGGACGAGTCGGCCCTGGAGTGTCTCCGCTCCGGTCCTCCGGTCCTTCCTGACCCGTCCTTCTCTAGGGTAAGTCAAGAGAATCACCTAGTGGTAACCGGAAACTTTCCCGTCAAGTCCTCTTTGATTCTTCTTTTTCGTCTAATATTCCTATTTCTGAGGACCTTCTTAAACTCCTCCGTTCCCGCTTTACGTGTGACTCTCCGTTGAGAAATGTCAACAGACGTTCTTTGTTGTCAAACTGTGTGTGTCACGGATGGTCTTAAAAGACATTATTAAGACGGTACTGTGCATGTCTTTAGGATTCTCTTGTATATGGGAGAATCGTTAGATTCTAGACGTCGGTCCAGGGTGTCTACCACGAAGAGTTTAGAAATTTCGGATGACTGAAGTTTCCCGTAGTGAAAGTCTGATCTTTACACCTACACTCCTACTTGACCCACGGGTAGAATTTTAGTACAGAAACAGTTTTAGTGCGTCTGAAGGTGTGGACATCAAAGTAGGAAGAATGGTAGCCGTGGGGTTTTCGAGTGCCCTTTTAAAAAGAGACATGTAATTCTTTCTTCAGTGTGAGACCGTCGACACAGAACTCATTAGTGAAACTCTGTCTGGATGAAAGATCGACATTTCGGATCTTATAAAGTTAAAGTAACCGATGAAAAGATTACTAATAATTTTATAAACCTCGTACCGTGACCGACGTCTTTTCCATCACTACGGTGGATTAGAAAGAAATTATTCCCTCGTAAAACATACTCCTCCCTACCGTGTCAATTACCTTGCGTCTACAGAGAGAGACCCACAAGGTGTTAAGACGGTTGGAATACTCAGTGGAGTTGGTAATCATTATTTTATTTTTACGAACTCTAGTGTAGTGTGTGTGTGTTTCCCTTTGGGTCGTATGGAAGATGGGTGAGACACTTTAAAGAGTCCCCGTCCCCACCCCACCCGAACCGATTGGGACGAACCAAAAGACGAAGATGATTTAAGAGTCAGAATGTAGATAGATCTGAGTACACCAAAAAGAAAAGAGTTTAACTTGGGTCAACAAAAAAGAAAACTACGGTGAATGTGTTTTGTGAACACACATCGGGTAAACATTGTTTCCCATAATCTTTTCTCTTCCAGACTTAGCGGTGTCTCGTCTCTTTTAAGAAATTATGATTAATACTCTACAGAGTGACTCAATCTTTAACTCTAGAGGGGTCGAGAGTTGAGTACAAACAAACAAACAAACAAAAAGATAAAAAAAAACCAATAAAGACGTTTAACGAAGGACTAAACCGACCTCTACAGAAGAAGACCCGAAGGTCTGAAGTAAAAGGATCTGGGACAGGGAGGACGGAAGAGAGAAATGGGTGGTTAAAGAAGATGGTTGTATAGGACAGGAGTAGTGGAATCGGACATACACTTTTCAAAAAAAGAATATAAGACGACGACGACGACGACGATTCAGTGAAGTCAGCACGGGCTGAGACACGCTGGGGTATCTGTCGTCGGGTGGTCCGAGGGGGTCAGGACCCTAAGAGGTCCGTTCTTGTGATCTCACCCAACGGTAAAGGAAGAGGTTACGTACTTTCACTTTTCACTTTCACTTCAGCGAGTCAGCACAGGCTGAGAATCGCTGGGGTACCTGACGCCGGGTAGTCCGAGGAGGTAGGTACCCTAAAAGGTCCGTTCTCACGACCTCACCCCACGGTATAATAATATCTCTCTTTATATGAGAGGAAACTGACTGAATAACCAGAAAGAGTTGTCATAGAGTCTCGGATGTAAAAGTATCAGTTTACCGAGAAGTTCCGTGAAAACGATTTGTTTTCTGTGAAGGAAGAATTCTCTTTAAAACAGTTGTTTAAAACTTTATTTAACGATAAAGGGACGATATAATTTCAGATACAGTATAGGTCTAAGATGATTGACCATATAGTTATAATGAAAACATCATAACGGTCTTTCACTTTCTTTCATTTTCAGTGAGTCAGCACAGACTAAGAAACACTGGGGTACCTGATATATCAGGTACCTTAAGAGGTCCGGTTTTATGACCTCGCCCATCGGAAAGGGAAAAGGTCCCCTAGAAGGGTTGGGTCCCTAACTTGGGTCCAGAGGACGTAATATCCGTCTAAGAATGGTTGACTCGGTGGTCCTTTCGGGTTCTTATAACCTCACCCATCGGATAGGGAAGAGGTCTCCTAAAAGGACTGGGTCCTTAGTTTGACCCCAGAGGACGTTAAATGGTCAAGAAATAGTTGACTCGATGATCCCTTTTGGGTCATAACCGTCTTATTTCCGATAGAAAATTTTTAGTGACTCATTTCTCTCTATTCTGTAATACCGGTCTAAAATTTAAGTACACAAAAAAAAAGGATAGAAAAAACGAATAAAGACGTTTAACAAAGGACTCCTCCTTTAGAAAGGGGTATCCGTCAGAGTAATAGGAGAAGAAATCTAAAAATAAAAAACACTCTATTCGAATATATAGGCCCTGTGACACTTAAACGACCACTACCCATAATTTTATTCTTTTGACCCCAAAAGAACGTATAGACTATACACGATATTTCATTCCTCGAACTTTCTCCACCTTACGAACGAAAGAATGAATAGTAGAAACAATATCGGTCTTTAAGTGTGGACCTTTGTTTTGAGTCGTCGTGTCAGATTCTGCTTCAACAAAGACCGAAACGTAGCATTTTTAAATAGGAACAGGGGGACAATGTAGAACTCTTTTCAAGAAGGAAACCTAGAATTGAGTCCTTCACTCCCAGTCAGAGGTACCGAAATTACAACTGTCGTTGAGGTATTTAATAAACTTTCCCCGAATGTAAAAGATGGACTAGTAAATTAGAACGAAGTGTAGTGTAGAGTCTAAAAAAAAGAGTAGACGTTTCAAACGATTCTTTAAGAGGCGAGTCAAAACCGTGTTTCCAGGTGGTAGTACCTCCGAAGGGTAGACCATATGAAGGTAGGAAGGTTCTACCCGTACTAGATAATTACTGAAATACCCCTACTACTTGTTCCGCATGGTTGAGTTAGCGATACGTGGGTGGTCGTACAGTCGGAGTCTTAGTGGTACGTTGAAGTGTGGCAGTGTAGTAGTCCGTCCGCCTGGGAGGTTGCCATGTGTCCGTAGTCACCTGACGAGATCAGACTGAGACGTTGCGAGTTGGTGGTCGGTATGGATTCGATATGTAGACTGAGGTAAATTATAACAATATCCGAGATGAAGTAACTTTTAAGGGTTCTTGTAAGTCACTTTATAAGTACCTTGGACAAGGACCAGTAGAGACGTTTAAAGGGAACTCCCCAAATATTCACGGTGTCTCGTTAGTAAACCACCGAAGGACACGAGAAAGAAGAAGAATAAGGTCGGGAGGAGGAGTAGAGATACAGTCAAGAAAGTAACATTATTTTTATCATTTGTATCGTCTCCGTTATGACCACCTCTAATAAGGTATCGGTATGTGTAAAATCAATAAATTGGGAGTATCGGTGTGTGTCGCTCCATCCAGAATAATAGGGGTAAAAGATCTACTCTTTTGACTTCAGGTCTCTTCACGGTCGTTCTCTCACCATCTTGGGTCTCAGGAACGGAAATTGGCGAAACGAGAAACGTACAACTCGGTACCATCTACAACTGAAACTTGAGACACGTACTCCTGTGTCCAGAATAAATAAATAAAAACCGAAGTGACCCAGAAGTAACGACGTACACCCGAAAGAGATCAGCACCACTCGTCCCCAAAGGGAACCAACGTCACGTACCGGAAGAGTAACGCCACCGAAGAGAGCACAACGACTCGTACCTGAGGTCCGTGTAACCGAGTCATCCACGTCGAGTCCCCGAGATCTCGTACCCGAGACATCAACACCACGTGCTCGAATCGGCGAGACGTCGTACACCCTATAGGGACTTGGTCCCTAGCTTGGACACAGAGAACGTAACCGTCCACCTAAGAATTGGTGACCTGATGGTCCCTTCGGGGCTTGTGTCCAGAACTATACTTAAACTTAAGGTCGAGTCGGTGAATAGCATATTGTTCAATGAAGTAAGAAACCGGGAGTCATAGGAGTAGACATTTACCCCTACTATACTCCTAAAAGGAGTAGTCTAAGAACTCTGATATTACGGACATTGTTGTAATTCACCTCAGAAGGTGTACAGTTTCCGTATGTCACTTACAATCACGACTTATAATATCGTCCGTAGAAAGTAGTACTTGAGTCTAGTACTTGAGGAATAACGGTTTAAGTCTGAATTTAACTTCTTTCATCCCTTTTGGTGATCTGGTAAGTCCATACTAGATTTAGTTTAGGGAATGTTGATATGTCACCTTCACTCTTTATCTAAATTCCTTGATCTAGACTATCTCACGGACTACTTGTTACCTGCGTCCAAGTACTGTGACATGTCCTCTGTCTCTAATTCTGGTAGGGGTACCTTTTCTTTACATTTTTTCGTTTTACCGACAGACTCCTCCGGAATTTTTATCGACACTTTTCTTCTCTTCGCTTTTCGTTTCCTCTTTTCCTTTCTATATGGGTAAACTTACGTCTCAAGGTTTCTTATCGTTCCTCTCTAATCTTTCGAAAGGAGTCACTAGTCACGTTTATTTATCTCCTTTTGTTGTCTTACCCTTTCTGATCTCTAGAGAAATTCTTTTAATCTCTGTGGTTCCCTTGTAAAGTACGTTTCTACCCGAGCTATTTCCTGTCTTTAGCATACCTGGATTGTCTTCGTCTTCTATAATTCTTCTCCACCGTTCTTATGTGTCTTCTTGACATGTTTTTTCTAGAACTACTGGTTCTATTAGTGCTACCACACTAGTGAGTGGATCTCGGTCTGTAGGACCTTACACTTCAGTTCACCCGGAATCCTTCGTAGTGATGTTTGTTTCGATCACCTCCACTACCTTAAGGTCAACTCGATAAAGTTTAGGATTTTTTACTACGACACTTTCACGAAGTGAGTTATACGGTCGTTTAAACCTTTTGAGTCGTCACCGGTGTCCTGACCTTTTCCAGTCAAAAGTAAGTTTACGGTTTTTTACGAGTTTGATGGTGTGTTAACGTGAGTAAAGTGTGCGATCATTTTATTACGAGTTTTAAGAGGTTCAGTACGAAGTCGTTATACACTTGGTACTTGAAGGTCTACAAGTTCGACCAAAATCTTTTCCGTCTCCTTGGTCTCTAGTTTAACGGTTGTAGGCAACCTAGTAGTTTTTTCGTTCTCTTAAGGTCTTTTTGTAGATAAAGACGAAATAACTGATACGGTTTCGGAAACTGACACACCTAGTGGTGTTTGGTACCTTTTAAGACTTTCTCTACCCTTATGGTCTGGTGGAATGGACGGAGGACTCTTTAGACATGTGTCCATTTCTTCGTTGTCAATCTTGACCTGCACCTTGTTGTTTGACCAAGGTTTAACCCTTTCCTCATGCAGTTCCGACATATAACAGTGGGACGAAAAAATTGAATATACGTCTCATGTAGTACTCTTTGTGACCCGATCTACTTCGTGTTCAAACTGAGTTCTAACGGTCCTCTTTATAGTTAGTAGAGTCTATACGTCTACTATGGTGGGAATACCGTCTTTCACTTCTGTTTGATTTCTCGGAGAACTACTTTCACTTTCTCCTCTCACTTTTTCAACCGAAGTTTGAGTGGTAAGTCTTTTGATTCTAGTACCGTAGACCAGGGTAGTGAAGTACCGTTTATCTACCCCTTTGCCACCCTTTTCACCGTCTGAAATAAAAACCCCCGAGGTTTTATTGACGTCTACCACTAAAGTCGATACTTTAATTTTCTCCGAATGAGGAACCTTCTTTTCAATACTGTTTGATCTGTCGTATAAGTTTTCGTCTCTGTACTGAAACGGTTGTTTCCAGGTAGATCAGTTCCGATACCAAAAAGTTATCAGTACATGTCTACACTCTCAACCTGGTATTTCTTTCGACTCGTGGTTTTTTAACTACGAAAACTTGGTACCACAACCTCTCCTGAGAACTCTCAGGGAACCTGACGTTCCTTTAGTTTGGTCAGGTAGGATTTCCTTTAGCCAGGACTTACAAGTAACCTTCCTCACTGCGACTTCGACTTTGAAACCGGTGGACTACCCTTTTTGACTGAGTAGACTTTTCTGGGACTACGACCCTTTCTAACTTCCGCCCTCCTCTTCCCCTGCTGTCTCCTACTCTACCAACCTACAGTAGTGACTAAGTCAAATGTACTCATACTCATTTAACGCCCTCAACCACTACCTGTCCCTCCGGACCACACGACGTCAGGTACCCCAAGGTTTCTCAACCTGTGTTGACTCACTGACTTGACTTGACTTACGGGAAAGATATCTAATCGTTTGACTCTGAACCTCTTCACTTTCTGAAAGGGATCCCATTTGTCGAACTTTCACCGTCAGATCCGAACTGTGAGTCGAGACCCTGAGGTCCCAGAGACAAGAAGGTTCGCATGGATGGATCATTCCGACGGTACTAAGGTAGGTACGACTTCTGGTGGACTGTCTCCGACGCACCGTACACCAAAACGAGTTGTTTGTCCGAGACGGGACTAGAACATGTACTAACGGACACTATTCTCGGTGCACACTCTTCAAGGTTACTTACCTTATTTACTGGACACTACTCTCACGGCTCGTCTCTTACCGGTGCACTGGTATTCGAAATTAGTAAATACTCACCGAACTTGAAAAACCGACTCACGGATTTAGAAGTAAAGTGGAGAACGACACCTTGAGAACAAAAAGAAATTCGGGTTCTCAGGTCGAGGTGCTCATTGTATTCTAGTACATTTACTCCCATCAGAACCTTCCGTCCGACGAACCGTATGATATCAACGAAAGAACGACATTACTTTTGGTGTACGAGGTACCATAAAAATCTGATCAATGATAATCGTATAGTCGTCGTAAAAATAAATCTATAACGATAAGGTCGACCCGAAGGAGAACAATGAAGTTCTTTTAGTCTTACAGATGACTTACATTCGGAAGTCCTCTCACCTTTTACCTTTCTTTTGTTGGTCGTGAAAGGGGAACTGCGAAGACCAAAGGTACACCTCCAATGTACACGAAGGGACTTGGAAATCTTTCCTTTCCGACTGGGTCCCCGAACGAAAGTCTCTTACCACCTCCTCCATGGGACCACCAGGTCACCAATTCTGAGGTGTAAGGGTTACGTCCCCCAGGTCCAAACTAAGGACCAGTCCCTTTACCTAGAGTTAATTCTCGAGTGTACGGTGTTGATTTCTAGACCGTACGGTGTTACTTCTAACTTCTAAGGTGTCTTCTGAACCGAGTCAGTCTATTCGTTTATTCATTTATTTATAATTTTCTCTCTCTCTCTTACCACATGACTCATTGTTCCACCTTCGTTACTGATTCTTTCTGAACACAAACAGGACCTTAGTTCTCTTCTCTCTCCTGTTTTCTCCCTTCTTCCCCAACAGGTTGATGGTAAACTTCTGAATAACTTTAATGACCGCACCATAAAAAAAATTTTACAATAAACAAAACAAAGTAAACATAGTAAAACTCTTTCCATCCTAGTAAGGTGAGGTAAGAACTCTGGACGGGGACTCAGTAAACTTAGAGATTTAAACGAAGAAAGTCTCTAATAAAAAATAAAGAACCCTTTTCAGGAATTTAAGGAAAGGAAGGACTTTTTTAGTACAAAGGAAGAGGTGGTTGTACTTTATAAGTGACAGAGACACTGATCTTCTCATTTTTACGGGGAAGAGAGAGGGACCTCTCTTTAACTCTCTTCTTAAACTGTAACTTACATTACTGTAGTAGTTTTCGTCACTGGAGGTAAGAATCCCATCCAGAAACATCTGGGTTCCCCACTAACTACCCATACGGGAGGAGACGGGGTGTCCGACCCCCGTTTTCCTCATTCTCTTTCCTTACCCATCACGGGGAATACTAGTAGAAACGACTCCTGGTCAAATACAGGCCTCTTCCGTTACCGTGGGTGAGGTCAAGAGAACGGACCTTTTAAGGTACCTGTCTCTTCGGACCATCCGACGTCGAGTACCCAAACGCTTCTCAACCTGTACTGACTCACTGAAGTTAAAGTGAAAAGTCAAAACCTCTTCCTTTACCGTTGGGTGAGGTCACAAGAACGGACCTCTTAGGGTCCCTGCCCCCTTAGACCACCCGAAGACAGATACCCCAGCGTGTCTCAGCCTGTGTTGACTTCGCTGAATCGTCGTCGTCGTCAAATACAGTCCGGGGGTGTTCGTTACCCGAAGGGACTACCGAGTCGACCATTTCTTAGACGGACGTTACACCCTCCGGATCCAAACTACGGACCTAACCCTTCTAGGGGACCTCTTCCCTTTCCTATGGGTCAAGTCATAAGGCCGACATATCAGATAGCCTAACGTTTCTCAACCTGTACTACTCCCTGAAAGTGTGTTCGTTGTTGAGTCTTGGAAGACAACCATCTCCCGTTCCGACTATTCTAAAACGAAACCGTATACAAAAAAAAAAAATAAGGTACACAACCACAACATAACTTGAGTTATCAATATGTGTCCTTTGATGACTTAAAAGGGGTGACACTGGTGAAACTTTTGTATGTGACGAGTTAGAGGAAAGGGACAGGGGAAGACATCAAATCAGTTCTTCTGTTTTATTCAGAAGAAAACTGTTCATAATGAAGTTCACATCTGACATTGAGTTTGGAAACTAGAGTCTAGGTTAAGCTTTAAAGAGGGTAAAGAGTTTCGGATTCGAACTGGGAACCGGTCCCCAGGGTTTCAACCCCTTCCTCTCAGATCTAGAATCCCAGACAAACGAGTAATAAGGAAGACTGAGTGAGAGGGAAGAGTCAAACGTAACGTTGAAAACCAAAGAGGTCCCGACCCCTCATCGTCATTCGTCGTTCTCCCTTCTCTCAGAAGAGTACATGAAACTGGAGACACTAAGAGGGAACGGACCGTAACGGCTCCACAACCCGTGAAGTAATGACAAAATAGTACCCACGAACACCTAGTAGGTAAGACCCTGAAAACACGACCTGACCAAGGATATACCACTATGTGAGAAGTCGACTAGAGAACACTGCGTGAAAGGAGAAAGGTGGGGTCGAGGACAACGTCGCCAACGTAGAGGTCGGACCATGACGATCTCAGAGGAACGAGACCGTCTGGTGAGATCTCTACCTCACCTCGGAAAGTTCTATAAACTTATATGTAAGGTATCACAGGTGATCTGGGTCCTCCTGAGTAGGTAAGTACCAAATGGTAGGACTCTTGTCCGTCCAACGGGGGAGACGATGGAGACAGAAACGGACGGAAGACCCCGTCGAAGACCGTCCGAGGACGGAAGTCTTTACTAGACACGTACACCGTCCGATACCAGAGACAATCGATACAGGAGTTCGGAAGTTCCTGGGTACATTCCGAGAGGGTTTCACTTTCCTCTTCTCGGTTCACTGGAGATAAGAATCCTTAAGGGAACGTGTTTGAGATAAACCCTTAAGGTTCAGAGTTCAGGGTCTAGTTCTTCATCCGACAATAGTCTTGGGGTTTCGTGGGTAGTAGAAGGAAAAAACAGTGGGATCTGAAGATCGGCGTACCTAATTAGAGAAAAAGGTATCAAACCTCCAATTTCTAGACAAACCGATGGAACATCACTCAAAATAGTTCATCCAGAGACCTCCTGACTCCTCCCGTTATGAACAATGAATAACAAAAGTGGAATCCCCGAAGTCGGTTTTACGTCTGTCATCCTTTTAAAGGTAAACATTGATTACCTTTAGACATTTAACTTTCAAGTATTCCTCAATCGAAAGACACGTCTGAGGTGAAGGAGTACTCAGTAAGTCTTTCTAAGGGTCTAACATACTGGAGACCTTTAAGCATAAACAAGAGTCTTTGACAGACGTTTGCACATGTACAGAAGTATTTGTTAATGAACGATCTATTTGTCTTTTTCATTGTCTGAACAGCTCAGACCACCCTTTGGTATATCTCGATATTGATTTCAAATGACTCGTTAAGAAGAAACGATTCGAAAAAGACACACACAAATTGAGAAGTTTTGGGGTAATGAACCTTTCCGAGTAATAATAATAATGGCATTGTGTCTATTCCTACAGACTCCAGGTCTGTCGCATTCTATACATTACTCCTAGTGTGTTCACCCTTTTGACCTCGGTACACGTTCGGGATTAGTGGACCGAGGTCTCGAACATTAGTGAGAAGATAAGACCCCTGGTCTCAAGGGACTCCTTAGTCCCCAAGGGATAACGATCAAAGACCTGTTTCGAGGTGACTCAAAGGAATCCGCCTTACTGAGTCTGAATCCCTTTCCTTGGTACGTTTTCCACTACTTAAGACCCAGTTCTGGTCTAGAAAACCCATTATTTGATCTAAGTTTCGATCTACAGTGGTGACACACCTCATCCCTCTTATTCCGTAAACCTCTGTACTGTCAAAGAAACCCTTATCCGGACACAGGTACTACCTTTGGGGTACTCTTCTCAGACAGTAAAACCTATAAATAGAGAATATGGTACCCTTTTGAGTATATGCCATATTCCTAAATTCAAAACATTTCGTCTTACATAACAACCAAAGAATTTAATGAGGTCAACAAGTCTGTTCTGACTATGGGGAGATGAGGAGACGCCACTGTGTTACTTACAAAGTCCGTGAACTAACTTCACACGAGTCGGGTAGTTGGAGAAAAGACTCGAGTGGTCTTCCCTCTCCATGGGTGACTTCCCCCACGGACCCTCAAGGACTACCACTAGTCAGCCCCTCCCCGGCCCCGTTACCGTCTCATCCTTCCTTTTGTACTACGAGTCGTTCAAGATCCTCTTCTTTCCTACATTTTAGTTAGGGAGGAAGGTTATAAAAGAATCCCTTAGACTGGACACACTCTCCCTTCCTCCTACGAACCCAATCTAGAAAGAAATGATTTCTAGTTCTTCTAATACCGAACCGACGTACTAAAGTTTTTCTATCATTCAGTCTCACTCAGAACACATCGGGTAGTTTACCCTAAACCGTCTTTCTCCTGACTCTCCGACGACCTACTGGTCCCGTCCTCCTTCGGTCTGTCGTCGGAACAAACCCTAGGACCGACTTCACAGATTCACACCTCGTCTACCACAAATTTTACTTTCAGTCGTCATAGGTGGAGTTCCCTTTCCACCTCAGACCCGATTTCACCCCACTAGACCGGTACTTCTATTGTCGTCCACAATCCGTGTCGTTGAATCTCTTTATAAGATCTCGTCCATGGTTATGACGACTGAAGAGGACGTCATTGACAGTAACCTCCTGGTCTTTTTACCGTTTTCTTGTAAATGGTCAATCCCAATTCCAAGTGAAACGTTTGTCTGGGACCTATGCAGTACACAGACCGGAACGTGATTCAGGGTCTCTACGGTTCTGAAATCTTTCTGTACTAGAGACGAATGTTTCTCGAGTGTCAGGTCCCCCTACTAGACCTTTTAGTTATGCTACCAAACGACATTCAAGAGACTACCCTATGTGTGTTCGGGAAACCCGAGTGTCCTCCTGTCTCTTAGATCTGCAATTGACCCCCTCTACCACTGTTTCTTCTGAAGGACCTCCTTACTGTAACTACCCCTACAGGATAACTATCCCTTCGTAAGTCGTACATACAAATCCTACTTAACGACAGTCGGACCTTTTGTCCCTCCCCTACCCCCTAAAAAATTCCGTCTAAGAAAATCCAAGAATGATTAAACTCATTCTCGGTCTCCTTCCTCCTCGGGACTCCTCTAGTCATATTGATCTCTCCTGACACCGTCGTCCTTCGCCGATCTTGACTGCGTCCTCAGTCCTTGTCTAGTGTCACCCCGATATTGGTCGGATACCCCGACAGTCGTGAAATGTCTCCTCTGGTCACTCGAGTCCCCAAGTCTCTGAAAGGGGTTTAGTGTGTCACGTACACCGTCTGGACCATCACCTAGATTATCGATGAGTGGGGTTTACCCCTCGAGAAAAGGATAAAAAGGAAACGTAGAATTAAAACTATTTTCAAATTCAATAATTTTAAACATGTGTTTATTGTGTGAGTAGAGGTTATCTGGGGAGACGAGTTGCAATCGGGTCTTCAGTGACGTAGGAGAGTCCTGACTTGTTTAACATTACATAACTTTGTCTAAGATGGGACTAGGACTACCTCCGTCGTCTAGTGGTTCTTCAGTCCAGACACGATTTGATCGGTCCTCGTAATCGAACCCTCCCGGTCCGAAGTAAACATAAGGTTTCCTCTCTCAGGTCCCTCTTTTTACGTGTCGTCAAAGAAAGTATTTTACAAATCTCCTGATCAAACAAGTACTGGAACCAACTAATCCCAGTCCTTGAACTGTAGGATTACAACTTACATAGTCTTTTTAGACACAAACGAGTGACGGGGACGGGGTTTGTCCGAAGATTGAAGATCGAGATTGAAGGACGTATCGGGAGTCCTTTACGTTCAACCAGACTCCCCAAAAAAACAAACAAACAAAAAGAGAAAGGGAAAGGTCAAACCCCTTTTAGGTCGTATTAACACCGTAAATGGGTGACTATTCACTTTTTAGTTGTAGTAACGTTTGTCACTCACAACCGGATTGAGGATTCTTGAGTATCATGAAGTGGACCCACCGACGGAGGAACCGGTTTACAGACTACTGTCAGAAAGGTACAAGAATGTACCGAAAGCCGAAGTCAGGGGAAATACATAAGGAGGGGTCCCGAGACGACTAGGACCGAACAGAACCTGTTTCAACTCTTTATCCGTTTCTTACGGAAAACCCGAACTTGGAAGAAAAAGAAGAAGAAGGAGACCCTGAGTACGAGTCACCAATTCCGTGGGTCACAATGTAGTAAAGAGAGAGGAGAAGGTAGTTCTACTACTGGTTCTTTCATTAGAGTTTGAATTGACAACCTTCTCTGATTGAAGCTACTATTGTCGAATGTGTATCCGCCCCGTGTGAAACGTTTTGTGGAACAAGAGTTTCAAAACACATGTAACTGAGTTACATAATAGGGTTATTAAAACATGTAACTGAGTTTTATTAAGACACGTGATCTCTTTCAGTAATCGAGAGAGTCAGTGTCTCCCCAATCAAATGACTGGGTTCCAGTATCACAATCTTGTCCCATCTTTGTAAACTTGGGTCCTTCAGACTGAAACAGGTGCGACGACGACGATTCGACGAAGTCAGCACAGACTGAGACACGCTGGGGTATCTACCGTCGGGTGGTCCGAGTCGGCAGGGACTCTAAGAAGCCCGTTCTTGTTACCTCACCAACGGTAAAGGAAGAGGTTACGTACTTCCACTTTTCACTTTCAGTTCAGCGAGTCATAACAGGGTGAGAATCGCTGGGGTACCTGACGTCACATGGTCCGAGGAGGTAGGCACCCTAAAAGGTCCGTTCTCATGACCTCACCCCACGGTAACGGAAGAGACCTGAAACAGGTACCCGAGTCGGTTAAGTAAGTCAAGTCAAGTCAAATCAGCGAGTCAGCGAGTCAGCACAGGCTGAGAAACGTTGGGGTACTTAGCGTCGTGCGGTCCGGAGGGACAGGTAGTGGTTGAGGATCTCAAGTGAGTCTGAGTGCAGGTAACTCAGTCACTACGGTAAGTCGGTAGAGTAGGAGACAGTAGGGGAAGAGGAGGACGGGGATTAGGGAGGGTCGTAGTCTCAGAAAAACTTGCTCAGTTGAGAAGCGTACTCTATCGGTTTCATGACCTCAAAGTCGAAATCGTAGTCAGGAAGGTTTCTTTAGGGTCCCGACTAGAGGAAGTCTTACCTGACCAACCTAGAGGAACGTCAGGTTCCCTGAGAGTTCTCAGAAGAGGTTGTGGTGTCAAGTTTTTGTAGTTAAGAAGCCGTGAGTCGAAAGAAGTGTCAGGTTGAGAGTATAGGTATGTACTGATGTCCTTTTTGGTATCGGAACTGATCTACCTGAAAACAACCGTTTCAGTACAGAGACGAAAACTTATACGATAGATCCAACCAGTATTGAAAAGAAGGTTTCTCATTTGCAGAAAATTAAAGTACCGACGTCAGTGGTAGACGTCACTAAAACCTCGGGAGTTTTTATTTCAGACTGTGACAAAGGTGACAAAGGGGTAGATAAAGAGTACTTCACTACCCTGGCCTACGGTACTAGAAGCAAAAGACTTACAACTCGAAATTCGGTTGAAAAAGTGAGAGGAGAAAGTGAAAGTAGTTCTCCGAAAAATCAAGGAGAAGTGAAAGACGGTATTCCCACCACAGTAGACGTATAGACTCCACTAACTATAAAGAGGGTCGTTAGAACTAAGGTCGAACACGAAGAAGGTCGGGTCGCAAAGAGCACTACATGAGACGTATCTTCAATTTATTCGTCCCACCGTTATATATGGGAACTACATGAAGAAAAGGATAAACCTTGGTCAACCAACAAGGTACAGGTCAAGATTGACAACGAAGGACTGGACGTATGTCTAAAGAGTTCTTCGTCCAGTCCACCAGACCATAAGGGTAGAGAAAGTCTTAAAAGGTACCAAACACTACTAGGTGTATCAGTTTCCAAAACCGTATCAGTTATTTCGTCTTTATCTACAAGAAGACCTTGAGAGAACGAAAAAGGTACTAGGTCTCCTATAACCGTTAAACTAGAGACCAAGGAGACGGAAAAGATTTTGGTTGAACTTGTAGCCCTTCAAGTGCCAAGTGCATAACGACTTCGGACTGAACCTCTTAAAACTCGTAATGAAATGATCGTACACTCTACTCATGTTAACACGCCATCAAACTCGTAAGAAACCGTAACGGAAAGAAACCCTAACCTTACTTTTGACTGGAAAAGGTCAGGACACCGGTGACGACTCAAAAGGTTTAAACGACCGTATAACTCACGTCGTGAAAGTGTCGTAGTAGGAAGTCCTGAACTTTGTCGAGTAGACCTTAGGGTAGTGGAGGTGATTGAAACAAGTATCACTACGAAAGATTCCGGGTGAACTGAAGTGTAAGGTTAAGTAATCCTCTTATTATTGTTAAGTGACTACCCCTGTACGTAATGAAGTAAATTACGAAGATTTATCAAACTATATACCAAAATATTGAGACATAATGTTTGTCTTTTTACTTTCTTCTTCACGACTCTAAAACATTGATCATTCACCACCTCTTCTTACACCTCGGCACCAGACTCACCCCACGGTGACGGGAGAGGCTGATAGGTGGTATCGTAAGGACTTAAGTCCAGGAGTTAGTGCCTCACAGTCCGAGACGTCTAAAACACGAAATTTATCATAGTCTTATCATTCAATCTAATAACCTCGATAGGAAGATCAACTCTGTTACCCATTCATCCTCCGTCCTCTTTGTAAAATAGACCCTCAACCTCTTCACCCGCGACTCTGAAACGACCTACAGTTTCAATGTCAAACATCCGACCACTGGTAAACCGGTAGGATCGTACGATCGGAGTAAGTCTTCGGAAAAGAGAAGGTAAGATTGGGTAACATAAACTGACAGACGTGGGGTTGTCACGTGTCAGAGGGGTTTCACCGATACTGACTTTGATTTGGGAAGAAAAAAATAAAAGGTGACCCAAATTGTCGTAGTGCATTTGACCCTTACGGGAAAGAGGAAGTGGAGGATGTAAATTAGTCCGGGACACAAGGTGTCTGGGACGGAAAATGTCTGTAAAGACCAGATAAGAGAGTATGGAGGAGCGAACAGGACAGAAACAAGTAGTAAGAGTGGATTTACCAGTATCCTCACTCAAAGGGGAGTGAGGGCCACACAGAGAGCAGGTCAGTAGGTAATGACGAAGGACCTCATTAACGAGAGTGTACCTTCGACTAGTACAGTGAAGGACGAGCTTTATACAGTCGTTACCCGGGGTTTGTGAATGCATCACAAAGGAGTTTGAAGTCTGATGCCAGAAGTCATTACATGAGAACCTCGACTGCCCCAAAGAGCCTGTAAATTTTTATTAGGAAATAAATTTTTTTTTGTTTGTTTCTTAAGAGGAACACTACTTTTGAGAATTTTACCAAAATAGGGTTATAACTGTTACACTGGAACCCAGCAAACCAATTATCACGGTGGTCTTCTTTTTTATGAATTAAAGTGAAATTCCTTGTACTGACCCTTTTAATCATCGTATAAAACAATTATCCGGAACATGACCGAAAGGGAAACATTTAAACAAAACCAAAATAATAACGTATTTCCAATATCTGTAACTCTTCAATATCGATCAAATATCTAAATTTCTATTTAGATATCTAAATATCTAAATAAAAAAAAGGTCCGTACAAAAAAATAAGAACTTTATCTATTGACAAGTGGAGAATTTTAATAAATAAAGAATCAGGTCCTTAGAGGGATCCAAAACCGGAAAAAGAAAATAGGATAACCATGGGTAAAGACAAGAGACAGTGACAAAGAGAAAAAAATTTATATTTAAATAAATAAAATTAACCTCCAATTAATGAAATGTTATAACATAACCAAGACGGTATGTAGTTGTACTTAGACGATGTCCACATGTACACAAGGGGTAGGACCTGGGAGGAGGGAGGAGGGAGGGGTATGGTAGGGAGGGCCAGTAGGGTCACGTGGTCGGGGTTCGTAGGTCATAGTACGTAGCTTGGACCTGACCTCTAAGTAAAGTATATACTATAATATGTACAAAGTTACGGGAATAGGGTTTAGTAGGGTGGGAGAGGGAGAGGGTGTCTCAGGCTTTCTGACAAGATATGTAGACATAGAGAAAACGACAGAGCGTATGTCCCAATAGCAATGGTAGAAAGATTTAAGGTATATATACTCAATCATATGACATAACCACAAAAAGAAAGACCGAATGAAGTGAGACATATTATCTGAGGTCAAAGTAAGTGGAGTAATCTTGACTAAGTTTACATAAGAAAAATTACCGACTCATTATGAGGTATCTGAATTTATTACAACATTAATTTTATTCAACAGTCCTGAAAGGGCTACCAGGTCACCGATCCTGAGACACGAGGGATACGCCCCCAGTACTACAGACCAACCCCTTGACCTAGGGTACACGCCGTTGATTCTTGAACGTACGTTGTTGATTCTAGACTGTATTAGTTTATTTATTTATCTTTTTTTATTCAACTGTTAAGATTCTTATAAATTAGTAAGAAAGGAAATTACAACCAGGTATGTCAAAACGTATGGGTTCAAGTTTTTGTGACTGGACACCCCAGTTCACGTTTGAGGAATCCCGACATACGCAGTAGAGATAGGGGAAGGTCGGAGGAAGGACGTAGAGGGGTGTACGGAAGAGGAGGGAACTGATCTCGAGGGACTGTCATCCTCGTTTGTTAAAGAATGAGGATAAACATGGATGTACAGACCGGCCCTCACTTCCTTCCTTCGTTACTTGTACTCTATCTCCGTGTCTGGACCACCGGTTGAGGATCGTAATGAAACTTATAATTGTAAGGAACGAACTGAAGTCCGACCCTGTGGTGCGATAGAGAGGATAGACAAGTCGGTGTGAAGATAAAATACATGACTTACTGATTCAGTAAATGTCTCCTTATCCCTGTCTCCTTCTTTTCCAAGTTTTGAATGTGGGTATCCCCTTCCAGTCTACGTCGGACATAGGGCTCTCTTCTTTAGTAGAGGGGTGTCACAAAAGTTGAACCTTTAAGGGTCTCCTAGTTTCTCTTTGCAGGCGAAACGAGGAACAGAGTGTCATACAGTCGACGAGGGGAGGGTGGGAAAGAATCGAGGATTTTTTCCCTACTAAGCAAATTTGTCTGAAAATACAGATGAAATAAAAAATCGGGTCTTTCATAAACGAAAATCACAGACACATACCCTTACACTTAAGTCCAGTCGACCACTAGTCCAGTCTGTGAGTTTGTACGGACGTCGGCGTAACCCCGTAGCATTCGTCGGTTGTCTCGACCTGTCATCTACTACTCGAGGATAGTCAAGGTTTTAGAATAAAACTCACCGTTAATTGAGATTACTCAAGACACCGGTGTGGTTAGAGTATTCTTCCTAAACCCATATACTGGGCCTATTGGTGTTACCACACTAGTGAGTGGATCTCGGTCTGTAGGACCTCAAGCTTCAGTTCACCCGGAATCCCTCGTGGTGAGACTTGTCTCTATCACCTTCACTACCTTAAGGTCGATTTTATGAAGTTTAGGATTTTCTATTACGACAATTTCACGACGTGAGTTATATAGTCGTTTAAACCTTTTGAGTCGTCACCGGTGTCCTGACCTTTTTCAGTCAACAGTGAAGTTGGGGTTCTTCCCGTTACGGTTTCTTACAAGTTTGATGACGTGTTAACGGGAATAGAGTGTGTGACCATTTCATTACGAGTTTTAAGAGGTTCAGTCCGAAGTTATCATGCACTTGGTCCTTGAAGGTCTACAAGTTCGATCTAAATCCTTTCCGTGTCCTTGGTCTCTAGTTTAACGGTTGTAGTCAACCGAGTATCTTTTTCGTTCTTTTAAGGTCTTTTTGTAAATGTAGACGAAGTAACTGATGTGATTTCGGAAACTGAGACACCTAATGTTTTGACACCTTTTAAGAACTTCTTTACCTTTATGGTGTGGTACAATGGACGGAGGACTCTTTAGACATACGTGCAGTTCTTCGTTGTCTTGACTTGTACCTTACCTAACCAAGGTTTAACCCTTTCCTCATACAGTTCCGACATATAACAGTGGGACGAATAAATTGAATATACGTCTCATGTAGTACACTTTACAACCCGACCTACTTCGTGTTCAACTTTAGTTCTAACGACCCTCTTTATAGTTATTTGAGTGTATTCCTCTACTGTCGTGGGAATACCGTCTTTCACTTCTCCTTGACTTCTCGGAGAACTACTTTCACTTTCTTCTCTCACTTTTTCGACCGAATTTTCAGTTGTAAGATTTTTAATTCTAGCACCGTAAACCAGGGTAGTGAACTACCGTTTATCTACCCCTTTGTTACCTTTGTCACACTCTGAATTTAAAGAACCCGAGGTTTTAGTGACATTTACCACTGACGTCGGTACTTTAATTTTCTGTGAACGATGAACCTTCTTTTCGATACTGTTGGATCTGTCGTATAATTTTTCGTCTCTATAATGAAACGACTGTTTCGAGACAGATAAGTTTCGATACCAAAAAGGTTATCAGTCCATACCTACACTCTCAACCTGGTATTCCTTCCGACTCGTGGTTTCTAAACTACGAAAACTTGAGACCACAATCTCTTCTGAGATTCCCAGGGAACCTCTGAACCTGAAGTTCCTCTAGTTTGGTCAGTTAGGATTTCCTTTAGTTAGGATTATAAGTAACCTTCCTGACTACGACTTCGACTTCGAGGTTATGAAACCGGTGGACTACGCTTCTCGACTGAGTAACCTTTTATGGGACTACGAGTCTTTCTTGTCCTCCTCTTCCCCTGTTGTCTCCTACTCTACTAACCTACCGTAGTGGCTGAACTACCTGTACTCAAACTCGTTCGAGACCCTCTACCACTTTCCGTGCCTTCAGACCACACGACGTCAGTTACCCCAGCGTCTCAACCTGTACTGACTCGTTGACTTAACTTGACGTCGGGTAGAGTAGAGGAGTCTCTTCTTGAAAGAAGGAAAAAAGGAAGAAAGAGAGAAAGAAAGAAGGGTGGTAAGTTTTATAAACGGAGTACACGGTCCGCGGTACGTTTGGGACGGATCGAAAACTAGGACTAGTCTATGTTACTTTAATAGTTTATCTAAGAAGGACATACACGTACTTAGAAATGTATCTCTGTTAACCCAACACTACATTCTTTCACAATTAGAACCAAGAACACGATCTTTAAACAGAAAATTACGACGAAAAATTTTTTCAAAATTTTTTATAGTTGGTTTATCACTTATAAATCTTTTTACCACGTGTGTCTGTGGTATCATTATACATATGTTGATAGTTGTTAAAATACTTTTAGAGTAGTACTTACCGGCTGTAGAAGGTTGTCTATTTTGATCTGTTTCGATGGTCCATATAAACTTCAAAGTAAAATTCTATAGTAAATCAGTATATCTGTTAACCTTCCAAAATTTCTTATTTACACTGTTTGTATACCTAAAGATTTCATATTTAACTGGATGTTTAGATATATAAAAGTATTATAAAAAGTAATTTCGTAGTAATTTCTTTATAAACCTCTACTCTTCTGCATCCAGGAAGATCAAAACATTGTACTCCACTGAGTAAGTGAACAAAACTGGAATATTAGACAAGATAAAATACTACTACCTTTTTTATGGACGAGAAAAAACATTTATCCTTCACGTGACTACTCCTAATTTTGATCTTGTTCTACAAGATCCACTTTCTCGAAACAGTCATCATATTTCATGATTTGTTTACATACTCTCCCAATAACAAGAATCGATCGGAGGGAGTTGGGAAGAGTAATCTTGTACCGTATGATATATTTAGTTTCACTAATATGTCTATTCCGTGACCGAAGTATGACGAGTTGTCGTACCACACAAACAAGTCAACAAATTAGTACAGGCTGAGAAACGTTGTGATACCTGACATCGGTTGTTTCGAGGAGACAGGTATCCTAAAGGGTCCGTCCTTATGACCTCACCCAATGGTAAAGGAGGAGGTCCTCTAGAAGGACTGGGTCCCTAACTTGGGTGTAGAAGACACAGAGGACGTAACCGTCCACTTAAGAAATGGTGACTCGGTGGATCCTTCGGGGTCATCGTACCACCTGTGGGAGTTAGTAAGGTGGTCTGTCCACGAATCTCTCGTGGTCCGGACCTACGAACCTCTGTCTCCGTCCACTGGTGTCAGTGTCCATCTTGTCCACACTTCCCACACGTGATACCCACCTCCCGGTGGCGTACCTTCCCGGTCAGTAAAAACAAACCATAGGACTCGACGTGTCTATGTGTCTTTTGTTGGTTTATGATCGACAGACTCCAACGGTGACAGGAGAAGGAATCGTGGAAGGGTACCTGTCGTCAACAAGTTTTCTGAACTTGTTCAAGAGTCTTTAAAAGTCAATGAAATTAATTTAGAAGAGTGACGTGGGTTTACCATTCTGTTTCGGTAGGAGACGAGACCCTTACCATACATTTGTAGGACGGAATTTAGTGTCACCATTGAACCAAGCAAACAATTAAGAATGACGGATGGGTTGGGGGAAGAGAGAAGTCGAAGGGTCGACAGAAGACGACACAGGTGGGTGTTCGTCTGTACGTCTCACCCCTCCTTTACAATCGTGAAGTCTCACCCTTATTTCCCGAAAAGGAGACTATATTTATAGGTGAAACAAGGGACGAAGGGATGGAAATCTTTTACATATCAAGGAGAGGTTTCCTTCGCTGAACGGGATAATCGTTGTCCTTCTTGAAAAGAGTGACGGAAGACCTTGGAGTATGAGTAAGTAAGCACGTATTTAAGTTGTGTATCACTAACTTCAGGATGATACACGGCCCGTGACAAAATTCACGAATATCATTTCTTCACTCGTTTTCTGCACCCCCAGGGACAGAAACACCTCGAATAGAAATCTCACTCTCCTGTGTCAGTCATTCTCTTCTGTTCTGTCGAAGTCTACCACTTGCTTTATCTTTCTGACTATCTTTTGTTTTTCCCTCTCCCATATAGACCCCTTCGGAGAGACGTCTTCCCACAAACTCGACTCTGGGTTCTTACTCCTAGACGACACCCACCTAGAACGTGTCTCACAAGGAAATAATTCCCTTGTAGTTCCGGGTAGAGTGAACGACTCTTCGGGTACAAACCAGCCGACTATGACTCTCGTCGACCCACAGGTCTAAGGGTCCGGTCAAAAGATAAGAGATTTGGTACAATGATCACCCACGAGTGTCCATATTCTTGTACCGGATAAAAAAAGAGACGACTAAGGGAGTGAAACATCCCGAAAGAGACCGTTTCTCTGATTGTGTCAGCCACATCGACCAAAGTTCAGTGACGGAAAGGAGTCAGTGGGGACAAAATTCGATTCGGAGATTGTGGACACACCACTAGACCCAGACGTTACAAATGACTTCGGTTTTAATCCTGTGTTAGTAGGGAGAATTAATGATTATTATCTGTAACACTGGAAATTAGAAGTCTGTGTCTGGAGTGAGACCCTTGAATATTATCCTGACTACATTATTCGTAAACTCTTACCTTTGGACACAAAACCTAACCTTCTTAGTTATAACAATTTTACTGGTATGATGGGTTCCGTTAGATGTCTAGGTTACGTTAGAGATAGTCTAATGGTTTCCGTAAAAAGTGTCTTGATCCTGTTTTGTAAAAATTAAACATACCTACGTGTTTTCTGGAGTTCATCGGGTTTGTTAGACCTCTTTCTTCTTGTCTCGACCTCCTTAGTACGAGAGACCGAAGTCTGATACGATGTTTCGATGTCAGTAGTTTTGTCGTACCATGACAGTGTTTTTGTCTGTGTGTCTGGTTACCTGGTCCTGTCCTTCGTGTCTTTATTTGTGTACGTCAATACCAACTAATTAGATGTTGTTTCCTCAATCCTTATATGTAACCTCTTTTCTATCAGAGAAGTTATTGACCGAATTAAAGGTTACATATGTTATCGAGTTAATTTTTTTTTTTTTCGTTGTGTTACTTTTTACCCGTCTTCGAGATTTATCTGTAGAGAGGTTTTCTCTGTATGTCTACCAGTTGTCCGTGTACTTTTCTACCATTTGTAGTAATTGGTCTCTTTACGTTTAGTTTTGATATTACTTCATAATGGAGTGTGACCAGTCTTACCGGTAGTATTTTTTGAGATGTTTATTATTTACGACCTCTCCTACACCTCTTTTCCCTTGGGAGGATGTGACAACCACCCTTATATTTAACCATGTCAGTGATCTCTTTTGTCATACCTCAAAGGAATTTTTTGATTTTTATCTCGACAGTATACTAGGGGGTTAGGGTGAGGATCCGTATATAGGTCTCTTTTGGTGTTAAGTTTTGCTATGTACGTGGGGTTATAAGTACCTTCGTGATAAACGTTATCGGTTCTGTACCTTCGTTGGATTTACAGGTAAATATCTCCTTGCCTATTTCTTCTACGCCATGGATATCTGTCCCGTTACAATGAGTTGGGATCTTTCCTTAGTTTATTACGGTAAGCGTCGTAATTCCCACCTAGATCTCTAATAGTATGATTGACTTCAGTCTGTGTCTCTGTTTATAGTACACTATAGTGAATGTGCACCTTGGAATTTTTACTATGTTTGCTTCGATAAATGTTTTGTCTTTATCCGAGTGTCTGTATCTTTTATTTGAATACCGATGGTTTCCTCTTCCCCCCCCCCCTCTATTTAATCCTCGAACCCTAATTATCTATGTGTGAATGATATATATTTTATCTATTTGTTGTTCCTAGATGACATATCGTGTCCCTTGATATAAGTTATAAAATATGAAGGATATTACCTTTTCTTGGACTTTCTTATATATATATATATACTTAGTAATATTACTGATATATATGTATATATACTTATATATACTTAGTAAAAAGGTATGTGGGGTTTAATTGTGTTGTAACATTTGGTTGAAACGAAGTCAAAGTTTTCCCCCTTTCTTTCTTACTTCCTTTCCTGTCGACACTTGAACACTTGTCTGGTCCAAGGACCAAACCTGACTACCACAATTAGTTCTTCTTGTACCTTACCCTTTTGACGGTAATGTTTAGTTTTTAATCCTCTTTCCCTTCGTCCAAAGTCTATCTTTTCACTAGACGGTCTATAATTCTCCATAGAAAGAGTTGCAGTGTGGAGTAACCACGCGAAAATCTTCTCGAGGAGGATTTCCCTTAAAAACCACAGCACCAAGGACAACCCGACGTGGGGTGTCCGGACTTTCTGAACGTCAACGGTCTGGTCTGAGACCTCTGTCATTGACTCTGGGGTCACCAAGTAAGTTGCTCCCATAGAATACGTAGACTTCGTCTTCCCAGGAGCTTACTGTGGGACGGTCCATCTCCTTCGTCCTGTTCCGTCAGCAGAACCCATGAGACCCCTCTCCTTGCGATGGTAAATCTCCCCCTTGACTACAGACCAACCGAGTAGTCAATGGTCTCTTGGTCGTTACGTGTCGGAGTGTCCAATTACTGGTAGCGATCCCGCCTGCAAAGGGAAGTAATTTGTTCGTCCACCTTGGTAAGTTCGGATCCCTAACCTTGTTAGCGATCCGTCCCGTCCTCCGTTCGTGTGACTACACTCATCCACTTTCCCTTCGCGGAGTGCGGACTACCTTACACTCCACCGACTAACTCGTCTCCTCCTTGTCTCTCGTTGTTTGTCGGTAGGAACCACAGGACTGGTAAGTCGGGGAGAGGTAGGAAAGGGACAAATGTGTGGGTAAATCGGGACCCTCATAGACTTCATATACTGTTAGTGAAAGGGGTGTTTTAATTTCCCATATTCTTTGTCCTCTTTTATGTCCCGTTGAGTATCGTTTGTTTTACCCACGATGCTTATGCGATCTAAAGATCCGACTGAGTCGAGGTCTCCGAGTAACCAGAGTGACTGTTCATCTTTGTCCTCCATACTCGTCGCGTGTGTTTCTGTTCTCCTTACGATGATAAGACTTCCTGTCTTTTTAAATAGACGAAGACAACCAGAGTAGAAAATCCACAAAGATAACGGAAAAACAGACAAAAATAAAAAAATTAACCTCATCTCAACAAAATGTTACAACGCAATCAAAGATGACATGTTATCACTTAGTCGATATGTATATGTATATAGGGGTCGAAAAACCTAAAGGAAAGGTAAAAACAGTGGTGACTCGTTACTCATCCAAAGGGACTCGATATGTCATCCAAGAGTAATCAATAGATAAAATATGTATCATAGTTATCATATACATACAGTTAACGTTAGAGAGGTAAGTAGTGGGGGGGTGGGGAAATGTTACCGTCTTGTACCTTCGTTGGATTTACAGGTAGTTGTCTCGTATTTCTTCTACCCCACGGAAAAATAGAAAAAGGACGGAGATCTCTCGGTGTCGAGTGGTCAATAGTGATGGGTAGACCACCTGGGAACCAGTGTAGCGGTCAATCTTGTAGTAAGACAGTAAAAAGGACAGACTGTTTAGGGGGTGACGTAGTAAAACCGGTTGAGTTCGAATTGAGGGTCGGGTGAGACCTCTGTGGGTGTTATTTACCGACTACCAAAGGACAAAGATCCTTGTCTCCCAATGATAGAGTCCTCCTACTCCTAAATCCCAACAAAAAGGTCCCTTAACATTCTATGGGTCCAATTCTCGACTCCACTTCTCAAAACACCCCTTTTAACAGAGAGACTTCGATTGGTCGGACATACCCTAATTTTGGCGAGGACTCTGAAGTAATCCGGACCCTAGTAGGGACTACTGTGTCCTATATTGACTTCTACACTTTAGTTGATAAGTTTACTCCTCTAAACGTACATAAAGGTTCGGGTTCTGAACACTTGATCGATCTTGAAATTATTATATTCGACACTGGTAGGCGTGACAATAATGTGTAACTGACTGATGTAACTCATCCTTTTTCCGTAATTAATTTAGATAATCTATAAAGTACCTTCCCATTCTAAAAACGTCTCCTTATAGTATCTAAAGAGACTGTTGAAGGTATCGAGAGAATAAGAATCGCTAAAAATGGGTCGGACCCAGTTTCCGTTACTTTATTCTCCAGTGTGTGAAGACAAAAGACCCCTGGGAAAAGGAAAGTGTCTTAGTAACACAACGATTCAGTGGGTAACCGTACTCTGACTTTTACATAATCCAAAAGTACACTAAAACAAAGAGGTGTGTCTGAGGTCTCCGGTTGAGAGAGAGGTAGAGACTGAGTCCGTCCGGAGTAGACTATTCGTCCGTGTTATCTCGACGGACTCGTCTTTAACGTTTGTTCCCGGACTCACTAGAATCTATCCCCGGGACCGTCCCGTCTCAAGACCCCGGTCCACGGAGAAGATCTCGTCACGACTCCCACAGGATTTTCTAGGGACCGGAGTTTCAAGAGGGTGACCAGAAGAGATCTCGAGTCTTAGAGAATATATATAATGACGAAAACACACACAATAAGTTTATTATATACAAGGAACATCTGTCATCTTTTGTTTTCGGTTTCATATTTTAAGTTCATTGAGTGTTAAGATTGGAAACTGACATTTGTAAAAACAACTATACATAAGAAGACCTGAGAAGTCATACGTACGGTGTACGCGACACGCACACTCATACACGTATATACGTGTGAAGAAAAGACCACAAAAAATTTTTAAAATAAAATAATATCAAGTAAATGTTACAACATAATTAAAGACGACATGTCGTCACTAAGTCAATATATATATATATATATATGATGCACGTATCTGTATATTATACAAGAAAAAGTATAAAAAAAGGTGCCACCATATAGTGTCCTATGATTTATATCAAGGGGTGCACACATGTAAAAAATTACAGTCAGACGTTGGGAACAACATACTTCAATAAAAAAGAGACAATTAAGGAATAATATCTGAGAAAAATTAAAATGTACAAGAAGATACAGTAACATTACCTACGTACCATTAAGTAATATGTCTCTTAAATATATCTCTCCAAGTTAATTTGGAGAGATACACCCTATAAATCTCAAAGATTAAAAAATGTTCAGAAAGTAATTGTAAAGAGTTCACTTTCGAAACGTGTCTCTACATAGACACAAATAGATCCACAAATAGAAAACCTTGTAGGGAGACCCAGGTCCGGTGGAACCTACAGAATCAGGTAAACCCGACGACATTGTTCGTAATGTCAGAACCACCGAACATTTGTTGTCTTTACATAAAGAGTGTCAAGGTCTCCGGTCTTTAGGGTCCAGTCCCACCGCCGTACCACCAAGAGTACGTCCGGGGGAGGTCCAACGTCTTACGGTTGAAGAACATAAGAGTGTACTGCCTCTTCTCTCCCGTCATTCGAAAGAACTCTGAGAATGTTCTTGTGATTAGAGTAAGTACTCAGGAGACGCGAGTACTGGAGTAGATTAGGAGTAATAAAGGGGTTCCGAGGTGGAGGATTATAGGATAACGTCCCATCCCAAAGTGGTATACTTAAACCCCCCCTATGTAAGTCGAATATTGAAACCTATTAGCTACTGATCTCTGTCTAAGTATCTTAGTATCTAAGAGAAGTTCTCCTTTGAATCAGTAGGAGACAAACGACATTATTATTATTTTGGATTAAGTCAAAAGGAAGAGAAAAGATACGGGTAGTTAGGCCATTACTAACTTGTCGAGACCTCTACCCATGAGTGCTACACATATATCAAAGAATATTGGGTGTTTCCCAAAGTGTATGTAATAAAATGAAATTGGGGTCTTATTGAATACCTTATCTTGACTATAAAAATAAAAGAAAAAGTCTACGATACCGACTCGAGTCTCCACTATTCACTGAGGAGACTAAATACGACGACCATGGATCACCTCAGAACCAGAGACTTAAGTTTGTCCACGCACTCGTCCCATTCCACCACCACGACCACATTCCCCCACTCCCCATCTCCAAAAAACGGAGTTCCGGTCAGGCAGATAAGTCACAAAAAAACGACTTAGGTTCGGTAAGAACGTAGTCTAGGTGGAGAGAACGAGACTAAGAAGTGAACACAGATCTATCTCACTTAGATGAGAAACCAAGTGGTCGATCAGAAAGGACTTCCAGAGACTCCTCCATTCCATTCAAAACTTGACCCCCTCTCCTCTATACTTACCTCCGGTTCCCCAGGTCTCGTCCTTCTTTATCGGAGCACCCCGACAAACCCTCACTCCACTGTAAGATCCGTCGTCCTCCTCTCTTTACTCTCACTTCACGGAGGACTTCATGTGGACCAGGACGTTAACAAGGACGACCTAACCTCGGTCCCGACAAAGACTGAGACTTCCCCAGTACCGGTCGGTACCTAGTGACCCTATTCACATGAATGAAATTAAAGTGGGATAGTATAAAAAGAGTAATCTCCTAGTTCTTTTACTCGTGTGTCTCTGTCTAGTGACACCTTCTCTTTAGTTGGATCTACACAAATATAAAAAGGAAAATAAAACTTACAAAACGAACTGAAGAGAAGTAAACTTTAACGAAGAGACTATAGCGTCTCTCTAAACGGACTGCTAGAGTCGGTCTTTCACTAGTGTCTTCGTCATAAGAAATCCCGTGACTCGTAAACGAGAATCCTCCTCGTGCGACGACAAGCTCCCGTTTCGGTTGTCGTCGGATTCCCGACTCTTTGCGTCTCGGGAACCGAACTTCCTGCGCACCTCTCTCGCGGGGGAATACCTTAAGGCGAGTAACAGATTAGACGGACCGTTGTCCGAGAGAACGTCTCGAAAATTGGTTACCAATAAAAGAAAGGCAATTAAACACAACCTCCCATAAGAATCTTCTAAGACTCGTGTTAAAGACCGAGGAAAATTATCAGTGGGTTTTACCTAGTAAAGTTTAGTTACGCGTCAAGTTTTCTGATGTGACAAAACAAAAAAATCCCTCGGTCTAATTGACATTTAACAGAGGGTTTGATCCCACAACCTATTAAAAACCTATAATAAAACCACGTTTCGGAAATTTTTTATACTAGAACGTTAATCGAATAAAGCATTTTTGATGGAAAGGGTGGACCCATCCTTAATTCGTTTCGGGTCCAGATGACCCCGATAAAAGTCAGGACTAATTACTGATCCGGTTCTATTAAGGTTCAAGTCGACGAATACAACTCCTCTGTACTGTCGACCCGAGAGTCCCGTAGGAGCCCAGTTTCGGCTGTAACATTGTTTTACCACGGGAGGGGTTGAGAGTCGTCTCACGTCCCCACCGTGAAAGACAATGTGACCATAGTCGAAACGGTCGGACCTCAATCACTTGTCTCCTCTTAGACGACTAAGTCCCCGGACGTCTGTACCGACTAGAGTGACGTCACTTTTGTCCAGTGATTACTGTGTACCGATATTCGGTTTTCTGTTCCTTTTTTTGTTTTTACGCCGGTTCGTGAGACTTGACCGACGGTCACCGTTCTAGGTAAAATGATCTTGAGGTCGTTCTTTCGTTAGACGAACTTAAACAAATCTTGATGCTGTCCCAACGTCTTGTGTTCGAACCTACCACGAGAGAGAGAGGGAACGGAAATAAAAGAATTCGAAAGTTCAACAAATAACAAAGTCAAATAGGGTACAGGTAAGGGTGCGTGACTTTATTGAGACCCGGACGAAGAAAATACTTGTCGGTTCGACTAGACTAAGGGGGAGGGGTGGGGTTCACCATCCCTCGTCTTACCTCTGTTCCTACTACAAAAGGAGAGACTAACGAATATACGATCACGACTTTACTAAGACCGGTCAGATCAGGTACGGTGTGACTAGAAGTGCTTTGGTAGGTAGAGACATTAAAATCCCTCTTTGCAGGGGGATGCACCATAACGGTAATGTATTATTTTATCATAAAATGAAGTAACACCAACCACAGTACGGTCTAACCACAAAGGACAATGAGAGTCATCAACGAACTCTTCTCTTCCGTTCAACACCTCTTCCGCCGACCCTTAACGAGCCACACTAAGTCACATCTCGAGACTGGTCTCCTGGATTGTCCAGGGTCTAACGACTGAGGTGGAGGACTCAAAACTAAGTCTGCTAGTCCTTCTCCCCGGGTTCTGACACGTAAAGATTCGTCAAACGTCCACTGGTGTAAGCCTCTCCGTCTAGTTGTCACCGAAGTCCTGACGGGGGTGGACTCACTAAAGGCATAGAGAAGTAATCTGTTACTCTTTGCGTGACTAGTCTACTTCCCTGGATATTTCATTTTAAACTACCTATACCCTCTATTCATAACGTCACCGTCCCCCATCCCTCATGGAGATATATAATTTCTTATTTACTGACATTGTAAATAGACTTTTTTTGTGTCTCTAGAGAGTCACTGAGAGTCCTCTTTTGTTCCTTCTCAAGACCTCTATTACGAGTATCCATCTCTACAATTGTATTTAAAATTCTAAAATCAAGTCTCTTGACTTGCATTGAAATTTTATATAATAAAATTCATAGCGGGTTTGAAAAATGCACTCCGAACATTCATCTTGTGAGGTGGTTTCAAGACGGGAGATCCCTGTCTAAAGGTCTTCCACATTTCGAAAGGTGATAAGTATATAAGGTAAGTTTCGAAATATTCCGAGAGTCTTGGTCTACTTTTATGAGGGTTCCTTTTCGCAGAAACATCTCTTGTAAGGTCATGGACAAAATATCCCAACCAGTTTTTCAAACTCAAAAAAGTGTTCTACAGTGTTTTTTGGACCTACTTGAAAAACCGGTTGGGTTATTATTATGTGGTAGTTCATCAACACCACATAACTATTTTAAACACGGTTGGAGTCACGGTGTAAGTTTTAGTGGATCTCCTCGAAGAACAGATCGGGCTATCCTCCGGGACCCAAAGAAAGGAATGGACAGCGGATAAGACTCGAAGAGAAGTAAAAGGGACCGACCTCCTCAATGTAGACGGTCTACGAAGTCTCCACTCTTGGTGGTCCCCGCGGTAGAACCTTTCAGGGTTCGACAGACCGTACTACCTATGACATAGAGAGACCTGGGACTTCAGAGTATACTGAGTCTGAGGAAGTTCCCTTCACCGAAGGATAGTCACTTCGACGTTCTCCCCTGTAGACAGGACTTTTATCTTAGTCGGTTTAACCGGTGACGGTGACGACAGTATCGAACGAACCGTAATCACCCGAGTCTGTACTCTCCAAAAACGGTAAGTGGAGACTTTGAGTACCGACGTGGAGGATCTTGAACATAGAGTGACTGATTGAATCTCGGTTTTCAAGACTGAACGTGTGTTCTACAACCTAGAGTACTCACACTTGAAGACGGACGTCTTAAATCGATACATGCACCGTGAAACGACTACACCGGAGTCTCGACACCGAGACTCCGGGAGGTATGTCTTTACACAAATGTGATTTCCTAAATTTGGTCTACTTTAGTCGACTACGGTCGTGTTCTTGGACCGACTTTGTCCACTGATTCCGGAACTGGTAGACGAAGTCCAGAAGGGAATGGTCAAAAGTTTCCCTCTCGGGACCTACGAAAACATGTCCCTTACGGAGAAAACCGAAGAGAAGAAAAATCAAGACCGGACTATAGGGACCCAGACCAATCTCTTCCCTAACCGGAATTACGGTACCAATAGGACTTTAGCGGATATTAATAGGTGATTCCTATGTCCGAAGGGGCCATCGAGTCTTCCATTTCTCAAACGGACGTTACGTCCTCTGGGCCGAACTTAGGGACCCAGTCCTTCTAGGAAACCTCCTCCTTTACCGTTGGATGAGGTCATAAGAACAGACCTTTTAGAGTTCCTTCCTCATCAGACCACCCGATGTCAGGTATCCCAACGTTTCTCAGTCTATGTTGACTCGGTGATTGTGTACCTATGTCTGACTAGAGATTCTAAACACCCTTTACCGGTTGTTTACGGTCCTTTCTGGATAAGTCCTAGACAGGTATGGGACAATTACGATTTGTAACTCACCTTGGACATAAACTTTTACTTGTTCCAGTTAGGACTAAGAGCCTCCGTCGAAACTTGAAACTCCTAGTCTTAAGTACACGGAGACTCCAGAATATTTCATGTTAAAATAATATTTTTTTTAATCATGGAGGTCTATAAAGTATAGTCGGTGGCAGGAAGGGTAGTTGATGATCCATCACAGTCCTCGGAGGTTCTAGGGAACACTTGTGATAGTTTTAGGGTCACTTTAATAGAAGAAGAGCAGAAACGTAGACTATGGTAGCCGAGGACTTTTAGTCGGGACTTTTGATGACGGAGACCAGTCGTCACAATCTGTAAGTCTTGGACCCAAAACCCAAGTCCAAAGGAAACCACAGACAAATCTTTCGTTATCGGGTGGGTTTAGATTTAAAAATAGACCAACAAACACGAAGTGTCACGTGAACGATACTCCGAGTCTCTATCAGTGATGGTAGAGAACTATGTACATCTGAAAGGGATACACCAGCCCCCAAGACATAGAGATAAGTTCTACCGAGACCCGGGTATTTGTTACGTGTAGTACGAGTACTTCCCGTGTGTGATCCGAAGATCGATGATTACAGGAAGAATCTGAGTGGACATAGAGGATTCCATATTTTGACTTTGAAAGGTAGGAGACTCTTCGGATAAACTCTATGAGACTTCTCTTCTTTCCCCTACTCGGTCACGAACTTATAAAAGAGAAAGAGAGACACGTCGAAAGATGTGCACCACATACGTACTCTTGTTATCGGTATGTTTGACGTGCTTATACGACGGACGTGTAGACCTGTGCGTCCCATCCGCACGGTCTCGACCGGGATACGTCGGTAGAGAAGAGGTTGGGGGGCTGGGCGAGGTTGAGGAAGGGACTGAGAATGTACTCCCTTACGGAACCTCTGCGGTGACCTCGACGCCTTAGATTTTGGTCCTACTACCGTGTCTACGACCAAGAGTTCACCGTAATTTCTGAGGGACTGATCGTAGTGGTCCGAAGTTCTAAGAAGAGAAGACCGTCGAAGAGGTCGACCTGGAAAGGTCTAGGATACCTACTCCCGATCTTCAAACGAGACCGTTCTCGGACGAGGACTTTCCGACCTTCGGTACTTTTAGGAACTGATTAAGTAACGAAGGGTTGAAAAAGGTTCACCGGAGATGAGGACGTCATGACTTCTCCCCCACAAGGGAAAGAGAGGTAACGTTATCCTGTATTACCCCACCAGAAGAAAAAGAGAGAAATGTGTGGGGTTGTGACCCCGAAGGGACCACCGAGTCACCATTTCTTAGAGGGACGTTGAGCCCTCTGTACCCAAGTTAGGGACCCAACCCTTTTACGGGACTTCTTCCTTTACCATTGGGTGAGGTCATAAGAACGGACCCTTTAGGGTATCTCTGTCTTCGGACCACCCGATATCAGGTACCCCAGTGTTTTCTCCATGTTGAATCGTTGATTTGTGGTGGTGGGGTTACAATCGTCACTCGAAGAGTTGTGAAGCGACCACGGTTGTCATGACACACGAGGTTTCGTATATCCAGCCCACACCCCACTTAGGAGAAGATGGACCGGTAGTGTGGGATCACCCCGGAACATCAAGGACATACGAGAGTAGTAAGAAAAGTACAAACCAATGTGATTAACTTTCTTTATTCCTCCGACAGAGTCCGTACAGTCCGTCTTAAGGACGGTACCGACTAAGGAATCTTTAATTCCCGGAGAAAGATATATATGTATATATATAAAAAAAGAGAGAGAGAGACGATGGAAAAAAAGATAACGAAAGATATTGTGTTCAATAGTCTATTTTTTTTTAAAGGGTCAAAGGTAAATATTCACATTCTCAGGGGAAGGGAGGTATAGACCATCTTCAAACTGGACGTGTCAGAACACCGGTGACCACGAGGGGTTCTGTCCGACGTCTCAGAAGTGGTAAGACGGGGTTGTCCGGGAGTCATTGGAGTTTATGGTCCACGACCTCCGAAAGATGGTCGAAGAGGAGAGGTGTAGACCGAAGACCGAAAAAGGGAAAGACGTCACAGAGTCTCCATATAAGGTCGGGACTAGTTCGGGAGGAGAGAAGGGGTCCGGAAGTAGAGGACGGGGTCATCAACGAAGGATCTTATCAAAGTCGAACGTCAATGTTTATCGAAATCGTTTACTTGTCGGACGAAGAGGTCAACCACCAAGATTACATACTTGGATCAAAAGTTTTGTATAATGTAGGTCTTTTCAGTTACATATGTACATATCGATATCGAACTACTGACAAGGATACATTGGTCGTGGGTCTACTTTTTCTATAATAGTCTTCGGGTTTCGTATCGAATGGAAGGAAAGATTAGTACCGTCTGAAGTCGTCGTACCTAATCGAAATGGACAAATATTAGAGTATGTCTACTTTCGTCTGTGTGTCATGAGGAAACACGGACTGAAAACGAGTCGTAATACAAACACATTAAGTAGGGATAGTAACATGTCCGAACCTCTAAAACGTAAAGGACACGACCCATTATAAGGTGGTGCACTTTTACGGTAAAAAGAAAGAAAGAAAAAAGAAAAATTTGAAAAATGAAATATAACCTCATATTGACTAATTGTTACACCACTATCAAAGTCCACCTGTAATTTCCCTGAGTCGGTATTTATATGGTATAAAAATTTTGAGGTGAAATGATAAAACGAGGTAAAAAAATTAAGGTCCCAAACCGGGTTTTCGCCACGACATTACCGTGACAACAACACAATGGACTAAAAAACAACCGGGGCATATCAGTAAAGACAACCCAGATGTACCCACACCTTTACGACTCAGTGTGTCAGACGTAAACGATGCCCGACGGGTCGTCAAAAAGTTTCATACTCTCGAGGAAGGAGGGGTAGGGCCGGGGTGAGTCGTACAAGACATAAAGGTAAAATTGGTAGGACGACCGACACACGACCACAAAGGGACACGAAAATTGGGCGCAAAGGAAGACGGACCAAGACACCGTCGGAGTACGAACTTCAGTCCCGTAACGTACTTTCTTTAGCGACGTCTGTTTTAGAGTGACCGAGAAAGTTCTCTACGTCGGAAAAGAGGAGTGCAATCTTTACTGAACAAACGTCTCCGAGCAAACTTTTAGGTCTCAGGGAGTCCGTTAACGAAACACTCCTTAGCACGACAACAAGTGTCCAGATCTGTGTAGGGTTTCAGAGTCCGCTCACTACGACAGACCGACCCGGTGAGTGAACAAACAAGTAAACGTCTGTTGACGTCTCAGGAATCTATGTATGACCCGTGACAAGATCCACGACCCTGGTTTATTATATCTGAGAATCCTTTAAGTACCAGATTCCGCCCCTCTGTCTGTTATCTATTTTTCATCTTGTCGAACAGTCTGTTGTTGACCACGATACGTCTTTTTATTTCGTCTCTACCCCATCCCTCCCGATCGTGTTGGAGTTCATCTTGTCAGTCCCTACCAGAGTGGTTGTTCAACTGTAAACTCGGTTCCGGAATTTGACTGGACCCTTGTTCGGTACACCCGTAGCCCCCTTCTTGTTAGGTCTTCTAGTCGTCCATGTTTACCGGGTACCCGCTTGGTACAAACTCCTTGTCGTTTCTCCGACAACCCTTGTCCTCCATTATCCCACGTCTCTGCTCTCCCAATACTCGTGAGGTTGAAGGGAGTCGAGACTTACTTTACAGGAGTTTCGACGAGACCAGGGTGGAGATACTTCGGAGAGTCACGGTGTAGGACACTCGAGACTGGTGGACAGAGAGGAGGGTGTCAGGCCCTACCCGGTTCAATCATAAGGAGGGGGGAGTGTCGAAAGATACCTTCAACAAACCACCTACGTAGTCTTTTCTATCGTTGGTCTACCTCAAACCCCTATAATTAAAAAGACTCTATGTCACTTGTGTATAAGGACTTCTTGAGACGTCCGATATCGGTGTCGACCGGGAGTCGTCCCACACCCTTGGTTGTCCATGTTATTCTCAATTTTACCTTTCAGACACTATAGATATAAAGGACAGACGTAGTATCGGTTGGTCTAGGGTGAAAGTTTTAGGGAGTAGAGTTGGTTCGCAGAGGACCCCGGTGAAATTCTCCCTTAGGTTGTACACGAAAAATAAGTCCGTTTGTCTCGACACTGAAAAGACCTTTTGTTATCATTTCTTCGTAACCACAATCTTATCTGGCTCGTCTTTTCAGGTCTTTTTTTTTTCATTATCATATATTATCTCCCTCGTAGTTAGTTATTTACCATAACTTTTTCGGACCGATTGGTATCCCCTCTTCTGCTGAGATGAAATATCTATTATGGTTTTAATTGGAGGTATTTTGTGTCTTCCTTTATACCCATTGAAAAAAGAATGTTGATCTATACTTCTTTCTAAAACAGTACACTTTTCCTTGGGTAATAGTAGTAGACTCTGAGACACTGTTTGTGTTAAGATCACGAAATAGATACAATTCATTAACTTAGGAGTATTGTTGATACATATAAAAAATGGTAAATAGGAATGGTAAAAGATCTACTATTTTAACTCTGCGTCTGTCCAATTCATCAAAAGGGTTCCAGTTTGTTTACTACCACGGTCTTTAGTTTGGTTCATTCATACTAAAGTCCCAGTGATGAAGATTTAATGATTAAATCTCCTTTTATGACTCTCTTGACTTGTGAATTAAATTTCACGACATCTTTTGTTAGTGTCTCATTTTCTGTTTCCCCTTTTCTGTTACCCCTTTTTAGTATGGTGTATACATCGTCTATTTCGAAATGATAGGAAACGTCTCGTTAAAGAGTTTACAAGAACGGGTCTTGTGGTCACAGGACTTGCTACGATTACCCCCAAGACATTTTTTTTTAAAAACTACCAGTTAATCCAAATTCTTTACTACACAATTTAGACTGGTACCCTTCAGAAAAAGGAGAGTAGTCATGTGGATAATTGTAGAGTTTCCCGTTATTTTAAGAGACTTTATGTCAGATCTTTTACAATAGAAACATACATTACTCAAAGATGTTCTGACCTTCCTTTTATATTTATAGGGTTATCCGCTTACCCGTGTTCTCTTATTAATTTTTATACATTAATAACCGTATACTCTTGTATAAGTCGGACCAATTATCAGTCTCCTTTTATTTTGTTATATTTCCGTGTCTAAAAATAGAGAGTTTACCCGTTTTAAAAATTTTTCACAAACACTCTCGTACTCCTTTATTTACGTGGGAATACCTGGAATGACTCTATCATTTAATCATGTTCAAAAGACCCCCTTCCTCCTTAAACTGTTATACATAGTTTCCGGAACTTTTTTACATATATCCTTAAATAGTATTTCTTTATTGATCTGTTCACCCTTTCCTGTACACATGTCCCTCAAGTAACGTTGTGATAAATATAATCGTTTTTACAGATAATTATATACAATTTCGTGTGAATATGTAACATCATGATACGTGGAGAAGTTTTGTAACTAGAGACAATAAGGGTTTATTGTTACAGGTATTATTTACTTCTTTTCTTTAGTCTATGGCAAATATTTGTTTTCTTTTATTTTTTCTGATTTCAGTATCTAAAGTGTCAAAATTACCACCAATCAAAAGAGATCACTACTCTGACTAAAAGAAAAAAAAAGTGAAAGAAAAAAAATTAGGGAAAGACGTAACAGATTAAAAAAGAATGCAACTAACGAACAATGAAACTTGTATTTTTCCTGATAATGGTAAAACTTTGTACTTTACAAATAATGGGACTTTATCACTCAGTGTCAAATCTTTTTATTCTCCTAAAGTAAGAAGTTGTTTATAATTCAAGAAATAATACGATCACTTGAGTCGGAGTCAGATTATTCGATTTCAGTTTCACTCCCACTCCTCTTAAGTACTTCTTCTTCTTTTTCCTCGAATTTTTTGGACTTCGGACACCTTTATTATGTAGAAGTATTTCCCTATATCTCTTTTCTTTTAATTAGAAGTGAACCACATTAACGGTGTGACTTAGTGACCGAGAGTCTCCTCTTGGGTCTGTCGATTGTTAGCAAGAACATGGTCCATCTCTTCGTTCACCTACAGTTTGTCCGAACCGTTTACCCGGTCGTCTCGGTGGGAGGTCGATAAAGACTTCCCTTAGAGTCGAGGGACAAGGACTTAGACACCCTGTCCTAGACCCGGTTGAGGAAGGGAAAAGACTGATTGGGTTTTACTTGAGGCATACACTTTAGACCTGGTCACGGTCGTATGGGTCCCGAGTTCCAACAGTCCGTCGACAACCGTCGAGCGTGACTAAAAGAAAAGAGAACTTATCTCGTCTTTATACAACGAAATGTATATGTCCCATTTTTACCTAACTCCCTCGATTGAACGTTTATAAGGTTAGGAGGGTGTTAATCGGAACTCTGGGGCAGCCAAATAAATGTAAAGGAAGACACCGTGATTTGACACCTCTACGCCTCCCCAGTGTTCCTCTTACCGGGAAAAATAAAGACTAGACATTTCCCCTAAGAGGTCGTTTAAGAGGATCTTTCCTATCCTGAACTTACAATTATGTCCTTGACAGAGAGAACGATGAGAGAAGGGTAACTGTTTCGAGAGGTTTTCGAATGACGAGAAACCCCAAGGACTTACCCCACGAACCCCTCTCCACGGACTGGAGATACCGGGTTTTCCCTCGGATTCTGGATTCCAGAAACTGACCAAGGAAATTTTAGTAAAAACTAAGAATAAGAAAGTAAACTCACTGGTTCCCTCTGGGAAGGAACATGTTTAAATCTATTCAATCGTATTATCGGTTGAATCCTCAACCCAGAATTTTATAGGTCCATTCAGTTTAAAATAAAACGAATCGTCCTTTCGAAAGTTCAAGGTTAATTTTTACAACAAAGGATCCAAATAGATTTTATCTTAGATAGTATTTTCGATCTATATAAAATCCTTCATCTTCTAAACTCCTTTACATAATAGGGATGACAGATAGTAGATATTAAAGGATAACTTCCACCACACCAGGTCACAAATTCCAGTCTTCGTGATTTCACACAAAGAAGTAAATATTATTTCTACTTTGTTTTATTACAAAACTTTCATACGTCGTGACCGACCCGTGTCTGATTACTTTTCTTTGGTGGGTATTTATGGAGGTCGTGGGGACCCAGTGTCAGGTGATTCGTTCGTAGGGTGTCCTAGGAGTCGATAAATCTTTCCGACCGTAGTCTTTGACATTTTTTAACGAAGTTTTCTAGGAACATGAGACAAACACCTTTACATTTGACCACGTCGGTGACACCTTTTGTGATACCTCTAAGGAGTTTTTTGACTTTTATCTTGATGGGATACTAGGTCGTAAAGGTGAGGACCCATATACAGGGGGGTTTTCGTTCTTGTGATTTTTTCATATGTACGTTGGGTCGCAAGTATTGTCGTCATAAATGTTATCGGTTCTATACCTTCGTTGAATTGACAAGTAGTTGTCCACTGATCTATTTCTTCTATACCATGTATATACATTACTTTACAATGAGGAGGTTTTTTTTCTTTTCTTTAAGACAATGAACGTCGTTGTTTATCACTTTATTCAGTTTCTGTTTATGACATACTATAGTGAATATATGTCTCAGATTTTTCATTATCATTACTCACATATACGTTTCGTCTTTGTCTGCCCGTCTATGTCTTTTGTTTGATCACCAATGGTTTCGCCCGTCCCCACCCCTCCCCGTCCAATCCCTATATCCTAATTCGTGATGTTTGTGATGTATACTTTATCTCTTCGTTGTACCTATAACATATCACGTCCCTTAATAACAGTAATGGAGCATTATTGAAAATTACCTTATATTAGACATTTTTATGACTTAGGGATTTAACATCAGGACTTTGACTATGTTATGATATTTAGTTGATATGAAGTTAATTTTTTTATGTGACAGGAAGGTCTTTGTGGTGACAAATGACACAATGTCCCATTTAAGGAGATGGGGGTCGGGGTCGGGGTGGGTGTCTGATGACGACTCAGAAAGGAGGGTATAGTGGTGTGAGACTCCCAGTTCTAACCTGGGAAAAGAATCACAGCCTGGTAACTACTTCCCGTTAAGTTACCCGAGCCGTTAAAGAATCCAGTGTGGTCTCCCAGTAGACCCCACTACATACCCGCGTACTGTACCCTCCGAGGACGGGTCGACACCTGCCTTTTTGGTCACTCCCCTTGTCCCTACTCACGACAACTGTCCTCGACCAGTCCGGGGGTCCGGAGGACCATGACGTGCAGAAGTAAAATCGTAATTGAGAGACTATGCGGACCTCACCTTTCTTTGTAAGACTTTTTACTGGAAAGGACTGAGAGTCTAAAGGTCAGTATTGTTGAGAATTAAGAAGACGTCCGTTTATCTACGAAGACGGATGATCTCCTTTCCAGTCCTTTCCGACTTGTCTTTCTTTTTGTGTTACTAAATATAAAATTCTAGAATAGAAGGTGGAAACGTTACTTTCGGAGAGAATTGACAACACCTCAACAACCTTTACTTTCCTTTTACCTCCATTACCCCCCCACAACGGAGGGTCCCCTAAAGAGACCTACCTCCCACAATTGAATCCTTCGGGTCTCAAGGACGGTCCGTGACTCTCAACCCCCTCAACCCCTCCCCACCAGTGATCTCGTGAGAACGAAAGGGGTACGCAAGTCACAAGGGTCTTATTAAAGCACGAGTTGTGACAACGGAGCGTAGAGGAGGGACTTCGGACAGGGCGGGGAGGTGGCGAGGTTGCGGTCAATACCTTCTTAATCTTTTAGGGCTACCGACTCTGTCCTCGACAGCATTCGTTCTTGTTCACACAATCCATTGAGGTGTCAGTAGACGAAGATCTTTGTCTCACTCGTGTGACTCGACACCAATTCTGGACGAGTTGAATTTCTACCCGGACGGGGATCAAACAGAGAGACTCAGTGTATAATTTCACCTTAAAAGGTCCTTCCAAACTAGATTATACTGATGAAGAGAATCCAGTTGTTCAAGAGGAATACGTCGTCCTTTTAGGGTGGACCACTGGTAAACACCCGTCGGAGACGGGTGAGGTGGTTGACAGTCTAGATTTAATCCCTCTCCTTATTCGGAGAAGGCACTTTTTCTAGGGACGAATACCACACTGGGAAGTGTCACACTACTCTGAGTGTGTTCTCAGTGTCCGAATAACTATCTCATATACATCCCTAACCCCAAAAGATAAAAATAATTTATTATTATAAAGATAAAAATAATTTATTATAATGATGTTTTCCTTAAACCCTTGTATTAAAGAGATTTGTCAAGGGAATTGTAGAAATACGGAGTCAAATGAGTGGATTCTTTACTGTCTTAATAAATTAAAAAATTATAGATAAGATTGTAATTGTGATTAAGAAAAATCTTTATATGTGTGATGGTACATATTTTATCTATCGAGTCCAGAGATGAGACACTACTGGATCTACCCACCCTACACCCACCCTCTCTCCGAGTTTTCCCTTCTCTATATACATAAGTATATCGATTAAGTGAAATAACATGTCTTCTTTGATTGTGTTATAACATTTCGTTAATATGATGTTATAACACTTTGTTAATATGAGGTTATAACATTTCGTTAATATGAGGTTATTATTTTAAATTTTTCTTTATAAGTTTTAATCAAATTTTGGGAATATAACCCAAATGTCTATTTTAAAAAGGTAATTTTTTAAACTCTTCGAGGTCGACGGTTTCAAAGTCGATTTTCATAAATAAAAAACAAAAGGTCCATTTTCACTCACATAAAACAATTTCCAATCTGGATAAACTTGTAGAAAAATTTACAGACCGTTAAAACTATAAAGACATGTTCATTTAAACTCTTTCAAGTCAAGGATTCTTCGATAGTAACCCTACTTTATGATTCACTCTGAACTTACAACCTTGGATCATTCCTACTGTCCACACTTACACCCTATTTCTGTGTAATGAATCCCTGTCATCCTCCGAAGCTCTCCCTTGTGACCCCGTCCTCATTCTGTACGTTCTAATACTTTTGGAAACTCATTGATTCTGAAAGGTTTGGGACCCCTCATGCTCTCGGGACGGGACGTTACCGTCGGAGGACAAGTAAAGGGTTGGTGAGGAAATCCCAATAAAGACTTCTGTCCGTTAGGGACACCAACTTCATCCTTACTCTCCCTCACCCCTTGCCTATGAAACCTCAGAAACTTCACTTATAAAATTTTCAAAGACTTTCCCTCCAGTAATAAATAAAACGAATCGAACAAGAAAAGGTCGGTTTAATGGTTCTCTTAGATGACGGGTCAAAGAAGTTCAGTGAGCCTCAGTTTCTTGTCTAATCTCTTAAGTCATACCTCCAAATAACCGGGGAGGTGGACGACATGTGACCACTCAGAACCCACCCGGGATCGACTTACATAGTCAGTCTCCCGTCAGACATAAATCTCAGTGTCCGTAACGTTCGACGTTGTAGTCACCTGGGACCTCCGTCTGTAGAGACGAGTATCCAGACCACCACAACTTCACCGGGTTGACAAGGTCAGTGGTAGAGACTCTGAAAACCCACGGTCTCTCAGACTTCACCCAAAAGAAGGTAGAAACAGACGTATATTTGTGAAGAAAGGAGTAGGACCCGAGGGGATGTCTTCTTAGTATTGACTACAGGTGAGAGTGGAAGACGAGTGGAAGTAAAGTCTGTGTGTTTTTATTACATATATAAGGTAGGATCTCAAACGGAACATTAAATCGAAGTAACACTTTAAGGTGAGTGTAAAAGAACCTTGATCGGAAACCGGAAAACGAGATTTGTCGGACATCCTGAGTGAAGGATAGTAGGGGTTCTTTATGAAAAGATAAACATAACGACTTAGGTTCCAAACAGGGTGAGATACGGAAACTACTAACAAGATAATTATAAACGACTTTAATTTTCTTTCAGAAGACCCTTAAATTTTGGTATAGTACCGTCGAGAACATCTCGAGAAGTATTGACCATCCTATAACTTCTGTAAGGTTAGTAGAAGTATTTGTGGTCCGTGAAGATCTAATATATTACACTTAACATAAAACGAGTGTCCCTCAAATATTAGGTCGTATATTGATAACTCTTGAATTAAGGGTTGTTATTCTTCCTTAGTTACGAGTTTGACTCCGGAACCCCTTCTTACCTTACCTTGAAAGAGAGATATGTACCAGGTATATATACTTACAGTTGACATCTCAAAGAATTTGATTCTAATGATTTACCTTCGTCACTTTTAAATCAATAAATTTTTTTTATGAATAATGGTTAAATCACTTTACCGTATCAGAAGAAATTAATTTTAAGTTCAAAGTCGTATACCTAAGACCTGATTATGAACACAGAGAACACTTAGGGTAAGAAGGGAATTTAAATCTAACTCAGGGTAATTTTGGTTACTGTTACTTGACCATGAAAATAAAATAAGAAAGTGTATCCTTGGTACGTAGGTTCATTGTTAGACGTATTGACTTCCGTTCAGTAGGAAGGTTGTTCGGGTGTCGATAGAAGAAACTCTCCCCTTCCCGATATCGTCGGTTTCAGAACCGAATAGACGACTCGTAATACATAAATAAATAAATACTGAACTTATTCCATATACTAAATTCGTGTCGATTCGTGTGACATGTACTTAAATTTATCAGGTTAACAATCTTATCCTAAAAGAGCCTAGTTTAAATACAAACGACGAGTGACCCACAGACCTTAATGACGAATCCAGACTCCTAGTGTGTGTTCGTAAGTGGGGTCGCGAAGACAAGTGGAACTGTTTGACATGTGTTAAGACGTAAGAAGGAAGAGGACGTCTGAAAAGTAGTGAACCATACCTTTAGTACATTTTTTCTTTGATTGATGTCTGGTTTTTTCGTATCGTTCCCAAAAAAAAAAAAATTTATAGTCCTACCTCTCCCCTTTAAGGACGGAGGCTCACGGTCCCAGATTTTCAGTCTCACTTAAAAGGTTCCAGACAAATATCACTAAATTAGGTTAGTACCCTTAAACTCTGATACATGAACAGTGTTCACTGACTTTTTACTTTCTTTTCGTTTATAATAAGAAGGGTGTACCTTCTGACCTTCCATTTAGATAAATTACGTTCTTTGTATGGAAGAAAAAGGGGACTTAGTTCAATCAGTGGGTAGGTAGAGAAGAAAGAACTGCAAATCCAAATAGTTAGATTTAAAGTCCACTCTCGGGTCCTCTATGAGAGAGACTATAGACGATCCACTGATCTTCTTATAATCAACATGAGAATTAAAAATGAACTATTAGCTAAAACACAGGTACTTAGAGGTACCAAAATAAAAGGACCACTGTCACTACCCTGGTAGACTGCCAACGACGGTAAAAAATTTTACCCTGTAGGTCGTTCTCAGACGTCCTCTCATATATATGTTAATCGGTCTGGAGACGTCGACGACGACGATGACGACGATTCAGCGAAGTCAACACGGGCTGAGACACGCTGGGTACCTGTCGTCGGGTGACCCGAGGGAGTAGGGACCTCCCTGTCCATTTACGGTGTTTTGAAAGTAAAAGTGAAAAACGAGGAGTTTCATTGTTCGAGACAGACGAAATAAGGACGACAAACCTTCCCAAGACCGGGGAGACCCGGACGGCACATGTCCCCGGTACACCCCAACCGTGGACTCTGACTTGTCTCTGTGTCGTCCACCTTTCTTTCGGGTCACAGCCGTCTTTCCCTCCACAAAAGTAGTGGGCAGTGCAGGGAGAGACAGAGGAACGTGAACACCCACGGGATTTACTTTGACTTCGACGATAGACAATAGACAGGTTTCCCTCCGTTCTCGGTGTTTGTCCTGGACTTCCGAGTTTTCCCTTAAAAAGACGTCTCCATCGTCATTAATCTTTCTTCCTTCAAAAACTTTGCCCAGTCAAGGAATTCCTGAAGAGAACCGTCAAACGGATCTTTAATCACAAAGGACGGGGTGTAGGACGTCGTCAAGGAGGACCCTTCATCTTTACCTTGTTACCTTGTGTCTCTCTATGACTAGTTGTGCCGACAACACCACTAACCTCGGACCCCAGCTACGAAGTATTAGTAACTCCCACAGATGAGCCGTCAACAACTCCGTTCAAGCTCTAGAATGATCCTGGTCTTCTGGAATCCCCCGTCTACGGTTTCTTTTAACGATGGAACTCTTCACCTATGTTTCTCCTAGTGTCACTCCTTGTGCCTACTCGTGTGCATCCCTATATCGGGGAATAACCCAATCCAGACGTGTCCTATTTGACTCGGTTCACTTGGATTTACTTTCTGTGGTTCGGGGTCTATATATTTTAATCTTGTTTCTTTCAATAACTAAAAGGATTGATTGGTCTCTATAAAGAGGTGAGGTCGGTATATTAAGTCATTCCTACTACGTTCATGTTTTTGACTCTCTGTCCTTTAATGCCGTCGTTATGGTCATCGCGGGTTTGGTCCTTTCCGTCTTTGAGTTTCATTACGTCCCAATTACACTCTTTTAGGTTAGCCGTGATAGAAAGACCCCCGTCCCCCACACACACAGGGTTCCTCGTCGACTTTGGTTTTCTGGTTGGCACGACGACCACCATAGTCAGGAATCCACTGTCATCGAGGTCAGGAGATGTACCCACTAACAAAACAGAAAATGTTGACACGGTGTATATAACAGAGTGAAGAAGGACAAAGCCTCGGGAGCCACTCGTCGGGAACCTTTCGTTGTAATGAAGGTTCGTCCCTTACCAAAGTCTCGGTAAGAGGGGTGGCCTAAGTCTCACCAGTCCCACCACACCCTCCACCCTAGGGAAACGTCAAAGACGACACAAAAACCAGAGTTACATAACAAACGTCTCACTGTTTATTCTTTCAAGATAAGTCCCAACAGTTTTATCTTTGAGGACTTAACACCCAGTCCAGTGATCCAAGGACCTGTTTCAAACCGTCGTGGGGTGGTGATCTATTTCAATATCGACTATTGGTCAACTGGTTACTTTTAAACCAAAGACGTTGGTACAATGGATCCTAATGTTTTTACCGTCGATTTATCTCTGATGGGACCGTTCTCACTCATCTGTAGTGGAACATCACACACACACACACACACACACACACACAGTCACGTTGAGACTGACATCCTCTACCTCTCCAAATAAAAAGGTCAAGTAACGTTGGGATTAAGGATGAGAGAAACCAAATATGGTAAAGAGGAATTTTGACCGAGGAAAAACGAAACCTCCTATCTTACCTTAGGTCACGGTCGGGTCGGTACCGACTGAGACCAAGGTCCGGGATACTCGAAGTAGACCTAGGAGTCACCATCACCTACACATGTACTCAGGAACGGTAGATTCTTAAACCCCTCGGTCCCTTTGAAGATGGAGTTCAATAACGGCACTGTTCTCACTGTTCTCTTCTATGGGAGTATCTTCGAACACAAACGTTTACACGTGGTTACCGACATAAGATGTTCCAGAATTTTACCCTAAAAAAAAAATTGGATTACCTTCTAAGAAGTGGAGATAGAAAGGATCAAGAGAGACTACAAAGAGAGAGAAAAAAGAGAATTGTCTGAAGTTATACCAAGACTTTCGATAGAATAAAGAACCTTCCGAAATCCCATAAAAAAAGAAATAATTTAAATTTTCAAACTTTCAGTACCGAATAATAAATCATCCGGAATTATATATACGTAAAAGGGGAAGAGGATACTCAGTTATTTCTGGGGTTGGAGACCGATTGAACTATCTTGTAAAAGGTTTGACACATGATCCTTCCGACTAATCAACTAAACCAAACAAAACAAAAGTCAAAGAATCACGGAAGTGGAAAAGTCAGATCCTTTAACTTTATGATTGAGAGTATCTTTAAGTTCGTTCACAAGTTTCACGTCAGGTACTTAATAAATAAAAGTACGGGGTCTGAAGTAAGAGTAATCGGTATAGGGACGTGTGAGTTCTGTCATTGACTCCATCCCTAAGTTAAGGACTCGTTCTTTCTCGTGAAGTCGTTCAATCTGTTCCCTCCCGATAAGGTAGATATGTTTACAGAAGACCCAATTGATGGTAAATTTTTCGTAGGTGAGACACAGTCTGTAGTGTGAGTCACTTTCCTCCCACACAAAAATTAAGAATATTGTCGAAGGATTCTTATCGATAACAAAGGGGTTAAAATATCCACGTTTTTAATTCTGAGACTCTTCAGGTAATTGAACGATTTCAAGTCTGTCGATCGTTTACCGATTCTTCTTACAAGGGTCTTAGGGAAAGAATATAAATACGTTTAAATTCACAACTAGATACTTAGACTAATTACTACAAATGAAAAGAAGGTCAAATGTTTCGTGATAGTGTATTAGTAAAGAAGAGTTGTTGGGGCACTCAGCCAGTGACATCAGGGTTAGGCACTACTTCTTTGAATCCGGGTTTACTCACTTTTATACTTTTTTTCAATTAGGATCTCTGTAACGTTTACGTTAGATCGATTTCTAGTTAAAAGATAAAAAGTCTTCCCTGTCGATTGACTCGTCCGTAGAAACGTCTCTTAAGAATGAATAGTCCATACGTGTTTTATTTTAATTCGAAGTATTAGGAAAGTTGGACACCCGGGAAGGAAGCTGGTCACTCTTACTTTCTCTCCCAGAGTCCGGTCTCCTTTCAGTCTTAATAACATAAATGGTCTCACACACTCATACACACACACACACACACACACACACACACACACACATGTGTACACGTCTCCAATAGGTCCGTCGGGTACCCACGGACTCCTCGCGACTCCAGAGGGAATAGGGTAATCCCATCCTTTCCGTTAAGGTGGGTACCCAATATGGGTCCTGGTCTCCCGCGTAGAACGACAGAGACTGAGACACGACCTCTTTCCGGGGTTTAGGAAAATGTCCCGGTCGAACCTGAAACGGTTCTTGACGGTCCGTAAATTCTATGTCGGGAATGATTGTGTGTAATGGGTGACTTGGGAAGGTAAGTATAGGGGGTTTCGCAAATGGGAACAAGTAAGTTTGTACCACGACACGGTTGGTCGTTTGAGACGTAACGTCATTTTAACTTCGGGGTCAAGTCCTGGACGTCCGATGTCTATGAAATCTCTTGATAGACCACCGGTTTCGTTCTTTATAAACAATATTTCACCGAAACGGTCACTCCAAGGGGAACTCCTGGTAGTAGTTATTTAACTTTCTTCTCCGGTGTTCCCTGGTGACCTGGGAAAGGAAAACCCTTAACGACTAAGATCCGTTAGGAAAGTTTAGAGACCCGACACAAACAAAGAGAGGTATTATAGTGTTCTTAAGTGGATAAAGGTTCCGTCCTTATCTCTACGACTACATGTCTTACTTGTACACCTGTGTCGTCGTCCTCCCCTCCTACCCTGTTTAACCCTCTAATCCTAACTGTAGATATGTGATGACACACATTTCGTCTATCGATCACCCTTCGACGATATATTGTGTCCTTCGAGTCGAACCACGAGACACTACTAGATCTTCCCATCCCACCTCTCCCACCCTCCTTCAAGGGTCTCCCTCCCCTATATACATGTGTATACCGACTAAGTGAAGTAACATACTGTCTTTGGTTGTGGTGTAACATTTCGTTAATAGAAGGTTAATTTTTAAGTGACTGTATTATCTTTTGAAGGTGTTTAGAGGTACATACAGTTCATGGTTTTACCCTGTTTTCATTGTGACGAAACCTCGACACGATTTTACTCCATTAATACATTCCAATCATAAAGAAAGGGTCATAGATAGGGAAGGGACAATATGATAAATCAACAAATTCTTTAGCCGAGGAACGTTCCTAAGACTCTCGGCCTCCGCAACAGACACGACGGAGTAAAAAGGTGAACTGTCGTGGACCCCAATCTTCCTCCGCGCCCGACCCCACACAGACTCACAATAACAATCATGTCAGACACAGTCGTGTCCGACGTTCAGTCGTACGAACAGTGTACAGTGACTCGGAGTACCCCGGTGGCGACCCTATTGTCGGGATTAGGTCGATGCGTCTCCTTCGACCTTGGAAGTCCCTCGACGCACGGAGATGAAAGAGTACAACGAGATTGACCTTGATCCGTAAATGTGGGGTTCAGTCGGAAATGGATTATGTGAGTAAATTTTCTTCTTCTTTCCGTATGAACTTCCCAATTGTAGTCACTTGTAAACCTTTGAACAATTTTCTAAAAAAAGGGAATTGTGAGAAGTCTCAAATCCTTTTGGATCTTTACGTTAAGGATTTTTTTCGGTCAAAGAGAGGTATAAAGATTTAGTAAAAGTATAGAAATTTTTCGACACACCCATTAGAAGTCCCTTCCTTCCTCTGATATATACGGTAACGACTGAAGGATAAAGATTTCTACTATAAGATTGTAGACATTTACTTTGAGTGATGAAACGATAATAATACGTTGTTTTGTCTCAAAACTTTAGTATGTTAAGACTCGAGGAGACGTCGGGGGAGAAGAGTAGGTAAAAGTAGAAAGGATTTCGTACCCCTGGAAACCTTGGGACTTGTTTCTGAATTTGTTAGGTGGTAAAGACGGGGGACCTTCGGCCTAGTTTCAAATGCAAACGGGACAGACATACATCGTTCCTCTTAAACGATTGTTTCCCTCTCTCTCATATTTGAGTAAAAGTCCTACTAACGTTCTCTGTACCGTCTAATAAAAAATCCTGAAGACACTTTCATGGTTTTGCAAATTTTAAGATATGAAAGAGTGGTTAAGTGTGACCCGAAGGAAGGTAAATAAAGTTGACCCGATCTAAAATGACTGGCAACTTTTACCCTGTGAGGGCCCTCCGCTTAAGGGTTAATCTCATGTCAGAACCGATTGATACACCCAATCGGTCTACCGTCTCGTCCCCGGTTACGACGCAGGTGCGAGTGTAAGTAAATCAGGTATTTTAAAAAAGCGTGGAGATTCGTGATACAATGTACGACTTCTATTATCCTTTATTTTATGTGTGTAACGGACCTGAACCGGAGTGTCTTAAGGTCAGTTTATCTCTTATTTCTTTAATAGTGATTTATTCAAGAAACTACCCGTAATGTCTGACTTGATACAAAGGTCGTTTAAAACATACAACTTTTACACTGATGGGGGTTACGCTGACATGAACTCTATTCCGGAAATCCCTCCATTAATTTCAATTTTCTCTACTATTCCAATCCGGGACTCGGTGACCCTGATAACAAAAATATTCTTCTTTTCTGTGTTCTCGTAAGACAGACACACACCCGGTACACTCCTGTCGTTCTTCCGTCGACAGACATTCGGTTCCTCTCTCCGGAGTAGTCTTTGGTTACCACTACCGTGGAACTACAATCTGAATAATCGGAGGTTTTGACACTCTTTTATTTGAAAACAACAAATTCGGTGGGGTCAGACCTCATAGACAATACCGTCGGGTTCCACTGATCCTGTCCCCCTCAAGTCCCAAGAAACCTCCGTATACCTTCCCTGGGGAGTCGGTCAAGACCTCTTCGTTCTCAGATCCGACTCTGGACGACCTTGTCGTCCTCAATCTCACCCCTCAACCTTCCTCCGTACAAAGGTCACCTCCGACGTTACGTCCACTTCGGAACCCCCGTTCCTGTCGTACCAGACCTCAACACTTTCTCCTTTTATTTCCAGTCATTGAATCTCGGATCTCCCGTTCCCACGACCAAGATTTTGTCTCCTTTGAGAATTTAGGTTTTAGGTTACTCAAGAGGTTCATAAGTTGTATTCTGTCGAGGAGAAGGGAAGATTTTAAGGAAAAAGGGGAAACCCGAAGGTATTGTAGTGTAAGAGAACCAAAAAGAGGATGAAAGTAGTAGTAAGACCCAGAAAAAACCATACCCGAAAAGGGGACAGGTTGAAGTTTATAATCGTAAGGGATTCTAAGTCAGGACCTGGGTGTAGAGACAAGAAAAATGTACGGAAGGTCGCACTACAATAGGTCAGTGCACCGAAATTTATCTCAGATACACGGTTCCTGAAGTTTAGAGATAGAAGATGGGACTGAAGAAGGGTGTGTACATCTGAGTACAAGTAAACAAAGGAACTATAGAGAGAAATCAACAAATTGTCCGTTGAGTTTGGATTATGAGTCAATCCATCCTACGATAACCGATATTCGTTGTCTACTGAGGTTGAGATTGTCGAATTTGTCCTACAAGAATCCCACGAAAGACTGGACCCATCAAGTCTCCCTACCATGACATACTCTCCTTTTTGAAGGAGATTTGAATATACGACCAACTGGTTCAGAACATTTAATTTAACTGTTTTCTGTCTAATTCTCCTCTTCTTTAAGTGTGTCCGTCACGTCAGTGTACGTCCTTATGAGTCAGTAGTCATTGAATTTTACTACACTGGATATAATCGTCCCCTTTCTCTCTCCCCTCTTTCCCGAAGATACCCTTCCTGTTTATCCGAAAACAAGAACCAAAACCTTTCTGTGTACTCCCAAAAAGAAAAAAGAAAAATCCTTTCTGTTTACTCTCAAAATTTTTTAAAGTTATAAACGGATACAACCATGACACCTAGAAATACAGTATTTGAGGGACCCTCTCCCCTAATACCACCCAAATAAGAACCAGAAAAAGGACCCTTGTCTGAATGGAACTTCCCCCCTAAACACCAGTGGACTAAAGGATCTTTAAAGACGAAAATAAGTCTATTCCCTTCGAGGTCCTTCGGAGGAAAGACGTAGACAACTTAAAGTCTACAGAAGTAGAATTTTATTAAGAATACGACTTCACCGTTTAAACCCCCACCGTATAGGACTATAGGAAGTCCTGATGTAAGAAAGTCAATTTAGCTTAATATCTTCCCCGAAGGTTATAAGACTTACTCAGAATCCGATTAAGACCTTAACACTCAGTAGTTTCTCGGATCCAATCACCAAGAAGAATCGAGATTGTATCGACGAAAATATTAAGATAAGTGGTACTAAGTTTAACTTCGGTTCTCTATAAACATGGCATACTCTCATGATTGGTACCGAAAAGGAGACATGGAAAGAGCAAGGGAGGATAAGACTTATGTTTGAGTGATACTCTGAACGAAACTCGTTACTTTATAATCCTTTAAGTGGTGTTGGTCTCCGAACTTTACAAGAACATGTGACCTCAAAAGAGAGGAGGGAAGTTGGGGACGTCAACGGTACTCTTACTTGTGTCCGACCGGACGATCTCCTGCTCCCTAGTACACCTTACCTTCATTCAGTATGGTCGAGTTCGGTGGGAACTGGTCGGTCGGAGGACTACTAACCGGTCCATTGGTTCCTACGTACTTGTATGGGTAGATTTTGGACAATTCAGTTCGGGTTTAGTCGTCCTCACGAGTCGGTTAAACATCTGAACATTAATTATTATTTACAATCTATACAATTTAGTGACCATAATCCCAACCAAGTAATATTTTATCCATTGAATATGTACACCTTTTCAGGATTGGGAAAACTTACCCCTCCTACTCCTCTGTAGAATTTTTTTCCTCCTTATTCCCAAGGGGTTCCTCTCCCGTTACCGTTGGGTGAGGTCACAAGAACGGACCTCTTAGGGTCCCTGTCTCTTCGGCCCACCCGACGGCAGATACCCCAACGTGTCTCAGTCCGTACTAACTTCACTGAATCGTCGTCGTCGTCGTCGTCGTCGTTCCCAAGAAGTTTTGATATGGAGGACTCAGACCGTTAAATTTAAGGATCTAAATAACTCTATTCTTTAAAGATTTAACCTTTAATAAAGACATTTTGTACGAAACTACCGGGAACGACTTATTCTACCAGTGAGATCCAATCAAGACGATTATCTAGTAGGAAACTATACGTTTTAGTATATTAATATTTGAAAGGTAGAGAAACATACTTTCCGACACATCTTGTGACGACCTTCTTCCGACCGATGACCTGACTCTTTACACCTACGATTATTTTCTCCGTCGTGTTCAACCAGGCCAATCGTATCTTCTACCTTAGGAATTTACGTCCACTAGTGTCGTCACGTTCCTTACCACGTCTACTCATCTACCCAAAGGTCGTTCAAGAAACCTTAATCAATAAAGGAAGAAATGTTTAGAAGACTCCGGTACCGTTTGGAGGTCTTAAAGTGTGTTACCGACCAGTGAGGGGGATTCGGAGTCACCATAGGAAGTAAACGGTTCCTTAAGGGTGACTGTGGATTGACTCGTGATTAGAAATGGGAGACAAAGGAGGTGACCCAGGAACTTCTACAACAGTTTGAACGTAAAATTGTGGGTCGGGCCACAGGACAAAACAAAGAAACGTCTTTCAGACCGATAGTGAACTGTAGAGAACTGTATGTACCTACAGTCTGTCACTTCGGGGTTCCTTCTTTTCTCGTACGTAATGTGAACTGAGTCGAGAGCGACCAGCTCGCACCGACGACCTACCACACTTCCACGAGTGACTGTTTTCCTAGACAACCCGTCCGAGCGTCCCGTCCTCTCCTATACTACCAAGAGTCTCGTACCCATTTCAACCAAAAATGTTACATTATATTTCATAATCAGATACTTCGTTGGTAACGTTTCACATCATCACGATAACGTTTACATCGAATTGACCAATTCGTGTATCTAAAACTTTAGTCCAGACCTACGTCTGATCCCAAACACTAAGTGATCACGACAGTAACACCCGATTAATGAATTGAAGACATATGACGATACGTTCCTTCTATTATTGAGGGTGAGAACCTCTACAACGTTCCGAGTTCACTCTACATCAAATTATTATAGGATATATATCAACCCCTATACATTGTTTTATGAGTTCGGGATCATTCGTAATTCCCCTCCACTACTATTATTATTAATGAATTATATAACAAAGGGATTTCATATGGGTTGTTATTATATAATTATGAACCTTTACAATTATCCACATGACACTTTTTTTCAAAGTCTCCAGGGTTTCTTGTAGTTATATGATTTCCGAGACACACCAAAACGTCATTTCTTTAGTCAAAACAAATTGGGTCGAACAAGGTTTAAACTTCTTAGAAAAAAAGGGAAGAAAACCTTGTGAATGACTGTCGATCACAAGGGGTCTTGTGACAAACCTGGAACAACCGAATACTTTTATTAAAAGTCAATACACTGATCAATTTTTATATAATGGTCTTTCGTTTTACCCTCAATCTATACTTCTTCGAATTCACAATTTGGACCGGAGTCACTTATAACCTGACTACATCGTCAAACAAGAACCGGAGAGACCTCAGTCCTCATCTCTTGTAACAGGTCCGGTAGACGACACTTCCCCGTCGTACACCACACCATCCCGTACGAAAATTTCAAACTGAGTTTAAATAACAAGGTTGACGGTCGGAATGAAAATTTGTCTTCCGTGAGTCTTGAGATTCACCGTCGAGTCACAGGATTTCTTCTGTGAGGAGTGACAAGAGTCCGGTTTAGGACTGAGAAAAAAGGTTCGTCTCACCGGTGTATCAAATACGAAAACAACCAAACTCAAACAAAACATCCTTTGACGTACTTCGTAATCTGTTCAACCAGATACGACCAGAGTCACATCTTCTTCGAGGTGTGTCACTACGAAAACTTTTCGTTTCAATTGTTGAGTTTCTTATATCCTACCTAAGGATTTCGTCTTACTGAGTATTTCTCTGAACCCAAACCTACCGGTTGGGACAACTTGTTGTCGACTGACAAGTAAAATTCCCTTTCAAATGTCTTAATGTCTATCATCCATCATCTATACTTTCTCACTTTTTCGTTACAGTACAAAAAATTCCCCTTATGTCTATAAAAATTGTACGAATTCCTACAAATCTTATAATTTGACTCTAATACAATTATAACTCAGTTACCTTCCCTTAAGCGTTCCCTTCTTCTGTAGTTAACTGAAATCACTACTCTATCAGACTTGTAGAACGGTGATTTTTGTACAAATCGGAGTACGTGATAAATGTTATCGGTTCTGTACTTTCGTTAGATTTGCGAATAACTGGGTACTTACCTATTTCTTCTCCACCATATATATTACTTATCTTAACCTGATATTTCTTTCGACTCACGACTTCTTAACTACGAAAACTTGACACCACGACCTCTTCTGAGAATTCTCAGGGAACCTCACGTTCCTCTAGGTTGGTCAAGTAGAATTTCCTCTAGTCAGGACCCACAAGTAACCTTCCTGACTACAACTTCGACTTTGAGGTTATGAAACTGGTGGACTACACTTCTCGACTGAGTAAACTTTTCTGAGACTACGACCCTTTCTAACTTCCGTCCTCCTCTTCCCCTACTGTCTCCTACTCTACCAACCTACCGTAGTGGCTGAGCTACTTGTACCCAAACTCACCTGAGGTCCTCAACCACTACCTGTCCCTCCGGACCACACGACGCGAAGTACCCCAGCGTTTCTCAGCTTGTGCTGACTCCCTGACTTGACTTGACTAAGTGGGTATTTTTCTTACGTTATTACGGTAAACGTCGTTGTACCTACTTTGATCTCTAACAGTATGATTCACTTCATTCGGATTGTCTCCTTCTGTTTATAGTTTAATACAGTAAAAATACACCTTAGATTTTTTACTATGTTTACTTGAATAAATGTCTTATCTTTCTCTAATTGTCTATATCTTTTGGTTGACTAACGATGGATTCCCCATTCCCCCACCCCCTCCCTATTTAATCCTCAAACCCTAATCGTCTATGTTTATTTATTTATTGTTCCAAGATGACATATTGTACCCCTTCATATAAGTTATAGGGTATTATTTAATAGTACCCTTTTTAGACTGTTTCCTATATATATATATACACACACACACACACACACACATGTTGACTTAGTGAAACGACATATGGTCTTTGATTGTGTTATAATATTTAATTGATATGAAGTTAATTTTTCGTGTAGACAAATAATATATGAAATATAATTTGTACCCCTCAACCTTGACTTACGACGTTTTTATTTGACATTTTTTACTTGACTTTATGATTCTTTAATTTAGGTCGTCGTAGACTTTCCTGAGGATTTCAGACTGTTTCATTCAAAATGGTATCCTTACGTTCTTCAACAAATAATTATCCTTCAGATATTTATTTTATATAGTAAAGTTATTTAGTTTTCTCTTTTTGATGTATTAGTAGAATCGTCTACCATGGGTAAATACTAATTTTTATATGATTTAACCCTTATCTCTTATAAAGGAATTATCATGAATTATCTCTACTTCTGTATCGTCTCATCAAGGTAATTTTGACTTTTGTCCTATTTCTACAAGGTACAAAAATGATAAAATATAAAAGGACCCCCAAATCGGTGATTTTATTCTATCCTTTGTTTATGGTCACACTGTCAATTAAAATACAGGTGAATCGAGCGGACACCACGACTCTACAAACCAGTTTGTGGTCAAATCTACATCAACACTTCTATATAAAATCTACTGTTAATTGTAAATTTAGTCATTTGAAACTCAGTTCGTCTAATGGGAGCATTACACCTACCCGGGGTAGGTTAGTCACCTTTCGATTTTCTTTTTCAGTCTTCAGGGGCGCCCTTTCCCTTAAGACGTCAGAGGTCTGGTGACGACTTGAGTTCTGATGTAGTCTGGAAAGGACCCAGAGACCGGATAACCAGACGGTACACCTAAAGTCTAAGCGGTCCGGGGTGTTGACATAGTCGGTGGAGGAATTTCATTGAGAGAGAGATATATATTATGTGAGAGTGTGTGTAGGATAGCCAGACAAAGAGACCTCTTGAAATCGATTTTGTTTGTTATTGTCGATTGTGGATTACTTCCGAGAGATGCATGGTCCGTTACAAAATTCCTGATGTGTACATACATAATTCATTAAATTAGGAGTGTTAATGGGATTTTCTATCCCACTAAAAACAGGGATAATCTTTGATTAGTCTTACTTTAAGAGACTCCTGAATAACTTACGAGACCCAATTAATTCCCTCTTCTAGCTTTTCGGAGTTCAAGGACGGGAAAAAGAAAATCCGTTCACTGAGTCGACCGAAAAAGATCCATTCGATAGTCACGAGACTCTGGTAGGTGACTACTACTTCAGTTGGGATGATAGAACCGTCACGAAGGGTCCACTGAGTCACCATTTCTTAGACGGACGTCACACCCAAGTTAAGGACCCAACCCTTCTAGGGGACTTCTTCTTTTACCCTTGGGTGAGGTAATAACAACGGACGTCTTAGGGTGTCTGTACTCGGACCTCCCGATGTCAGGGACCCCAACGTTCTCAGCCTGTACGGTTGTCAGAACCGTCATCGGTTCACGTGACCTGCATCGAACCTTCCTCGTCGTAAACCCTTGGTGACGTCCCTAGACCGAACATGAGACTGTTAGGGAATAATCAAAGGATACCGATGACATTGTTTAATGGTGATTGTGCCACCGAATTGGTTACGTCCAAATGATGGAATGACAATACCTCGAGTCCTCAGGATTTACTCCCACAATCGAAAACCTTTGACGTCCCCTCTTGGATAAAGGAACCGAGAAGTAGAGGATCTCCGGAGGACTAAAGGAACCGACTACAGGGAAAGGAGGTAGAACTTTCAATCGTCGTATCATAAAAGTTTAAAGAGAGACTGGAGGTAAATGTAACAGTTAACGGAGGAAAGAACAAAGACTGGAAGGACGAAGAGAGAATTATTCCTGGAAAAGTTAACGAAACTCGGGTGACCCTATTAGAGGGGGTAGAGTTCTAGAAATTCAATTAGTGTTGATGTTTCAAAGAAAACGGCACCTTCCATTACTTGGGTGTTTAAAGTTCCTAAACTTACACTTATAAAATCCCCTCTCATAATAAGACATATGGTATGTATGGTTGTTATCCACTTTCTATGGTAGTTTAGGAAGCATAGTTCTTCGTACGGACGATTACCTTGTTATTTTCGACCGAAGAGTTGAAATAATGTTAGGGGTTTCTACAGTGGGAAGTCGTAACTGGGTAAGGACCTAGAGACCTCTTCGGACAACATGTGGGATCAAAATTGTTTTGACATGGGGTCCTTTTACCTGATGGGAACGTTGTCGCGAAAGATTGTAAAGACATATGTGTATTACATTCTACGAAAATGTTTTGATCTTTCTTTGTACCTAGGTTTAAAAAGAGTAGAATTCCTGTTCGGATAGGATTTGTATTTTTGTTTCTGGTTTAAATGTCACTGTTCTAATTATCGATACTGAATGAATTTTTAAGTTTTGTGTCTCCAAAAATTTTTTGTCTCTGAAGGTCAAAGATCAGGATGTACATTCCTCGAACCAGTAACGGTGAGACAGGTTTGTTCATTTTTGGATTTGTTTGACCTTTTGTTTGGCGAGAAGAACCTAGGTATTGTGTCCCTTCCTGTGTCCCGTTTGGCGATGGGCGTTTTAACCTCTTAGTCTACCCGACTATTACGTCTCGACACCGAATGGGCTTGTCTCCGGGTCCTCACTTTTGCGGTACCTTTGGTCACGACACCACCCTTGTGGATTTGACATTAACTGTTTAATGACCTCTGAGGCACACCTCTTCTGACTGTTAATTTTGAGGTCCTCTTGGGTCCGTATCTTCACAAAGGGCGAAAACACCTCAAACTGGTCCAAGAGTATCATCTACGAAGGACGTTCCGTTCCTCTTTTCATCGACAAAACTTTATGTGGTCTCGTGAGTCACGAAGTTACCGTGGGGGGAGGTCATGAGAGCGGACCTTTTAGAGTACCTACCTCCTCGGACCATCCGACGTCGGGTACCCCAGCGCTGACTCGATGGAGTGAAAGTGAAAAGTGAAAGAACGTAACCTCTTCCTTTACCGTTGGGTGAGGTCACAAGAACGGACCTCTTAGGGTCCCTACCGCCTCGGACCACCCGACGGCAGACACCCCAGCGTGTCTCAGCCTGTGCTGACTTCGCTGAATCGTGGTCGTCGTCGATTGCTCTCGGATTGGACGACCCCATAAGAATAGTCTCGGATTGACAGGACTTCCTTCCCTATATAGGCAGAGGACTACCGAGATCGGAAGGTGTTCCCTCTTCCCTTTATAGGTTGAAGTCGGATTAGATAGGTAGGACAGGGTGGACTCCCCTCTTTTTTGACTCTTTATGCACACTCCAAGTGTCAAATCTCCGGTTCCGAGTGTTTTATTGACTCTGAATTAGTATCCGAATGACTTTACATTCAGTCACAAAGGTTTGAGTGACACTCCGACGACGATGACGACGACGACGATTCAACGAAGTCAGTACAGGCTGAGACATGCTGGGGTATCCGTCGGGTGGTCCGAGGAGACAGGGACCCTAAGAGGTCCGTTCTTGTGACCTCACCCAACGGTAAAGGAAGAGGTTACGTAATTTCACTTTTCACTTCCACTTCAGCGAGTCAGCACAGGCTGAGAAGCGCTAGGGTACCTGAAGTCGGATGGTCCGAGGAGGCAGGTACCCTAAAAGGTCCGTTCTCATGACCTCACTCCGATTTATTATAGTTTCGCAGTCTCAAACCTTGTCTTTTTCCAAACAACATCCCGGTACACTTCTCTACCCACCGAGTACGGAATTTTTTGGGGTTTGAGGGGGTTTCGGAAGTCGTTTCGGGAAAAGATCCTTTCCATTCCCTCCCCACACCAATTAACAACGTTTGAAGAACCACAATCTAGGAAATAAGACCTCAGTTCAGTACCAGTGCATTTGTTACAAGGACACTTAGAGGTGGTTTGGTGATAATGAGAGACAAGACTGTTCTTTCCCGTTCCAGGGGTCCGTGTCGAAAGGGGGAGGCTCCAGGTCCAGGACCGATTCTCCTCCCTCTAGAGTCAACCGTCGAGGGAGTACCGGTCCAGGAGTCTGGGACGGGTCGGTAGTAGCGACTCCCTCGAACCACGGGTCGGGTTGATTGACCAGGAGTCCACCGGGTATACCTCCCTGATCCAGGACGACTGACGTAGGATACGTCTGTCGACGGTAATCCGGTGTCTCCGCCCCATGCCCTCTCCAAGTGACGTCGGAAATGGGTGATTGCACTCCGGTCCACTCGACATCCCGGGACCCCTCTTCCGATCCTAGGTGAACAATGGAGTGAGAGACCGACTGTTGGTGGTGAGGGACTGACAACTAACGTAACGGAGTGATTGGGAACGAGTGTCAACCAACGAACCCCCGCCCCGGACCGGGGTTGGTTACCGACTCGTCCTCGTGATTATCAGCGAGGAACTGACAACGAACCCCCGCCCCGGACGACGTCACGATTGGTTACCGACTCGTCCTGGAGATTGGTGACGAACAGTCCGTAACCACCAATGGACCACTGGTAACGGACCATTATCCAACCCGCCATTACCGCGGGTCGTGTAACGAGATGAAATCATATTATCCTGATAATATACCTTACGAAGGAGGACGTTGGACGTCGTAGAGACAGTGTAATGATTTCTGAATAAGTATCGTGAAGTTAAGTGGACCAGGTAGTATACGTCAATAGTTTTTCTTTTTCTTTTTTGTATGGTTTTCTGTTAGTTGTGGTAAACTTCTCTGTTCCTTTCGTAGTCTTGTTCTACACCGTGTCTACGACCTTAATAGTTTGTTCCTTAAATTTTGTTGATACCAATTAATACTATTTCCGAGATTACCTACCTCTCGTGGGTTCTTACGTGTCCATCACCTTCGTCTTTCTATTTTCAGATTTCTTTCTTGGTCTATCTTTACGATCTCTAGTGGTTATAACAGTGTATTTACTTCTTATGGAAACTATCCGAATAATCATCTGATCTGTGCCGACTCCTTGCTTAGAGACTTGAACTCCTGTATAGTCATCTTTGGACGTCTTTATTTTTCGTTTACCTCGTTTCTGACCTTTTTTTTTAGGTGTTGTCTTATAAGTTCCGGACACTTCGTTGATACTTTCCAAATTACATGCGTATTACCCTTGTTGCCTTCCTCTTCTTTCTCTCTTTCCTTGTCCTCTTTATAGACTTTGTTAACGACTCTTAAAGGAGGTTTAATTAGATTCAGTGGTTTGGTGTCTTAGTTCTTCAAGTCTCTTGTGGTTTTGTTATATTTACGGTTTTTTTTTTGTTTTGGTTTTTAGGGGGTATGGTTCCATATAATAAAAGTTTGACGTTTTTTCAGTTTCTGTCAGAAATTTTGTGGTCTCTTTTTGTGTATCTTGTATATCTTCCCTTGTTTCTGCTCTCCATGGATCTCAAAGAGGAGTCTTTGGTACGTTCGGTCTCCTCTCACCTTACTTTATAAATTTCTTTTTTTTTTGATGATTGGATCTTTAAGCATGGGACACTTTAATAAGAAGTTTTCACTTCCCCTTTATTGCTGAAAGAGTCTGTTTGTTCAAACTCTCTTAAACAATGGTCATGGGGACGAATCGTTATTTACAATTTTCTTCAAGGAAACTCTCTTTCTTTTATTGTGTCCAGTCTAGATGTATTTCTTGTAGTTTCCTCCTTATTCACTTCCGTTTTATATTTTATAAACAAAAAGAATAATTAATTAGATTGTATATTTTCGAACAAGTTTTATTATCGTTTTCACATAAATTGATACATACGTATATATATTCGTACGAATATTCATACTATATATGCGTACGTGTGAAAACATGTTCTCTTTACTTTCTGTCGTTTTTACGTTCGTTGCCCCCTTAGTCGTAAAAAACAATATTCATGAGTATGATGAACATTTCACAATATCACAATAAACTCTCACCTGAACCTAATTAACATTCACATATAACGTTTGAGATTCCGTTAGTGATTTTTTTACTTTTTTTTTTGTATTGACTATAGGTTGTTCCCCTTTTTTTGTCTTGTTATATTTTACGAAGTAATTTTGACGTTTTTTGTAACTTTGTACATGCGATAGTACATTCTTTGCTTAGCGATCAGATCCAAGCTATGTCCTATGTCCTACGAACCCCGACCACGTGCCCCTACTGGGTCTCTTTACTATACCCCTCCCTCCACCCTTCCCCCAAGTCCCAACTCTTGAGTACATGTGGACACCACCTAAGTACAGTTACATACCGTTTTGGTTATGTCATAACATTTCATTTTTTTATTTTTTTGACGTTTTTTGTCTTTTTTTCACCTTCTATCTTTATTATTTCCTTATTCCCCTCTTCATCTTTTATCATTGTTTACACCATCTATAATTAGTTCGACACAGTAATTAATGAAATTTATAGTTACCAGATTTGTATGGTTAAGTTTCTGTCTTTAACAGTCTCACCTAATTTTTCATCCGGTTGACATACAAAGATGTTCTTTGGGTGAAATTTGTATTTTTGTACATATAATCTTCATGGACCTACCTCTTTTTATATGATACCATTGTGATTAGTTTTCTTTCGTTCTCATCAATATAATTAAAGTCTCTCGTCTATAGTTTCGTCCTTTCAATAGTCCCTATTTCTTCTCATGATGGATTACTATTTCCCCAGTCAAGAGGTTCTTCTGTTGTCAGGAATTATACGTTTACGAATTGTTTTCCGACAGTTTGATACACTCCGTTTTGGACTATATGGACGTTCCTCTCTCTCTCCTTAGACGATAGTATCAACTTCTGAAGTTGTGGGGAGATAGTATTTGCCTGTCTGGGTCGTCTTTCTTTTAGTCATTCCTGTATCACCTCGAGTTGTCATAGCAGTTAGTAGACCTATGTTACCTGTAGATATCTGGTGAAGTAGGTTCTTGTCGTGCCATTCGTAAGAAGAGTTCGAGTGTACCTTGTAAGTGGTTCTCTCTACCGTAAGACCCGGTATTTTGTGTAGAATTGTTTAAATTTTCTTATATTTAGTACGTTACTGACGAGAGTCTACTGTTACTTTAATTTGAACTTTATGTATTGTCTTTCCGTTGACTTTTTAAGGTTTTTATATACTTCTAATTTGTAGAATGAAGATTTATTGTACACCTAATTTTTCGTCTTTGTGTTAATTTTCTGTTTTTTATTTGATCTTTTTGTAAATGTTTTAGATATCGTTTACCAATTATATAAATTATGTATTTTTCGTCAATGTTTAATTATTCCCTTTTTTCTTTTGGAGGTTTACGTTTTGACCGTTTCTCTTCTATTGGTTACCGAGTATGTGGACACTTTTACGTATTGGGGGATTCATATTTCCCTTAAATTTTATAGACCTGTTTATATTTTTATTTATTGTTAATTACGACCTTTTTTACACTATTTCCGAAAAACCTACGGAAATAGTGTAACATGATCATGTTCATCTTCATACATACCATGTTGCGACGAACTCAAGATAAACCGTTATACATAGTTTTTGAGTCTTTGACATGTGTGAATTACTTGGTCTTTAAGACGATTTCTTTAAATAGACTTCCTTTAATCCTTATGTACGTTTTTAACTACACGTTTTTAAAAGGTGTCTCACATGTATAAAATGTGAGGAGTTTCACTTGACTATCTTGGACCCTTGAATAGACTTTATGTCTTAGAGACGGAGTGGGGTGGTGACATTCTAAGACTTAAAATAGTTCTATGAGTCCATTAACCATATGTGTAATTGCAGATTCTTAATGGCAAAATCCTGTAAGAGTTGGATAGTAAAGCAATGACGTAACCTGATCGATTAATGATAGTGCTACGTCATAAACCGTAAGACATGTTTCTCCAATTATTCTAAAGTTTATAAAAAGATCATAACTTCACTGAGGGTGTACAAAAATCATCAAAACTACAGTTACTAAGTCTTTGTGGCCTCACTTTAAACGGAAATTTACCCGGGAACAGGATTGGAAACGACTGTTGAGCAAATGAGACTAAGTCGTCGACGAAGGTTGTGTGGGACGGAAGAAAGTGAGTGGAGTAACGGAGGTAAAGGAGTGGGGACGTCATTGATGGACTAAGTCGTAAACGAGTGGACGAGTCAGTGTGAGTAGACGTGCAAGGATAAGGTTTATCATTTTATACGACAGTGAACCCTCTGACTGGTTTGGACCTAAAATTTTTCGAATAACTAGTGTGAACCCGTCTGTTATCAATCAAGGAAAGCATCTCTAAATAAATAAGCTTAGCAACTTGTAAATATCCATGAACTAATTATCCTGTCGGGTTACTGGAACTTCTGTAAGAATTACTTTACCGTCCCTACCCCCTCCGTAAGACATCTTTATGGTACGTCACTCGACTACCTTCTCCACGGACCATAAGTGACTACCTCACTATTATTACGAACCCCTTTCGGTCTTCATAAGCCTTTCCTCCACTATAGAAAGATACTGGGGTTTGGGGTGGGTTTACCTCAATGAAAGTTTCATCTATGTAGGGAGTCGATACGGGTGTACTGAGAAAGTTACAGTAGAAGGGGTCATCTGACTATTAGGTTACTACCGTATTTCACCTACGTATTCGGTATAAACAGTTTACTTCCCTATATTAGACTTAGAACCTCCCTTTCAACCTGAACCACCACTCCCACCGACCCCCAAGAGGTCCAGTGTCCTTGATCTTACGTTCTCCTTGTCTTGTTATGTCGCACATATTAATAACGACTATGTGGAAGAGGGTCGACGGTAGTCACCTAGTCCCTCTGTAAAGGTAAAACTTTGTCTGAAAAGATCTGACTAGATGGTACCTTAGGTCAGGGTAGTGAAGTACCTTTTATACCCCCCCCCCTTTTACCTTTGTTATTGTCTGAAATAAAACCCCCCGCGGTTTTAGTAATGTCTGCTACTGACGTCGGTACTTTAATTTTCTGTGAACGAGGAACTTTCCTTTCGATACTGTTTGGATCCGTCGTATAATTTTTCGTCTATATAGTGAAACGACTGTTTCCCGGTATATCAATTTCGCTACCAAAAAGGTCATCAGTACATACCTACACTCTCAACCTGATGTTTCTTCCGACTCACGGTTTCTTAACTACGAAAACTTGACACCACGACCTCTTCTGAGACCTCACAGGGAACCTGACGTTCCTCCAGGTTGGTCAGTAAGGTTTCCTTTAGTTGAGACTTATAAGTGACCTTCCTGAGTACGACTACGACTTGGAGGTCATGAAACCGGTGGAGTACACGTCTCGGTTGAGTAACCTTTTCTGGGACTACCACCCTTCTAACTCCCGTCCTTCTCTTCGCCCCCACTGTCTCCTACTCTACTAACCTACCGTAGTAGTTGAGCTACCTGTAACCAAACTTGTTTGAGACCCTCTACCACTTCCTGTCCCTTCGGACTGCACGACGTCAAGTATCACAGTGTTTCTCATCCTGTGCTGACTCGGTGACTTGTTGTTGGCATCACCTCCAGTACCTCTCAATTTGGAGACCCGTCAGTCGACACTGTCTAAATTTCAAGTTGACGGTCGGTGTTCGGGTAGAGTCACACACCAAGGGAGAAAGTTTCTTTCTCGGCACTGGCACTGGCACTGACACGACTTCAGACGGGCCCTGAGGGGTCGTCCCGAAAAAAAAAATTTACGGACAGAGGAAGTTTCGTCTCACACTAGCACGAGACTTACTTTCTGTCGTGTCGAGTCTCACATCCAGGGATCTCGAAAGTCTTTTGCATAGTCTCGACGTCGTGCTGGTCCTTTGACTTTTCGATCCGAGGACAGAGGTCACGGGGGAGTGGTCAAAGAGGTATAAGAAACCGTAACTTGTCCAACGAGAACGAAACCCCCTCCCACTGCACGTGTCACTGTAAACATAATTACGGAAGGACTGCTGACGGAAGACAAATGGTTTCGCATTGTACTTCCACCTTAATAAGGTCCTTTAAATTTTTTAGACACACGGTTCCTGTTTCTTAATCTGTCCTTACCCTCAACGTAGGATCCCGACGACGTCTCGACGGGTAGTAGACCGAGACACGCAGTAGGGGAAACAGGTCACCAACCCCGTCACCCGTCCAAACCGACCTGGCGGGGCCGTTCCTCCGAGAGAGACACTCAAGCAGCGGTCGTCCTTGATGTTTCCCTTCAGGCGTCCTAGAACTTAACGATTTAAAGTCATAGGACGAGGCACCACTTCCATCGGTGAGGGGTCCCGGTATGGTGGAACGGGACCCCGAGTACCGTGAAACAGTCCGAACTTGAGGGTCAGTGGGTTCTCTTTAGTGTGGAAGTCAAAGTCGTCGGAAACATGTGGACTCGTCCCCCGACATTTTTCTTATAAACTCTACGTCCGTGGACACGGCTCGGGTTCCTGTAGTGTATCGAGGAACGGAGTCGGGGTTTGGTTCAAGTAAGTTTGGCAACCACTTTCACCAAAGGGAGTACACAGTTCCGTTTGAGATCGCTTCAGACTACTCCACATATCTTTGGTTCCATTCCTCCTTCTCGAAAGAGTTGAATAAGAAGGGGGTCTCCTAGTTCTTGGGTACGAACAAAGAGAAGTCATGTGACGTCACAGTATGACAAGTTTATAAAAACCTCCTATCAAGGTTTTTGGATCAGTAACTAACGACCCTCATTTTATATTTTCGAGGGAAATTATCTTTTGTAAAATACACGAGGACTTGTAAAAATATTTAAACGTCATAGGAACCCTTCTGGGTTGGATAAAACCCTCCTCGGGACACCAGGTATAATACGGGGTAACTACGGTCCTCGTTACTTCCCACGATTACTCTTGAAATTGACACTACCTGGGTCCCAAAACCTAAGACCACGGAGAGTTCGTGGTATCTTTGAACAGAAGGGACCAGTAGACTCCGGACCTTGCCAGGACGGAGACCTTTTCCACGTCTGTCGTACAAACCGTTTATATGAAAGAAGATGTAGACCATGAGTGTAGAGTTCCAAAAAAGAACCTAGAACCCACGTCATAGAAAGAACCAAGTCAGATTTATATTGGAAGTCATCCTTCTTCACTTAAGAATCTATCATATCGTGAGCGACTCCAAATCTCCCCTTTCTCTAGAGTAAAAATCATCAGGTATATTAAGTCCAAAAGATGGTGTGTATAAACAAATAAGTCGACGACAAAAAGATTAAGAGTAGACGTATGGAGGATTTTCTTAATTAGAAACCCAGATGTCTTCAAAGGGGAAACCGTTAGGTCGGTCGTATAAAGACCTTCTTAGGGTAAAGTGGTGGGAGGTAACCTCCTACCATTCCGAGACTTGTCTCGAGTTATGTTTTCTTTACAGACGTGAGATTCCTCCTATAAGAAGGTGTCCCCGTCGAAAAGGATTAATTTTTTTATTAAAAAATTTTAGAAAGACGACGTTCCGTAACCCTAGAATCAAAGGGTTGGTCCTCAGTTTGGACGTGGGGGAAGTAACAGTCGTCCATTAAATTCGGTGACCTGGTGATCCCTTCAGGGACGAAGGGATTAGATGGGTTTTCGGGAGTCTCCCCGATTACCACAAAGACTCTCTTTCTCTTACGGTCGAACATGAAATGTATACAATAAGGAGTGGAGCTCACATCCCAAACCCCTTCCCTTTTGGTGAAGAGAGAGGTGGGGTCAAGGAAAATTAACGATTTTATAATAGTGTTTACATGATTTGTGAAAACGTTTTTCTTTCTTTTAATCAGTAAGGTGTCAATAAGAACGTATAAGACAACAAAGATAGGAATGTATTGAACGTCTAATATAGTCTTACATAAGTGTCAAAAGATACGATGGAAAAAACCGACGTAAAATATAGTATGCGTGAAGTGTAAAGATACCCAAAGACAAAAACTATTAATATTAAAATTATCACGTATTAAAGGTAATTTTATTTCTAACTGTTACATAAATTCATAAGGAAGTAACTACCTGAAACTGTAACGAATACTACAAAACAGAAGTAGTTATTTTTGACGTATTTATAGTCACCCAGATCTCGAATAACAAAACATAAACGTATTTAAGGGTCTTCACCCTATTTCATAATTGTTAAAGGGTCAGAAATTACACACAACGTCATAACTAAAGAATTTCTTAAAATTTCTAAACGGTAAAATTTCTAAGAAACACCAACTTATTACGTGTTCGGTTCCGCCCCTACTATAAGTTTTTAAAGTCTGATCAACCCCGTGACCATGACTGACTAGATTTGGGTTCCGGTCAACCAGTGGGACGGACTCGTGTGACGGACTTATAACCAGGATAAACCTACCGTTTAACTCAACGGAAGTCCGTGGGAAGGAAAGATAAGAAAAGAGACAGGTGGACACAAAAGAAGAGATAACGGAAAGGAGATCAAAAGAAGAAGAAATCGTTTTATCATTATTATCGTTATTGACTCTAAAATAATTCACGAATGAGACGGAAATGTATATAAATGAGTTAATTAAGAACCTTGTTGGGACAGTCCACTGAATTAGGGTAAAATGTCTGAACTTGTGACTCCGAATCTTCCAATTTAATGAGTGGTTCGTGTCTCTCTACCTGATACTGTCTCGATTCCAAACTTACGTGAGACCGAACGAGTCGCTAAGAATCGCTCCTCCGACGACCCACCCACTCTCCCTCCCTTCAACTTTAGGACCTCCATGACTTTTACCCAACAAAGTCGAAGGAAAGACGAGAAAACAAAGGACGCAATAATTTGAAAAACTAATCGAAGTGGACCACAGTATAAATGAACGTCGACAATTTGTAATCTTCTGATGTCTCCCCTCTAAATGAATTTCGTATCAATAATTTTACAGTTAAAACTAAATTCCTAAAGAAGACGAAACATAATGAGTGAACAGAGTATAGAGAAATTAGATATCAGTAAAGATTATTTCTTGTGAGTCATGGATGGTCGGTTTCGTGAAAATCACTAAGAACGGTTCTGAGTAAATTCGTATAATAGAGAACCGGCTTAATAGTCAGTTGATATACGGACAAGAAAATGGTAAATATTCGAGCCATGAACACAAGTAAGTTCAGGAAATACTTCAGTAAATACATAAAACTCTGGTACAGAAGAAATATTATAGGGAATGGGAGAATTGACCTTCGTCAGGGACTAACAATAATAATAAAAACGTTACCAAAAGTCAACTTAAGAAGTTCAATCCGACATCTATAACTGGAAACTTCACCCCTACCTGCTACAAAACTTCCTCAACTCCTTTTAGAGAATAAGACCAACATTTCTAGTATCTAACAACCTTGTTTTAATCTTTGGTCATTTACTCCACTCCCAAAAAACAAACAAACAAACAAAAAAAGAGACACCGACGACTCCTCACCTCGAACCACGTTCACTCCTTATCCATCTCACCCATTTAGAAGCTAGAATCAAACTTAAGGAGGTTTCGTCTTTGACTTTGTTCTTCGACTCACTTCCATCAAATAAACCCTCCATTAGGATCCTCCGTCCTAATTCTCTCGTCCCCGACTACCCTTCTCCTCTTTAAGTATACTCCCCCACACAAGTTCCAATGACTACATCCGACCTGGGGACTCTTCATATACCTTACAGAAGATCTTAAAAGGAGGACTTTCTGTCCTCAGACCTAATAAATATACCGATCACCTCCTAATGGGCCCCTATTACTACGGGAGTCGGATATAAGGGGTACACGGACGGGTGTCCGGTTGTCCCGAGGAACCCACGACCTCTGTGTCACGTTCCGTTCCCACCCGAGGACCCTTGACAGTGTCGGCACCGCCTTTAGTCTCCCCCGGTGTCCGTTCTTATTCTCAATTCCAAGATTAAAGTTTTATATATAACCTCTCGTATAATCCTTTTCCCTCTTCCGTCTTAGTAACAACTCCCAGTCTTCTGGGTACCCCGTCTTCGTCTTCTCAGTGACCCTTACGTCGACCCTTTCCTTGGCACTCGTCCACTCTCGAAACATACTATAAAGTCCGACTATCCTTCGGAAACCCCTAAACCGTGTCTTCACACTATACTATAGGACATTCCCCACGAACTTCTTTTTTATGTAATACATTCTTCTGTTCGTACCTTCGTCCTTCCGGTTGACCCTCCAAAATATCTCAAGGTCCACTCTCTACTTCCATTTGGTTGTGGTCCCACTACCACGACTTCCATGGCTCTTTACCAATTCAAGTTTTATATATAGACATATCAAAAACAAATATTTAATCAAATAGAGTAAAAATATAGATTCATGTAATATTACACCTGAAGATAACACTGATAGATGTGTAAGTAATCTAACGAAAATAACTAATAGATCTTACAGAAAAAATATATCTAAAAATAACCTTCTCATATCAACGAAGTGGTACAATACAATCAAAGATGACATATCGTTTCCTTTAGTCGGTAGAGGTCATAGTTCTTATCAGGGACCCTATCAGATCCGAGAGTTATTTATAAACAATTTACTTACTTATTCATTTACTGATGTCTTAGTACTACGACAAAGAAAACTTAAGAGGGGATTTTGCGAAGGTAATTATACTAGTAGGGGTATTGTGTCCTCCCGTAATGAAGTCACATATTAATTAGTACATATAGTCACGTTACTCCTCCGTGATTCTTGGGGATAACTTTGACCGTCGGACTCCACCCCTCCTTCACCCAGCTTGAAGGACGTCTCCGTCCACCCGTCCGTCCCTCCACACCCGTACCCCGGTTCGACGTTGGTGAATGATTGGGTACGTACCAAACGAAACCTGGTCGGGACGACCCACCCAACACACTATGACCCGACCATGACTGTTTAAGATATGAAGAACAGAGAAAAGAGAAAGGAGAGAGGGTGGGGGAGTCCTTTACTGTTCCTTCCTCTTCAATCTGGTAGACCCCGACACCCTTCCAGACCGTCTCTCTTCCACGAACTGTCACTGTCATGAACCCTCCGGTCTGAAGTAGAGCAGCATAGGTTCCTGACTGACTTTGTTGTGTCTGTTCCCGGTAAATACCTTCATTCGTATGACAACGTTCTTACACGAAAACCCTTAAAACTGTCGTCAGACGTAAAAGTTCCTAAATACCCTCGAAACAGTCTTCAGTTTCAGAGAGAGACACAGGGAAGAAAGGAGTGGGTATGTGAACTACGGTAAGACAGTTATAGTCCCTTTGAAAGGTGAAGACCTCATCTCGGTTCTGTAGGACTAAAGAGGTGTAAAAAGAGAAACTTTGAATGGATAGGGGAAATTTAGATAGAATGATAAAATTACCCTTTTCCGGTTGTAAGATTAGAGGGTGAACTCTTTGTTACATTACCCGTTAGATATTTATTGTGAAGGTTGAAGGAAAAGATCCAGTCTCTTCACTAAGATTTATACCTGTAGGTCCGATTACCCTCCTTTTCTACCCGATGACCCTTCCCTTAAACTACAAACATTCTGAAGGACCATAGTCGTCAACAGAAGAAACTCCTGCCAGAGACCCTGGACTGAGGGTTATGGGTCTAGAATCAAAATGGTAAACCAATCAACACCCTGTAACCCCTAAACAATTAAAGGAGAACGGAGTTTAACGTTTAACTCCGTATTAAAGGTATACGGAGTTAAGACGTTTTACCCCGTATACTATCGACCTGGGAGGAGTATCTCAACCATACTCACAATTATTCCCTGTAAAGAATGTCCCGACTACACTCACAGTTCACTCAATTACACACACACACACGAATCTTTTCACGATCACGTGTAATTCGAAGTCTTCACCACCGTTACTCGGAAGGTACGTTGAGTGTTCCCCTGAGTGTAAGTCGATCGTTACGAAGGGTGACCGGAACCGAAACACTTTCAGTGAATGGACCAAAGGGACAGAAATTTTAGTGGAAGTCTGACCAAACCTATACCCTAACGTTTTAGGTAGAGAAAGGGTTCTGTAGAGTACTGAAAACAACCGATCTCTTACTCGAGGGTACTGTACCGCACCTAGAGATGTCAGTCAGGAGTCGGTGCGTCATACTAAGAACACCTATGTTCGTTACCCTTCGTTTCTTTGACCGACTTGTTTACCCCTTACCCAACAGAGGACATAGACTTTTCCCCTTACCGTCTAACAAAGTCCGTGTTTTTCTAGGTTGCACATATTTGTACAAACGGAAAGAGATACCATCCGTGAGACAGGTCGCTCTGGGAAACTTTACGGTCCCAAAGTAGTTAGAATGTCGTTGTCTGGAGCACCTTTCTCTTATTTTAAGGACCCTACATCAAACCCTGTAACCTATTGAACTCAGTACATGGGTTGCGACTTCACAATTGAGCTAGGTCCCTCTACCCTCCATCACTGACCCGCTTACTACTAGTGTCCGGGACTGACGAGACTGAGGTCCTCCTCCCAGTTGAAAGAACCATCTATGACTTTTATTTATCCAAAGGGGTTTCCTTTATCTCAATGGTGGTACTTCTCTTATCTCTTACCTATTACTTGTCCGTTTACATTGTCTACAGCTGATGTCAGATTCGAAGGACGTAAAGGATAGTAAAAAACTTGTGTACGACGTTAAAAGGTAAAGGACGGGATCATGCACAACAAAAGAAACGATTTCACGGACAGAGTGTGGAGGTGGATAGTTTTCAAGTTTCATGTAAATTTTAACACGAAGGAAATACATCGGATGAGGAATTATTAGTTTTAAATAATGGAAACATCTCGGGACATTTCCCGAGTAGTAGATGAAACATAATACAATGTAACACATGTACAGAAAGAAAACAATAACCTAACATTCGAGGAATCCCCTCTTTTACTGTAGAGTATTGTGTGACGTGTGTACGTACGATAAACCTTTAGGCCCTCGTAGGAGGTGATACATTTTTCGAAACACAGTTGACATTTCATGGTATTGTTTCCAATAGTAGTAATAAAAGATGTAACGGTAAAAGAGTATTTATAAACCAACCAAAAGATTCTGATAGATTAACATTAGTCTTCACTAAGAGTCGTTAGAGGTTTAAGAGATAAGAGTGAGAAAAAGATTTAGGTTCTAATTGTGAAAAGTCCACGTCTTTACACGGAAAAAAGCTTTACGAAGTCCGTAGACCCGGTTCATTTGTCTTGTTCCTAAAATAAAACACAGACACAAATCTAATTTAAGAAACCGTAACGAAACCAAAATAAAGGATCGTCGGAAAATGTAAAATTATAAGATAGAACATAGAATACTTGGAATTAGTTTACGTTTTGAGACTCAAAAATCTCGCACGGATACCGGTCTCTCGAGTAGAACTGAACTAGGACCTTCCAGACCGTCGGACACAATTCATACGGACCGTGATCGTACGTTACTGTCATGATAATTCCGGACGTTCGACTAGGTTGGGATCTCCGAGGTCGCAGGGAGTTCCGGACGTCGGGTAAGCGGTTGGAGTGTTTACTTACAACTTGTAATCACCCATGTCTTTCCGACTGGGCTCCGTTTTGGACTTCATCCGATGGTGAGGACGAGTCACGCGGAAAGTGGGTAAGACATGTGAGGGAAGGAAAGGATTTTCTACGGGTGTCCGATGAAGGGAGAACGACGAGTCCCCGTACACAACCTTTACGGTAGATAGTTCTCTAGAGGTAAAAAGGATACAAGAAGTCAGAGGAGACACGTATTGTTAAGATGGACCGTTAAGAAAGAATCCTTAGTTATTAAAACATGACACGACACGATTCAACGAAGTCAGCACAGGCTGAGAAACGTTGAGACACCTCGGGTGGTCCGAGGAGACAGGTACCCTAAGAGGTCCGTCCTTATGACCTCACCCAAAGGTACGGGAGGAGGTCCCGTAGAAGGGTTGGGTCCCTAACTTGGCCACAGAGAAAGTAGAGGGCGCAACCGTCCGACCAAGAAATGGTGATCGTGGTGGACCCTTCGGGTTAGAATGTAATCAATATCAATAACCAGTATTGATCGCTCAATACCGACAAATATTGAACTATGTAGCACACTCGCACACACGGTTCAACGAAGTCAGCACAAACTGAGAAACACTGGGATACCTGACATCGGATGATCCGAGGAGACCGGTACCCTAAGAGATCCGTCCTTACGAGCTCACCCAACGGTACGGGAGGAGGTCCCCTAGAAGGGTTGGGTCCCTAGCTTGGACTTAGAGAATCTAGAGGACATAACTATAGACACAAGTCAGGAAGGTTTAGTGTATAACTTAAGAACACAGACCACTCTGACCGATCTCTGTTGGGAGATGAGTTTCTGTTTTTACTCCACCTAGAGCTCGTTGTGTCGTCAACACCCTTTCTGGACCTCTACCCGATCTCAACCTAGTCTTATCTGAGGTCACACGATAATCGTCAGGAATTACAATTTACTTATAAGGACTGTTCTCACTCGTTCTTTCTCCCTCTCTGTTCTCGTCTTATATGAGTAGTTGTAATTATGGTCTTTGAGTGACTTTCGTACCCAAGTAGTCAAGGGGATTACTATGACGAGGGTAAATATTGCACTCCACTCTTGGACCCCAGGTAACTGTTTTAGTTCACCACCCCCCTCCCCGTTGTGAAACCCGGACAAACTGAAACTGAAAAACCGGTCACCCCACCCCCATCAGAATAGTCGACGGTAAATTTGGTACACGGACAACACACGAAGCGTAGATAATTGAGTAAATTAGGTTCTTTCGACCACTGTCTTTGTCAAAGTAAAACGTCGACCCTAGTCGTTTCTCTACTCACTAAAATGTTTCTCCTACATTTGAATTATAAGTTTAGCTTCAGATGGACTAAGATTTCAAGGACGACGATTGATAGTATGAGGATAGGTCGGTGGAGTTTTGTCCGTTGAATTCGGCAAAGATTCAAGAGTATATGTCTAGACGGGTAATTGACCGAATAAATAGATGGTATCCGTTAGTGACAACCAACAACTCTTATTCCTCTATACATCGTTCACGGGACCCTTGTCATTCCCTCCTAGTCACTCGATACGGACCCCTAATCACGTAACTTAGGGCGGAACTTCCCATTTGTCTTCAAACTGTCGTTGTCTTATTCTCCTCCCTACGAAATCCTTTTTTAGCATAACAAAGGGAAAATCTGAGACTCTAACGAGTGTCATATTCTTCCCCTATCGTCCTATACGGTTTACCGGGAGTGGAACCCCAGGGGGATAAATTACAGGGGTCTTCTCCTACCACTCGAGTTATCTGACCACTCCCCTCCCTCCCTACTCATCTAGGTCCCACTATGCTGGGTCGTTCCTTGTCTTACCCCTCGTACTCCTAGACGCCTCCCTTTTATTCTTTATCACTTTATCACTACCTCTAAACCGAAAACATTGATCTCGAACCCTTTGTCTCTCCACCCCCTCATCTAATACTCCTTCCATTAAATCCAGTCTCGTTATACCTCCTCCCAAGTTGACTTCGTTTCTCGGACTCCATCTCCAACTTTCCTCTAACGGGACCGATTAAACGGGATTACTCATTTTTAAGTGGTCAAACACGTTTCATCATAATCAGTCATCATGGACTACATTGTTTTGTGTTTAAAGTCTATAAATTGGTATTCTCTTGACAATCCATTTTAAACCACGTAAGTAGGTTGTCTTAGAATATATCGGTTAATCTTGTTGACACCTCCTTGTGTCTGTGTCGAATGTAATTTTTCTCGTGGTATGTTTTAATACAAGTGTAAGATTCACAGGATACTTGTTCTTCAATTATGAGTTTTTTACTTCCGCCGGGACAACCAACTATAGTAATAAAAGGGAAAATTGTTAAATTTTTCCTTTTTACTAGAGTTTCACTAAAGAACTCTAAGAAAGTAGTGTGACTCTCATTGTCGTTGCTTGTAACCAACTCACGACAGATGGATGCAAGGTCTGTGACAAGACAGAGTCCCTAAACGCGAAAATTAGGAGTCTCGGTGGGAGAGCCCACTCATACCAATAAACCACTTTCAACGACTACAAAGAACGGGTTTTAGAGTGTCCATCTGGGTCCTGGAATTGGGTCCGTCGACTTAAAATATTAAGTACGAAAAAATGGTGGTACACTCCGACGAAGGGGAATTGCCGTTCCAGTAAAACCGTACTGTCGAAACGATCCAAGCTCCACCGAAGTACAGTAAGACTTAGACAGAGATCTCGTTTACTACAACATTTTTATCAGACAATTCTTTCGTGTACAGATTTTTTATTTTTTTCTTTCTTTCTTTCGTGTACAGAAACCCCATTCGGTCGTATCGTATTCCACCGTGTATTCTTTCCGACCTAGGAGATAAGTCAAATTGGTACCTTCTCGGGTTGATTAAATTCTTTTAAAGTAGTTCAGGGACGGAGGTTCGTGAAAAGTTTGAATAAGTTCATACCTTAGAAAAACGATGACAACTAGATATTCCAACGTCCTGTTTACTATACCCGGTCTCTGTCTTCGATCTCGTTCCTCTCGGTGCCTACTCCTAGTCAAGTCAAGTCAAGTCAGCGAGTCAGCACAGGCTGAGAAACACTGGGGTACTTAGCGTCGTGCGGTCCGAAGGGACAGGTAGTGGTTGAGGGCCTCAAGTGAGTTTGAGTACAAGTAGCTCAGTCACTACGGTAGGTCGGTAGAGTAGGAGACAGCAGGGGAGAAGGAGGACGGGAGTTAGGGAAGGTCGTAGTCCCAGAAAAGGGTACTCAGTTGAGAAGTGTACTCCACCGGTTTCATAACCTCAAAGTCGAAATCGTAGTCAGGAAGGTTTCTTGTGGGTCCTGACTAAAGGAAATCTTACCTGACCAACCTAAAGGAACGTCAGGTTCCCTGAAGAGGTTTTGGTGTCAAGTTTGCGTAGTTAAGATACCGTCAGTCGAAAGAAGTGACAGGTTGAGAGTGTAGGTATGTACTGGTGACCTTTTTGGTATCGGAACTGATCTGCCTGGAAACAAACAACCGTTTCAGTACAGAGACGAAAACTTATACGATGGATCCAACCAGTATTGAAAAGAAGGTTTCCCGTTGACAGAAAATTAAAGTACCGACGTCAGTGGTAGACGTCACTAAAACCTCGGGTTTTTTATTTCAGACTGTGACAAAGGTGACAAAGGGGTAGATAAAGGGTACTTCACTACCTTGTTCTACGGTACTAGAAGCAAAGACTTACAACTCGAAATTCGGTTGAAAAAGTGAGAGGAGAAAGTGAAAGTAGTTCTCCGAAAAATCAAGGAGAAGTGAAAGACGGTATTCCCACCACAGTAGACGTAAAGACTCCAATAACTATAAAGAGGGCCGTTAGAACTAAGGTCGAACACAAAGAAGGTCGGGTCACAAAGAGTACTACCTGAGACGTATATTCAATTTATTCATTCCACTGTTATATGTCGGAACTGCATGAGGAAAAGGATAAACCTTGGTCAGACAACAAGGTACAGGTCAAGATTACAACGAAGAACTGAACGTATATCCAAAGAGTTCTCCTATGGATCCGTCATTGTAGGATTGTAGTCAATTCGAGAAAAAGATCAAACAGTGGAGACAGAGAAAGTGCCGTTCTGAGAATATATAGACAAGTGAAAAAGTTGATTTGTAGTCTGCATGTTTCTCGTATACCTCTCATTGTATTTTCTATGAGTACCACTGTAAAATCTTTAAAATCTTTATTTTGTAACATCCAAATCAACTTTGGACAAAGAAAAGGTTTCCATTAGAGAACAAATATTGGAGTGAACGTGACATCTATATTAATGATCAAGAATCGTTGATTTGTTGTCGTTTGAAATACATTGACGATAAGATCACATATGTAAAAAGATTCTGAACGAACAAAACAATTATATCAGAAACACTCTCAAAAGGTACAACTATATAATGGAGACCAAGTAAATAAAAATGACATCATATCACAAGGTAACATACTTATATGGTTATACATCCATTCGTATGAAAGTAAATATCTGTAAATCCTAATCTGTAACGACAATACTTAGTAGGACGTTACGTATAAGAGTAAGTATTCAATATTCAACTCTTTTTACTCTCTTGAAAAGAGATCCTATAAGTATTTATCAACAACAAATCAGCGATTCAGTACAGGCTGATAAACACTGAGGTACCTGACATCAGACGGCCCGAGGAGACAGGTATCTTACAAGTACCATTCTTATGATCTCACCCAACGGTAAAGGAAGAGGTCCCCTAGAAGGTTTGGGTCCCTGACTTGAGTGTAGAGGAGGTAATGTCCGTCTAAGAAATAGTGACTCGATGGACCCTTTGGGGTATCCTCTCTATATATATATATTCATTAGTAACCCAATATCCCATACATGTGTAGGTTAAAATGATCTATAACGGTTTAATGAGAAGTTTCATCAACTCAAGTTAAACATATTCTCAAGGTCACCGAGGAGCACTTGAGAAAAATAACAATTGGATGTAGTAGAAGTAGTTCGATTACCGACACTTTACCATAAAGTAATACCAAAATTAAATAAACGTAAACAGGTAAATGATTAGATTCCTCTAGTCATCAAAGTAATATATAAATAACCAGTAAGTCCAAAGGAGAAGACACTTAACGAAAGAGGAAACGTATAATCAAAAGTAAGTAAAAAAAGATAACTGTAAAAAAAGAGCAACTCAAAACCTTTCTAAAAATTAATCAAGAGGTACGGTGTTATGATTAGAAAAGAAATGTTTATAAAAAGACTTCTGAACCTTGAAAAGTTATAAACCTCCAAAAGAAACGTATATTCAATATTTTATTAATTTAAATAGATGTATAAGTAATAATAAACATGTAAAACACAAGTCAAGTCAAGTCAGCGAGTCAGTACAGGCTGAGAAACACTGGGGTACTTACCGTCGCGCGGTCCGGAGGGACAGGTAGTGGTAGACGGCCTCAAGTGAGTCTGAGTGCAGGAAGCTCAGGCACTACGGTAGGTCGGTAGAGTAGGAGACGGCAGGGGAAGAGGAGGACAGGGGTTAGGGAGGGTCGTAGTCTCAGAAAAGGTTACTCAGTTGAGAAGCGTACTCCACCAGTTTCATGACCTCGAAGTCGAAATCGTAGTAAGGAAGATCCTTTAGAAAGGGGTTTAAGTTCTTCATCTATATAAGAGAAAATAAAAGAAAATTTTAAAAATTTCAAAGTGAAAAATGTAAATCTAGAAATTATTTGAACCTTAACTAAAAACACAGAATATACTTCATTCCTAAGTAAAAAGGGGTAACCCATTAGATAATAGTATCGTGAAAATAAATTAACAGATATTAAAAGGAGTATCTCTTAGAAGTCACAAAGGAGAGTACTATAAAATAAATGTATCCGTAGATAAAACCTAGTATTATAGTATATGTATAACACAAATAAAGATATGGTCATAGTAGGACTTAAACAATGATGTCGAAGTAGTCAAGTCAAGTCAAGTCAGCGAGTCAGCACAGGCTGAGAAACGCTGGGGTACTTAGCGTCGTACGGTCCGGAGGGACAGGTAGTGGTAGAGGGCCTCAAGTGAGTCTGAGTGTAGGTAGTTCAAGCACTACGGTAGGTCGGTAGAGTAGGAGACAGCAGGGGAAGAGGAGGACAGGGGTTAGGGAGGGTCGTAGTCTCAGAAAAGGTTACTCAGTTGACAAGCGTACTCCACCGGTTTCATGACCTCGAAGTCGAAATCGTAGTAAGGAAGGTTTCTTGTGGGTCCTGATAGAGGAAGTCTTACCTGACCAACCTAGAGGAACGTCAGGTTCCCTGAGAGTTCTCAGAAGAGGTTGTGGTGTCAAGTTTTCGTAGTTAAGAAGCCGCGAGTCGGAAGAAGTGACAGGTTGAGGGTGTAGGTATGTACTGGTGTCCTTTTTGGTATCGGAACTGATCTCGAAGTATCATTCAACTAAAGACTATACCCTCCAATTGACTTAACTCACGAACAGGGACCACCGTGTCAACCATTTCTAGGTGGACCTTATGTCCTCTGTACCTAAACTAGGGACCCAACCCTTCTAGGGGACCTCCTCCCGTACCATTGGGTGTGGTCATAAGAATGGGCCTCTTAGGGGTACCTGTCTCCTCGGACCGCTCGACGTCAAGGACCTTAACGTTTCTCAACCTGCACTGACTCACTGATTCATGTCCTGTGTGTGTCGTGTGGGTACGGGCATCGTAGATTGAAACGTCGAGTAACGTAGTTCTTCAACCCGGACCAAGAGTTGGGAAACTTAGTCCTGACGAGAACGATGAACGAAACCGATTAGTTTACGCAATATTCGCGACCACGTGGTCAAGATTTGAATCTGGAGTCCTCTGGGACATACGAAGACAACGGAGGAAACCTTAAGAAGGGAGTGACACTCTTATTTGAGTGTATCACACGACTGTCTATTCTCTCGTGTACTATGTCCTATTTCAGTTGAGTGCACCTCTGGTAGGATCTGGTCGGTCGCGGGTCGGTCGTTTGGCCGACGGGAATGTTTTCTCGAGTCGGTATTATCGGTGTAAACCGAATTTAGTGGCCTTCAGATATCGGTTGGACATGTAAATATTCGGTTTTATTTACGAATAACACAAGACGGTGACTCCAAAACAGTAACACCCAAGACGTGGAATTAACACGATTTTCTATTGACTGTACACGTAGTTCAGACCACAAAACAAGACAATAAATTTTGGTAGAATCAACTAGTATCGGGATACACGCAGGGGTATATCTCAAATTTTGACTGAATAGTTTAAGACACTGGACCAAATTGGGAAATTGTATATTGAGTTCAAGATCCTACCGTAGGAAACGTTGTGTCTCAGAAAAGGTTCTAAAGTGGAATCTAGTAGTGGTTTCCACTTAGATTGACTTGGTAGGCAACGAGGCAAAGACTATTCAAGAATTAAATAAACATAAACGAAAAAGTATAATATTATAATAGTATTCTAACATAGCCACCAAGACAACGATCCCGTTGGTTTACACTAAGTACTCGAGAATCGAAATTGATTTTGGAATTGAGAGAAGCCGATGTGAGGCATACGAAGGAACTAAGGGAAGAAAACACTCCAACTTTGTTACCTTCTATACGACACCGAGACAGCCACAGAATACAAAGTATAGGTGAACGAGGAGATGTAAGTAATCGTCCATAATATAGTAAGAGATTTAAATGATTAAAGGAAAATGATGAACAGGAACTATCTAGGAGAAGAAGTCATATTAAAAAGTGTCAAATAAGTTGTATATAATTACCAGTGGATAGTACAACGACCGTGACCCCAATATTTTCACTTATTCCGTCAATACCGGGTATAGGAAAGTCTCCAATGGTCCAATCCTTCTGTCCTTATATTGTCTTATCGTGTTTCATGAAATGGGCACACACTTCACGGTACATGTCCAACTACCCACCCCCGGACTAGATTAGACGTGGTCGCTTCTAAACCCACTCCTTATTTGAACTTCGAATCCGACTTCTTATTAAACCTCAATCGGTCTTAACACTCTCTTGTATAGACCGTCCCCATGTTACACTACTTCGGAACTCCAGAATCCCTCCTACTCCTCAACCTTTCCTCCGGTCGCACTGGAGAACATCTACATCCTCCAATCACATACTCCCACTTTCCTCAAACCCTACGTGGATCTCTTCACCCTTCTCTGTTTTGAGTGTCACCTGGAGTGTCCCAAAGACGGCGTCGACAAATCCTTGACGCAGTACTTCGAGAATTTATCACTTCAGTAGGCTCTCTTCGAGCAAAGAGGAGTATCAGGTATCGGTACATCTTCTGTTCGACACAATCTCTACGAGACACACACAGGGTCCGGGGGAGTCTAGGTCCAGTACGGAGTAGGGGACGACTCTACCCCTCTTTGAGAGACAGAGACCCCAACAGGAGTGAGGTACCTTTAGTCTTCAGTTCAGGTGAGTGAGATCCCATAGTGAGAAGTATCTGCCAGAGAGAACTAGTAGGAGGGACCCTGAAATCAGCGACACTACCGTGACCCCAGGCACGCACATGTGGTCTAGAGACCAATTCTCGGGCACCGACCATATTCTCAATGTAGAAATGTACCTTTACTGAATTAGATCCTAGACCAGACTCTTTTTGAACCAAAAGGACAAAAGTCGAAAAATAAAGAACAATAAGTAAGACCAACAAAGATAGTCCAGGGGGGTTACAAGAGCGGAAAATCCAGGAGGTTGTTATGTGTTCGTGGGTCCTTTATGTGACACAACTGCTGTGTAGAGTCCCACCGTCCCACATCGGATCAGTCCCTAAAAATCTAGGGTCCAAAATCTCGACCCCAGGTACTGTTTCCAAGTAGTGAGGGGACAAGGATACTGTACGTCTGGCGAGACTCATCTACACAAATCGTCTGCAAACACCAAAATCGAACGGGTAAGAAGAGAGAACCATTGTAGTCCTTAAACTAAAGACAAATCCTGGAACTAAGTGAGGTTTATCTAAAGCTAGGACTACCACGACGACCAGTCATTCGAAATGTAGGAAATCGATACCTCCCTGGACCTCAGATTAGATCCAGTTTGCTTAAGGAGAGGTCCTTGACACGAATGTCGTTCCCCCTTTACTGAACTAGACGAAGTAAGGTGACCGTTAAGTGTTCTTTAGCACGGGTGATCTTCAAGGACGACGGACTTAGGGTTTTGTCGAGATAAAGGAGAGGGTGATGTAAAGGAAGGTGGTCTAGGGAGACCACGAATTTCATCGGTCTCATCAGTCGAAGACATGAAACGTTGCCCACTTTTCACGTTGAGTGCTACACGTAACCTCTGAGGAAGATTCCACACCCTAAGAAGTCCAAGAGTTTTCGTAGGTATTAGGTATGTTCCAATTTTTAGAAAGCTAATCTACTAGTACAGAAAGGAACTCTAAAGTTCTCTCTTAACCTATGTACGTGGAAACGTTGAATTGTTTACGAACTCAGTGTCTTGACTTCGAGTTTTAACGTCTGAAAGACTGTAAGAAAACGTTTCGTACTAAAAAAAAAAAAAAACCGTCTTACCCGGAAATTGATCTTTGAGTACTTTATTAAATCAATCGGGGAGTTAATTTTCTAATGGGGACCCTGAAGGAGACGTCAGGTCACAAATTCTGAGACTGGAAAGTTACGTCTTCCACGCCCAAGGTAGGGACCATCCCCTCGATTCTAGGGTGTACACTACACTACACCGTTCTTTTTATTTAATTTTTCAATAGAATAGATATTTTTTCTGATATGTAATAACTATTTTTCTCTGATCGGGACAGAAAAGGATTTCACTCAAAACGAAAGGTCAATTTCCGAAGTAAGGAAAGGGCGATGGGACCGGGTAAGGAGAGGAGTGTTTTCGAGTGTACTCAAAAACAGATCAGTTTTCTAGAGAAAGATACGTACCTCCTCACTAAGCATCGATGTCCTCCTAATTCAATTCAAACCAGAGATCCGGTCATAAGGAGGTGCAAAGTTCGTCCTACTGACTTCCCCACGTTTCACCCGACTCCTTGGTCTCTGAGACAGGTCGAGTGCTTTTTGTTCCCATAAGAAAAGACAATAAGAGATCGAGAACTTTTCAGTTCAAGTGACGATTCACGTTTGACTTACCAAGGAATAATGGTAAGATTTTACTCTCTTGAAGTTTTCTTCCTCTTCTTTATCCGTTTACTTTGGTGAAAACCCAGGTTTGGTGATTTTGGTCTCTGTCAAGGTTCTGTGTGGGTTGAAAATAAGGGGAGGGTTGGGTGCAGGGAGAAATGGTGGTTTTTTAATAAAGTCGAAATACGGTTCTTGTTGTAAAGTGTAAACCCTACTGACTAAATCAATAATGATAAATTAGTGTGTGTACACACGTGTGTGTGTGTATACGAGAAAATGGTTCGAGGGGAAGAGAGAAACGAAGGTATAGTAAATTTTACCCTCACTCAAGTCCTTCGTCTCACACAAACAGAACAGGCGAAGGGTGTTCTTAAGTTAACGGTCACTGTTACCACGGTAGTATTAAACCAAAACGAAGGAGCTTCTTTTATGTTGACCTACAGTATCGTCCGTGTCACTCTCGACACAAACCTGTTCCTGAATCTTGCTCCTCTTTCGAGTAAAAGTTGTTTTGAATGTGACCAGAGGTCACCCTTCTCAAGTCCCGTCTCATCACCAGTTGGTGGTGGTAAAATGTACTTATCCCTGGTTCCCGGTAACTGAAAGTCTTTCTCTCGTGCTACGGTCGTCAGTAAATCTAAGGGAACGGCAGAGAAGATTGAGTCTTCCAATTAGAAGTTAACAAATTTTTTAGATAAAGCGTCGAGTAGTCTCACAATAGGAATTATATTTAAAGAATAATTTTTTAAATGACTCGTGGGTCGGTCACGGGTCGTGAGGTGACCTGCGGTAATCTATTTCCTCTACCTTCTCATGCCTAAGACCAACCTACTCGTTGTTCAATGGGTTCTTCGTTAAAAGAAATATTGGATGTAATTATGATTACCTCGGTCACTAGTGAACGACCCGTTGGCCATATAAGAGTTTTGATATGTTCGACAAACTGTAAGCACTTTATCTTAGGAGGACCGTTGTTCTCCTACGGTCGTTCCACAAGATCTCTTTTGAACGACGGAGTCACCTTTCGCCACGTTACAGATCACATGTGAGCAGGTCCAATAGCGTAAGACTAAGAATGTCCCCTCGAAAGTAACGGGAATTCGATAAGGCGATGAGACATCCAATATCTATTGTCAACAACAAATCAACGATTCAACACAGGCCGAGAAACACTGGGGCACTTTACATCGACCGGTCCGAGGAGACAGGCACCCTAAAGGGTCCGTTCTTGTGACCGCGCCCAACAGTAAAGGTAGAGGTCCCCTAGAAGGGTTGAGTCCCTAGCTTGGGTGTAGAGGACATAACCGTCCATCTAAGAAATGGTGACTCGGCGGTCCCTTCGGGATAGCTATTGTCTGTCGTTATGTTTGCTAAGAGCAGATATCCTATGTTTATATATGACCAAGTTATATTAATTTAACCGACAGGTTGATGAGAAGAAAGGGGGTAATCTTTTTCGGTCAAAGACAAACGTTTGGATAAAGTCGTAAGAAAATGTAGTATATTTAAGCACGAAGAAAATAAAGAGGAAACTTTATTGAATTGTAAATAGACAATTTCTGTTAGAAATCGTACAAGGAAAATATAGACATACTCTCAGTATTAAAGTAAAAAAATTTTCTAGGAGATCTCTTACATTAATTGAGGTAACATGTCTACTTCTTTAACCCGGAGTCTCACTTTACTCAACGAGTCCTGGTGATTAGTAGTTCACTGGATCAGTTCCGATTGTAGACGAGAAAGACTGGGGGTATCGGACACACGAAAGAAGATTAATACGGGGACGAGACACGGTCCGTATACGATCCGTATACCCTTATAAGAAAGTTCAGGAAGTCGATAATTATCAGAGAAGACGTGACCATGATACACGAATATTTTATAAGTACTATATTAGAGGCAAACGGGTCTACTATTAGTTCCATGTGTGATTTTTCTTCTTTTTACGTACTATTTCTTTCCCGTCAGTCCCTCACCTTTCTCTGGTCACCTTAATAAGAGTTTTCGAAAATCCTTCACTATCAAAGAGTTAGACGTAACAGATTTACCTTCCCGGTAATTCTTCTTCCAACGTTCAATTTCGACTGTGTAACCTTTGAATGTAGGACTTCGGAGTTCAGGACAGTAAATTCTTCGTACGTTCCTTTGTCCTAATATGGTGACGAACGCGTAAACAATAGATTGACATTTTTTTTTTTTTTGTTTTTGACACCGGTCACTTTGTTTCGTGGATAAGGTTAGAGAATTCGTAAACCTATATATTGATAAAACGTACTTTAAAAGTAACCGAACTTAAATGAACCCAAAACGAATTGTGACCGATACTAGTCGAGGAAACACAAACATCCGATTTGAGATTTGAAACATAGTATGTAGAAACTACACCGGGGATGAGTGAAAAGGAGAGAAGACTATAGGTTGTCGTAAACAGAGACGACTATAGAGGTAGAGTAGGGGGGAGTGTATGTGTGTGTGTGTGTTTGTCTGTGTGGGGGGTATGTGTGTGTATATATACGGGGGAGTGATAGATCCAAAGACTTAGAGACTCTCCGAATGTTAAGGGGTCCTGTGGTCCGAAACGTCGTCGAGTCGAAACTAACTTCTATTTGAACACTGTCCCGGGAAGGTTGAGCAAGGTGGGACCACTTGTTGATTGGTAGTGAGTCGGGAGTCAAATTTAGTAAAAGACTAGGACCAAACGTTTTTAGTCAAAAAGGGACTTGTATACAGTAGTGGTCGTACACGAATGTCTAGGGGACCAGCACGGATAAACAAATGTGTAAACGAGGGTCCCACGAGACCAGAGAGCAGAGAGGAGAAAGGGTGCGACGGACTACGTATAAACACTAGTCATTAAATTACGCAGTACGTGGGCACCTACACACCTAAGTGGTTGTACTATCGATTTCGTGACCTTTCCTACCATCTCTGGTCTCGTAAGTTTGGGAGGAGGAGTAACGGCCCCTTTGACTCCGTGTCTGTTCACGTTAGACGAGTGTATCCGTCCATTCCTCACTTAATAATCTTGGGTCCTGAGGGAATACTCAAGTCACGATTAAGGTTGTGGGAGCGACGAAAGACCCCACCTCTCTCCCACCCTCCCTTTTAATGGGACTCTTTCTCCGGTCAACCACGACACAAAACAAAGACACCACGAAAGTATTAAAGCCATTTCTATAAAATTCGGTCTCGTGACCCCACCAAGTCACGAGTAATGGGTTGAACCGTAAAGGGAGGACGCTCCTCTCACCGAGTCTCGGAATAGTATCGGGACATTGGTGTAGGGGACGACCCGGATTACGATTTAGTTGTGTCAGTCGATTTTTGTTTGTGAGTGTCCACACGTCGTGTACCTCGCGCCCTCCCACAAATAAGATTGTGGTTCCTACCACTCGACCCAAACCACTTCAACCCCTTATCTGGTGTTCACCTGTACCCGTTGTAGGGTTTCCTAGAGGGTTCGGACCCCACGACCCTCATAACGGCTACCGAAGACTCCTGAGGTCAACGGGGGAACTTTTAGTTCAGGGAACATACATCTTAGATTTTATACTGTGTTTATTTGAATACTTTGTCTTTGTCTGAGTATCTGAACCTTTTGTTTGAATGTCAATGGTTTCCCTTTTCAACCGCCCTCACCCCCTCCCTATTTAATCCTCAAACCCTGACCTATTTGTTGTGCCAGGATGAGACCTCGTGTCCCTTGACGTAGGTTATAGGACACTGTTTGGCATCACCTTTTCTTACACTTTTTCTTATACACACATATGTCTCTTAACTTAGTGAGACGACACATAGTCTTTGACTGCGTAGTAACATTTAGTTGATACGAAGCTAATTTTTCTTTTCTTTCCAGACTCAAAGGATTAATATACTTTTTGTGGGTAGTCCGGGAAGAATCTTGAAGTACCCCGGATCCCCTCCCCAGGTTTGTTCCCACTGACTATATGTACTGGGTGACCGTAGGACTCGACGTCGTGGAATACCCTTGACCCCTGGTCGTTTCCTCGACTTCCCTTGAGAGGAAGTCTACATTTCCTCCTTGAGTGTTTGGGAGAGAGGTCGAACGACTCGTCTAGGTTGAGACGGTCCTTCTTTTCGAAGACCAGGAAATAAGGACTTCGACGGTGTTACTTGTGGGGACTCGGTCCACTGATCCCTTCCCACCCATTACTATTAATAGTTATACTTCGGCGGACTCACTCCGGGAAGATACGGTCTGACGGAATTCACGAAGTATCCACAATACCCTAAATTAGGAACGGAGGCGAGATACTCCGTCTTTAGAAATTGTCACAGGAGAGGCGAAATGCTTATTCCTTTACTCCCCTGTTTCCCTATTTAATTTAACAAATTCCGATATCTCCATCGTCCAGACACTACCTCGGTGTTAAGTCAAAATCCGTCAACCAAAGTCTCACACACAAGAGTCTGGAAGCTCTATAACGGAGTCGAAACCTGACGACTAGACTATCAAGAGTTTGAATCGACCTATAATCTTGAAGGTTACCGTCCCTTCGGTGGAGGTTTCTATGATTAAATACACAAAACCCTATCGGACCAATAAAATATATATTTATATTTATATATATATATATATTATATATACCCGAAGGACCACCGAGTCTCCCATTTCGCAGACGGATGTTACGTCCTCTGGACCCAAGCTAGGGACCTAGTCCTTCTAGGGGACCTCTTCCTTTACCGTTGAGTGAGGTCATGAGAACGGACCTCTTAGGGTACCTGCCTCTTCGGACCATCCGATGTCAGGTACCCCAACGTTTCTTAACCTGCACTGACTCGTTGAAGTGAAGTGATATATTACATACGCATATATACACACAGTCCCCCGAAGGGTCCACCGTAATCACCATTTCTTGGGTAGACAGTTACTTCCTCTACGACCTCTACGTCAAAACTAGGGATCGAACCCTTCTAGGGGACCTCCTCCCGTACCAATGGGCAATGTCATGAGAACGGGCCTCTTAGGGTACCTGTCCCCTCGGACCACCCGACGTCAGGCACCCCAGCGTTTCTCGACCTGTGCTGACTTCGTTGACTCGTGTGTCCGCACACACACACACACACACACACACGCACACACACATACACGCACACACACACACACATACACGCACACACACACACACACACAAATTTTATGTATACACACACACACAAACACGTAGACACAACATTAGACTAATCGGAACCCGTGATTTCTCACGTCGACCGTATCCGTCCTTAAGGGTGGTGCATTAGACTTCAGTCATAATTCCTCCTTACCCGTCCGTCGCGACCTTCGGGTCGGTTCCTTCCGGACCGTGTCCACACCGTGATACTGATTCCGGTTCCTTCTTACGGTCGTTCTTCCGTCTCCACCGATTTTCCTCATGATCTCTCTGTTCTTTCGGTAGTCCCCGGATAAAGGGGCAAACGGTCCCGACCCGGGACCTCTGCGTGGTTCTCTCTTTTACTCCTCCCCGACCGGTGGAAGTGACGTCGTGTCTACCAAGGACCTTGAGTGGTCGTGATACCTCTTAACCTCAAGGGCCTTTCCACAAAATTCTCTCTCTGAACGGGACATTTAGTGTAGACAACCTCGATGGTCCCCCTATAAATCTTTAGACTGCACGTTTAACGTCCTTAGATGACTTTGGTCTCTGACTCCCGAACCCTACACTCACGACCTTTCCCTCCCTCAGGGGGCGGGAAGTCACTGACCAGACCTCAGTCGGACTTAAGTAACGTTCAATACAGAAGAACACGGACATCCCCAACGAATGGAAACTTTATACATAAAATTTTACTACTTTAAGTACAGAGAATTCCTGTTTAATTTTACAGAATTTTATCTTTTTTTAGTGAGTGTTAAAATAGTGGATCTACATTGTTAATGATAAATCTTATAAGGAAATACGACAAAAGGGACCTGTATTAAAAAAGTTGTGTTACCATTAGTAGTACAGACACGTTGTACTGTCAGACGAAAAAGTGAAGTGTATTCCGACAAATAAGAAACTTAGTTAGGGAAATTAAGGAAGTATTATTAATATGATTGTCACCAGTCAATAATGACCCAAAGACTTTAACTTATTAGATACGTTAGTAAGAGACCTCGTTTTTAAACGGACTTGTAGATGACAACGATTCTTGACAAAAATAAACATGAATAAATTTATCTACTTCGGATCTTGGCCACTATTTGAAGAAACGATGAACGTGCTATGAGTACTTTAGTTTCGTTAAAATATAAAATCTTTGTTTTGATGTTTTGGTTATTTACTTTTTTATAATTGATTTGTACTGTCTGTGGCAACACACTCAGACAGACACCAAGTGACGATCCTATGTTCGTGGTGCGGGAGAACCGTGGATATCCTGAATCTCGATCCCCTAAGGAACCAAACAGGTGGCGAAAGGAGACAAGACTTGAGTCCTGGAAGTACGTGTGTCGGGTGTCCGTGGTACCCGGAAATAAACCGTACCTACAAAGGAATATAGATAGGATTAAAGGTAAAGAGGAGGGATCGAGTACTGTTAAGTTCATTATGGTGAACAACGGTCACATAACTATAGATATTTACGTCTAAGGTTCAACTCCGGATTTTAGCTTAGGTCTACCCAGAAAGTCGATTGGATCTTATACCGATATAATCAAAGTTCAATACTAACTTTCCATTTGTGTTTGCATTTTTACAAAGGATCGCTTAAGATGTAGTTCTCCTGAGTAGTAGTTTGCGATCGTAAAACTCTTTTTCACTTTCACTTCAGCGAGTCAGCACAGACTGAGACACTGGGGCACCTGACATCGGGTGGTTCGAGGAGGTAGGTACCCCAAGAGGTCCGTTCTTATGACCTCACCCAACGTATCCAATAAATAACTCGTGGAGGGAGTGAACACACTCCACTGAATAGATCTTGGTGAGTGAGATTGTTGTAAATTAAGGGTAAGGTGTCTACTCCAGTAACTCCAAACTGTCCCAATACTTTGGACGACTTCCTGTACCACCTCGATATCAAGATTGGAACTAGAGACAGTAAAGTACCTGACAAGGGGTCTGGTACTAATGTGTACCGGTAGCCGTTAAAAAATATATCTCACAAGAAAAGGGTAGACCCCAAATATAACGGTTCCTGGTTCCGATCTCTATTTATTAACAAAAAAGAAAATCTCTCTTACATCGTACACAGCAGACACTACACAAATAAATCGAGATTTTGATTGGACTGTTCCTACTTGGGAAATTCTATAAAGTCCTTTAAACCGTTATCGTATCCACCAATCGTCGTCGAACGGTCGATAATTTACCAAGACTTATATACTTCTGAACATTAAAGGAAGAGCCTTCCCGAAACGGTTTCTCTGATTCGGTGCACAGTTTTAGGGGCTTGCGTGAAACCGTGTACGTCTTCGAGACAACCACGTTTACCTAAGAACTCTGGTTAGTCTGCTCGAACGATAAAGTAGAAAACCGGGGTTTGGTATTTGACCGTGTTTATTGTGATGGGGACGGTACGTGGTTTCAAGTCTTATTATTTAGTCGGTCGGACATTAATATAACCCTCTCGGTCGAAAGAGAAGAGTCACTCGTCTAACTACATAGACAAATCTGACCTACAGAGTCCCGAGGGACCCTTGGACCCGTCTGAAGGATCACGGGTCCGTCCGTGACGGGGTCTAGACACACATATGTCCACTCAAGGGTGACCCGTCCAAACGACCCTGGTTTGACCAAAGATTTGGACAAACGGAAGAGGGTTCCAGGTATCAACAGTTTTCGTTTTGTTTCATTTCCTGGTCCCTACCGCCCTTCCGTTTTCGAGTAGGTAGTCCGACACCTTCGTCTTCTGCCTTTCGGAAGGAATCTACGAACTAGGATCCAGGAACAAAACGGAACCAAGCTTCATGAAAATTTTTACTAGTACACACGGTTTAACGAAGACAACACAGACTATGAAACTCCGCGATATCTGACATCGGACGGTCCGAGGAGACAGGTACTCTAAAAGGTCTGTTCTTATGGTCTCACCCAACAGTAAAGGAAGAGATCCCCTAGAAGGGTTAGGTTCCTACCTTGGACACAGAGAATACAGAGGACGTAACCGTTCGTCCAAGTAATGGTGATCTCGGTGGTACCCGATTTTTTTTTTTTTTTTTCTGTCTTTCTTAATATCATTATAAAATTACTCTCCTACTACCCACTCACTTTCCTTCTTCACTTTCAGCGAGTCAACTCAGACTGAGAAGCGTTAGGGTACCTGATATAAGTCAGGTACCTTAAGAGGTCCGGTCTTATGACCTCACCCATCGGAGAGGGAAGAGGTCCCCTAAAAGGATTGGGTCCCTAGTTTGGGTCCAGAGGACGTAATGTCTACCTAAGAAATGGTTGACTAGGTGTTCCTTTCGGGTTCTTATAACCTCACCCATCGGTTAGGGAAGAGGTCACCCAGAAAGACTAGGTCTTTAACTTAACCCCGGAGGTCGTAACGTCCAGCTAAGAAATGGTTCTTCCTATGAGGATTTAGGACGTTATTTTTAGACGTCCAATTAGTCTAATCATGAGCTTACATAGGAAGGGGACGTCGTAGTTCGAACTAGTTATGAAATAGCTATGAAAGACTCTGTAAACGGGTACCCACACTTCCTAAGGGGATACCTATACAAGGGACGGACTAAGGACTCACCGAATTAAACCGGGATGTACAGACTGAGTGTACGGAAGGGGTGTAATTTAATCTACCAAATAAAAGACTCGAGCTCAACCACAAAACAGAGGCACCGACATAAAGAAATGAAAACACCAAAAGAGACGACCCTTAGGAGAGACCGAGGAGTGTACGGACCCCGGAAAAATCAACGAGTCTGGAACCAAGGTTAAAAGGGAAGAGGTTCTCCGGAAAGGAGTCAAGGGCGGTGAGGATCGGTGACAGTGTACAGAAACAAATTGTGAGGTGTGTGAGATATTAATAGGGTAAGTAGACAAAGGAACAAACAGAGAGGGGCGGTGGGTACCTATCTAGAACAGGACAAAAGGTAGCATAGGGGCCACGAATACTGTTATAGTTCGTGTGTCACTTGTACCCACTCTATGAAGGTCAATGCCTTACTCGGGAGTACTTCGTAACTGGTACACAGTCTGTGGTAGGACTCTTGAAATATTTATAATTTGAGTAACTTAGGAGTGTTGTTCGGATGCTCCCTCTAACATTCATAACATCCTAAACTTGAAGCCGTCAGACTGAGGTTACGTGCACGAGACTTTTAGATGAAGGAGAGATTGTAAAATCGACATCTTCACTTACCCGCAGACAGTAGTGATTATAACTTTCTAAGGATCCAAGTAATATTCGGGATTCAGGTTATTTGTCTATAGTACTAGGATTTTTATCCTAGGATTTTTACCCTAGGATTTTTATCAAAAATTTACATACGGTCCATCGTATGTTCCAAGTCTCAGTGATCCAAAACCTGTAGTGACAGGAACCCCTACTACTCACTCACTTTCCTCACTTTCTTGTGTCGGAATAACAATCAAGAACTGAGAGACCCCTATTGGGACATCGGAGACCATCTCTTTGTTCTCCAATGCAAGACCTTACTGTGACTATGGCATTCTTCGTTCATAAAAAAGAGAAAGTCGACGGTGTCGAAGGGACCACCGAGTCTGTCATTTCTTAAATGGACTTTACGTCTTCTGACCTCAAGTTAGGGACCCAGTCTTTCTAGGGACCCTCTTCCCTTACCGTCGGGTGAGCTCCTAAGAACGGACGTCTTAGGGTACCTGTCTCCTCAGACCGCCCGATATCTGGTTCCCAACGTTTCTCAGTCTGTGCTGACTCGTTGATTGTGAAAGTGAAACGGTATCGGTGGCTTCCTAACTAGTTCACCGACCTCCAACGTCCCTCTGTGGTGACAAATTCTTAGGCACGAGTTACAATACACCGTCGGACCTAACCTCCCCTTAACCCCCTTCTTACTTGTGTACATATACATACTGACTTAGGGAAACAACAAGTGGACTTTGATAGTGTTGTAACAAACAATTAACCGATACGACGACAACGACGACGACGACGACGACGATTCAGCGAAGTCAGCACAGGCTGAGACACGTTGGGGTATCTGCCGTCGGGTGGTCCGAGGGGACAGGGACCCTAAGAGGTCCGTTCTTGTGACCTCACCCAACGGTAACGGAAGAGGTTACGTACTTTCGTTTTTCACTTTCACTTCAGCGAGTCAGCACAGGCTGACCATCACTGGGGTACCTGACGTCGGATGGTCCGAGGAGGTAGGTACCCTAAAAGGTCCGTTCTCATGATCTCACCCCACGGTAACGGAAGGGACTATGTTTTATTTTTCACTTTTTTTTTCTTAGAACTACCCAAAATATTAAACTCATAAAACTTTACATCATAATAAGGCCCTCGAAATAGAGTATATAAAACCAACTAACCAAACGAATTTAACTAGGTAAAATTTAGATATATTATTTACACATACGTGAATCAAAAATTTTAGTTATATGAACCAAACGTACGTGTGAACGTTTCAAGAGTCTTTAGAACCTCTGTGTCTTCCGAAATGTTGAAAAAATTTCCTAAAGGGTAAAGAGGAGAATAAAATACAGTTTTGGGGTGGCTTCCTCCGTCTTATTCAATAAAGGAGGTCACGCCAACTGAGTGTCCAGTGAGAAGACTTACGACACAAAAGAAGGACGAAGACACCGACAAGAGGAGACGTAGAAGGTTGGTACTTTACAACCGTGCTGGATCCTGAGTCGCAGACCCGTAGACGAAAGGAGATGTGACCAGGGGGACCACCGGAGTAGGCAGGGGAACTGAAATTCATGGTACAGCTACGATTACCGCAAGTTTACAGGCAAAGGTCGAGACGAGACAGAGACACTGTAGAGACAATCGGACAAACTGTGGAGGTAAACCAACAGAGTACCCATAAAGTTCGAATTCAAGGGGTCTGACCCCGAAGGTTTCACGAAGGAAAGGCGGAAGGGGTAGAGTCGTTTTCTGGAGAGGTACAACGATCATCGATCCGGTTTCTGGACCCCGGTAGGGACTGGGTGATAGAGACTGTGAGGGGTAGACTAGACAGTATTTAAGACACAGATGAAATGTTTATATCACACAGGTTCTAGACCGGAAAAAAAAAAAAAAACTGTAAGACGGCAACGGTGGGACCCGGTCTGGTGACAGGCGAAAACGGACCAATCGATGTTGTTGGAGAATCGTCCGGAGGACAAAGAAGAAACGACGGGAAACCAGAGAAGAGTCGTACCACCGGTCTCACTAAGACAACAGTCTAAGACTGGGAAGACGTGGGGTTTACGAGGTTCCTGCAGGGGGCAGTGAATTTCGGGTACGGGGAGTCAGTGAAGGTGGTGGCGGTACGAGACCGAGGGAAGGGAGACTACTTAGGGGCTGACGAAGGGTGGGTGAGGAGGAACGGTGGGGCAGGTGAAAGGGGTGAAGTCCAGGAAACATGAACGAGAGGAGAGACGGATCTCACGGGAGGGGGTCAGGGCGTCTAAAGACACCAAAAGGGGAGCGAAGGAATTCCAGAAATAAGTTTACAATGAAAGTACTGTGAGGGATTGGTGGGCTAAATTTTAACGACCCATTGGGACCGGGAGGGGTGGGGAGGAAGGTACGAAGAAGAATTGCGGATCTAGTCATACATCGGAAGATGTTCACAATAGTATTTGGAATAAAGGATGGACTACATTTGTATCTCTAGTATTACCAGTACTACAATAGTTCAACAGCACTCCTAATTTGTTCCACCACGAACTGTGTCTCCCTCGAGGACCGTACACAAGTGTAGGAATATAAAACGTGTGGCATCATGAGTCGAGTCACAGAAAAAAAAAAAAATTCATATCAACTAAATGTTACGACACAATTAAAGACGACATGTCGTTTCACTAAGTTATATGTATACATAAGAAAAGGTAATACGAAATAGAGACCTATAACTTATATCAAGGGACACGATATGTCATCCTGGAAAAACAAATAGAGAGAACATATATCATCAAACGTAGACGATTAGGGTTTGAGGGTTAGGTAGAGAAGGGGTAGGAGAACCGTTCGCTTCTAGACAAGACATACAGACACTCAGATAAAGACAAAACATCTGTCCAAGTAAACACGGTATACAATCTAATTTGTGCAGTCACTATAGTATACTATGAAGAGAAATAGGTCTGAATAAAGTAAATCACACTATTAGAGATCAATGTAGTACAAGGACGTCCACCGCCATAAAACAAGGAAAGGTACCGACTCATCATAAGGTGACACACAATACATGGTAAAGAAGAAATAGGCGAGTAGACGACTATCTGTAACTCCACCAAAGGTACAGAGCCGACAACACTTGTCAAGACGATACTTGTATCGCCACGTGCATGGTAAAACTTAATATCAAAACAGACCCATATGAGGGTCCTTACCCTAACGAGGTAGTATACCATTAGGATAAAAGTCAAAAGACTCCTTATAGGTCCGACAAGAGGTATCACCGACAGGTTGCATGTAAGGGTGGTTGTCACATCCTCCCAAGGGAAAAGAGATGTAAGAGAGATCGTAAACGATAGACATCTGAAACAGTACTACTGGTAAGATTGACTACACTCCACCATGGAGTGACATCAAAACTAATAAAGAGATTAATAAAGTCGAGTCACAGAATCACGTCATTACGAGTTATGTAACGAAAGTAAATAAAATAAAAAGTTATATTTTAATAAATAAAATTAACCTCTGATTAATGAAATGTTATAACATCACCAATTACATACCGTTATGTAACGAAAATTTGTTCACTTTCTGAACTCAACAACCAGTCGTAAAGGTATGAACTCAAAAAAGACCTCTTATAACCACTCCCTACCTATCTTACTATGGTTCTACTACGAACTTGTGTTGGGGACTGACAACATCGATGAGTCACTCCAGAACGAAATCGTCACTAGACTTAGTCAGACTGAAGTCATTTCCAAGACTTTTTATCCTTCCCAACGGGGTTTCTCTTTCGACAAGGTTTCTCACACTGGAAATTGTACATGAGGTCTTATTACGGAAGACATCGAAACTACGTTAACCTACACAAAGTAATTAGCACAAAAGACTCGATTCATTAAACTTCTTGTACAAGGGAAGATAGAGTAACAGTACAAACATAGTCAATAAGGTGTTTAATTGGACTTATTTTCGTTGAAGGAGAGTCACCATTCAATTTTATTCGGTGGTAGGTGTACTAATAATGAAGTAACACGAAAATACGTGTAAGGTACCACGAAAAATTAATATATATTAATGGTTCCTTGTTCCTCATTTTAGACAAATTAGATTTTACTTTGTCCGATTTATCTATTACAAAGGTCAAGGACAAAAAAAAAAAAAATTTCATAGAGAGATTGAGTCCCTCTGGTCCAAGTTCTCACATCTGGGTCTCGAACGTCTTTCACGTCGGAAGTACCAATTTGCAATAAATAAAGTACCCACACGATAATGAAAAAAATTCAACAGTACGTTGAACCGCTGAGTTCATCACTGTAGACCCCACGTTAATAAAATTTACGGTTAAAAAAAAAGTGGAATATTTTATTAACGTTAGTTGACGTTTGTCCTCACTTCGAACTCCCATCGTATACCACTGAAGCTTTATTGTCATACAAAAATGAAGTCAAAAGTTACACATATAAAAATTCCTACTCGTTAAACTAATTTCGAACCATGTAGCTAGTAAAAATTTACATACCAGTTCTCCACGGTATCGAGTCATCAATCTAGAACCCGGACCTCTGTCTGAAGGACAAGGACTTCGAGCAAGATGGAAGACGTAATCAATATGTCAAATGTATTGAAGAGACTTGGAGACAGAGAAATAGACACGGAGTTCCTATGTTGTGATCGGTAGAACTTCCACACAATACTCTTAATTTACTCCTATATACTTCACCATTCTTAACACTGGGGGTTCCTGACATCGGACGGTCCGAGGAGACAGGTACCCCTAAGAGGTCCGTTCTTATGACCCCACCCAACGGTAAGGGAGGAGGTTACTTAGAAGGGTTGGGTCTCTATCTTAGGTCCAGAAGACGTAACGTCCCCCTAAGAAATGGTAGACTCAGTGGTCCCTACGAGTGTTTTGTGAGTCACCATCAATTAATAATAATAGTCCTAACCGTTCTAATCGAATTGTTTATTGACGTTTTAGGGTCACAGAAGATTATTGTTTCTAAATAAAGTACGAATCCGATGTGCACGGAGTACCTCATCGGTAGTAGAGTTTACGACGGTCAATGACACCGTCTTTCCTTCTATTAAGACCTCCCAGAACGGGGTTGTTACTTTACGAGGCCCGACCTTCACCATGACAGAGAAGACGAAGATTGAGTCCGGACTTAATCAGTGGACCAGTGTGAACTGGTGGATCTTTGGTCCTGGACTGTATGACATAGTGTACAGGTCTTCCGTCTCCCGTCCCTAAACCCCGTCTGTCGTGAATCCTGTAGGTGTCTGAGATAACTATACGAAGATATCACTTTCCCAAACCACGAGAGTCAGACTCACCGGAATTGGAAAAACCAGAGACAGTGGTACTCAATTCCGTTCGACGTCCTAAGGTCCTTCCCGAAATTCTCCTATCTCGTACCCCCACAGAAGCTCTTGTCGCCCGACTCTTCTTCCGAGACAAATTGAAAACGTACAGTTAGGTTCGGTGACTTGGTAGATGTTACATTTACTGAATAGTTACAAGAGGTAATTTTTGTTTTTCTGGTCAAGACTGTGAAATTTGTACAGTCCAGTTTCCGTCGTGACCTTTATGACAACTATGGAAGGGGAGTAACTCCAGGTGGAGGAGATAAGTTTCGAAACGTACCAAAGGACTTCGTACCATCTACACCAAAAGAAGTCTGTAGGGGTCCGGATGTAAACATATAAACGGAACTTCAGAACATCCCGGTAGGTGTACGATTTTTATTTACTGAATGTCAATCGAGAACTAAGAGATCCGTTTAACGACCACTAGAACTTGTTGCACATGAACGGAAACTAATCTGAAGAAGACAAGACAGCGGTCCTAGGGATGGGGAGTGGGAAGGTTAGGAGGACTCCGAGGAATATTGTATCCTTCGTAGTGGGTAAAATAACACAAGACCAGAGATAAGTCAGTAGACGGTCTACCTGACCCGAGGACAAACTCCCACATCCAAAACCAAAGAAAAAGTAGAGGCTTATGAAATTATTAGATGAGACCTGAAAGGACAACGATATCGTAACTACCTCTTCTCTCGTCGTGTCTAATCTAAAGTCTTCAATTCTGACCAAATCCTTTCCCTCTAGTTCCACCTAAGGAAAAGGATGTTCTTATGATGACTTCCTTTTCAGTGTCAGTAACAGTGAGGGTCGGAGGTGGATGGTACTATTATGTATCGAGGTACGGAAAGGAATATGGTAGAGGGTTGGTTGGCCGTACCCGAGACCTCCGTCTTTATAGACGTAAGTTTAACATTCTGATTATGAGTAATAACGACATCCCGAATCCCCTTTAATAGGTCGAGGAGACTGGAAGTCAAAGAAGTAGACATTTCATTCCAAATCATTGTATTACACTTCCCGACAAACTGTTAATCTTTTATGTACAGTCAAGAACGGGATCAGGGACCGTATTTTTCTAAGATTTAATTAGGATCGACAATAAATTTCGGATCTAAACGAAAATAAAGAAGATCCTTGAGATAGGTCTGATGAAGTTTAGGAAGATCTGTCACACGTACGTACATGCGATTCAGTGAAGTCAGTACAAGTTGAGAAACACTGGGATACCAGATATCGAGTGGTCCGCGGAGACAGGTGCCCTACGAGGTCCGTTCTTATGACCTCACCCAACGGTCCGGGAGGAGGTCCGACTAGAAGGGTTGGGTCCCTGATTTGCACACAGAGAATACAGAGGACGTAACCGTTCACCCAAGAAATGGTGAACGCGGTGAACCCTTCGGGAAATCTGCTACATAACCAGAATATATAGCTAATCTAACCTGATTTAAGAATACTGGTTATCCGGGTTTCATATAATAATCGAATTTACATCATCTCCGAAAAAATTTTTAATAAAAATATAAAACCGGTGGAACGTGTCGTACGTCCTGGGATCTAGGACTGGTTCCCACCTTCGACACGGGGGACGTCACCTGCAGAATTGTGACCTGGTGGTCCCTTCGGGGACACCATCTCCAAATAAAGTGGATAATATAAGGTCCCCTTTTCGAGGTCCGACACCTACTCCCCTCCACCCTCCCTTAGTAGAGGAGGGGCGGGTCAGTAGATCCTTGAGTTCCACTACGGTGAGACGACCGGAGTCATGTCTCCGAAGTTACAGTGAGACGACGACGACGACGGTTCAGCGAAATCAGCACAGGCTGAGACACACTTGGTATCTGTCGTCGGGTGGTCCGAGGGGGAAGGGACCCTAAGAGATCTGTTCTTGTGACCTCACCCAACGGTAAAGGAAGAGGTCACGTACTTTCACTTTTCACTTTCACTTCAGCGAGTCAGAACAGACTGAGACACGCTGGGGTACCTGACGTCGGATGGTCCGAGGAGACAGGTACCCTAAAAGGTCCGTTCCCATGACCTCACCCCACGGTAACGGAAGAGGGGTTACAGTGAGATCAGTGACAGAAATAGTAACATGGGGTTCCGTTCCCCTCTTTGTACCTTCCCGTTTACACTCTATAATATACTGGGTTCGTAGGGTTGGCACAGTACCTCTTTAAGTAGTGATGTCCAATGACGTTCCCTCCTACCCTTTACTCGAATCAAATCGAAGGTCTATGGGATGACGATTCTCCGTTAGTAGAGGGATAGAGTCTAAGTCTGGGAACAGTTACGCAATCCTCATAGAAAAGTTTCCACGATAACCAACGAACTTAATGTCTGGAACAAAATTTGAATTAGATGTTTCAATACAAATACGTAACAATTTCGGTAGGATTCTTATGGAGAACTTAACTGTCGTGAGGATTTACTTATCCTCATATAAGAAACCCATTTATAGAGACTCGACCAGAGGTAACTTAGACTTACGTTGAGGAATCAATGAAGACTCGTTTTGTTTTAGTTCAAAATTGTCCGACCCAATCCCTAATACACAGAACCTGTTAAGTAAGAAACGTTACTAAGTTTGTTTCGGTTATTGTTGTTTTCGTGACTCGTAAAAGGTCACTATACATCTAAGGTAATCGTTATGGTAAAGATTTCAATAAGTAATATTAATAAATGACTTTGTAATATCTCAGGTAATCCAAGAGACATAATACAAAGTTACCAAAAAATGTTTAACGTCTAAGTGTACATAGTAAAAGGACTATTATTTATCGTAAATACTTTTTTTCATACCACCTATGTAGTATTAAAACATCCCGAAGCCCCGTCTTTTTTTAGACGACAATAATAATAAAAAAATTAGAGATCAAAATTGGATTGTCAGATTTTTTTTGGGTTGTATAAACCTAACCATTCTGTGAAAAGAATGGAATCAATAATAACGAAAAAGTAAACCGACGTAGTCCAGAATTGACACAGTATGTCCTAGAAAGTAAAGTCACGTCCTCGAGAGATCAACACCGTACACCCGAGTCAACGAAGTTTCGTGCACCCTAGAATCAAGGGGTTGGTCTCTAGTTTGGGTACAGGGGACGTAGTATTCCACCTAAAAATTGGTCACCTGGTGGTCCCATCAGGGAATGGAATCAATACTATCCTTCAAACGTTTGTCCTCGGTTCGGTTTATATCCTCCGTCTAGAGATCTAACCCATATTTAATGCTTTTTCACTTTGTTTTATAAAATTTTCCGTGTACACGGTTGACCGAAAAAAAAAGGGGATGAGGAAACTACAGTTGGTCTGAACTGAGACGTTTCGTACAAAAACGAAACGGTCGACGAAAGTCCAAGTCGAGTCATCTAACGTACACGATTTTTGTTCTTCTATCCTCCTCCGAAATCATTACCCTGCAGGAAACAAGGTAAACCGAGGACAGGAACTTAGTGGGCTCGTTTCGAAGTGGAGGAGTCAATGTAAAGTAAGGGCCCCTTCGTCAACCTAGGTCCTCTGCTAAAAGAATTGCCAATCTTAGTCGGAGGAGTGTAGGGAGACTCTTCAGTCGTCGACTACCCACTTCGGGAAAGAAATGTCCAGACCCAGGGTCCAAGTATCTTGGGTGGGAGGTTGGATTCCCTTTGGTCGTGGTCGGATTGTCGACGGGGAAAAAAAGGGTATAACATCATACGACGACGACGACGACTCAGTGAAGTCAGTACAGGCTGAGACACGCTGGGGTATCTACCTTCGGGTGGTCCGAGGGGGTAGGGACCCTAAGAGGTCCGTTCTTGTGACCTCACCCCACGGTAACGGAAGAGGCTATAACATCATATCATCTGAATATTATGACACAAGTAAAGTCCACATGACGTATCACTCAGGCATAAAACCGTCAATATAAGATAATAGACAATAATGTTCTATTAATCAGATTACGGGAAAGATTCCGTAAACTTAGAGTCGAGGTACCGTGGGGTGGTGATTCAAAATTATCAAGGTTGTAGAAAGGAAACGAGGAGGTCCAGATCCTAACCATCGACGAAGGACGACGACGACGGAGGTGCTATCGTAAGAGAAAAGGAAAAGTCACCCACAAAGTCATGGTTCAATTGTTGAAAAACATAACAGAAGAGAGACAACTTTATTGACCGTAGTAAAGATAGAGGACTGACCTAGAGTTAACTACGGTATGAACTTCAAGAAGAAAAGTTGTTCGTTCCGGTGGTCTTACGATATCTAAACTCAGTGTAGTAGAGGGGACTTCTAAACCTAAAAACTACCAAGTCAAATTACTATACGAGAAAATCTTCGTATATGAATTCAATATGATCTTCATATATGATATACGATCTTCAGTATGAATTGTTAAGTCCCTCTAAACGAAAACGTAGACCATAAACCTACTCCGGAACTCTTACTTACCTAAAAAAACCCTATTCAAAACGGTGACTAAGATAATAGAACCTCGGTCTATAAAGAGACACGGAGTAAAAGGGGATCGACATGATTCCTTTTTATCCCGGACGGTGGATCACTGGAAATGTTACGGAAATGTGTCCACTTGATATCTAGTATAACAGTATACCGATCCCTGTTTTACTGAATATCTACCCCTGAAAAGAAGAAGGCGACGACGACGATTCAGTACAGTTAGTACAGACTGAGACACGTTGGGGTATCTGCCGTCGGGTGGTCCGAGGGGTGGGAGTAGGGACCCTAAGAGGTCCGTTCTTGTGACCTCACCCAACGGTAAAGGAAGAGGTTACACACTTTCACTTTTCACTTTCACTTCAGCGAGTCAGTACAGGTTGAGCATTGCTGGGGTACCTGACGTCGGATGGTACGAGGAGGCAGGTACCCTAAAAGGTCCGTTCTCATGACCTCACCCAGTGGTCACGGAAGAGGCCCCCTGAGAGGACTTCACGACTGTAAACGTTTACAAACCCTGTCCAAGGATTTTATGATTTGAATGAAGGACCTTAAGAATTCGTCCATACGAATCGTATAAATCTTAAAAAAAATTAATCGAGTCCAAGTATTTGTAATAGGAATCACCAGTATAACGTAATCCTATGTAAAAAGAGGAAAAGAGTTATTCACCTCCATACAAAGGGGTGTTTGTTTTAACGGGGTTTAATCACCACCACGACCACCATTTCTTGGACGGACGTTTACATCTTCTACCTTCTCTTTACCTAAGCTAGAGACCCAACCCTTCTGGTCGATCCCTTCCCGTATTATTGGGTGAGGTCATAAGAACGGACCTCTTAAGGTACCTGTCTCCTCGGACCGTCCGATATCAAGTATCCTGACGTTTCTCAACCTGTACTGACTTCGTTGAATCGTCCGTCGTTGATATTATTTCTACCTCCCTTGTTCTGTTAACGTTGATACCGATTGACAACGACTTGAAAATGATTTACGATCCACGGAAAATCCAGGAAATATGTGTAACAGAGAAAATTCGGAGGTTGTCGGGATGTTTCCTCCAGGACACTAAAAAGGGAACAGAGTAAATTCGGAGGTTGTCGGGATGTTTCCTCCAGGACACTAAAAAGGGAAGAATGATTACTCATCTAATCCCTGTCTATCTTAATTACACGTTCTAAGGTGTCTGTCATAATTGTCTCGGTCTTCACTTCAGACATACTGAGGTTTTCGGTGGGAGATGAAGAGATACAAAAATACCCAAACAAATAAACAAAAATGAAGAATGTCAATACATACTTTATTTAAGTCCTGGTTGATACACTTTCAGTGACACGAGTGCTGAGTATGGTTGTACTCCTTCTATATCGGAACGGAAATTCCTTAAACGTTAGGCCCACCGAGTCACCATTTCTTAGGTGGACGGTTCGTCTTCGGTACCCAAACTAGGGACCCAACCCTTCTAGGTACCTCTTCCTTACCGTTGGGGGAGAGCATAAGAACGGACCCTTTAGGGTACCCGTCTCTGCGGACCACTCGATGTCAGGTATCCCAGTGTTTCTCATCCTGTGTTGAAACGTTGATTTGTTGTTGTTGACGATATACACTCTTGGAACTTCCACAATCTAACTCCTATTTACCCACTCTGCAATCGTGGATTTTGTAACTTCCTTTTATTCTTGAAGTTTCGCCGAGTATGGTCCGGACTCAGACTCCCGAAATTTAGAAGTGTCGATGGGATCCTTCGTTCGTACCAGTAATAGAGGAAACTGTCACCCTTTGCACTTCGTGTCTCTCCAAGTCATTGAATGGATCCCAGTGAGTCGATTATACGCCGAGTTGACCCTAAACTTGGGGTAGACAGAACGAGATGTCAGACGACCAGAACTAGTGATAATATGTTACGGAATTTTTTTTTTTTTACTGATATTTCTTTCCCATTTCAGTTGGGAGAGACTTCAAAAAGGGACTACGTTTATCACGAGTCTCCCTTAAGAGAAAGATAGAAAGGACACAGGGTACCGTATAATGCGAGAAGGTTCCGTCCGTGAACGGTGCCACCTAAGATAGTGGGTCTTTCGACCAGACCAGAACTCCTCCCCTGTCGTAGAGTCGGTAATCGTCCACAAGTCACGGACGACTCATAGATCGGACACGATAAGACTCGTAGAACTGACTTGTTGACGCGAGAGGAACCCTTTTCTATCTGTAGAACTTACCAACGTGAATCGAGAGATGATATTTTACTTTCTTTAAAGGAGAATGTATTAAAACTTAAATCTCTTTGAAAAGGAGGTCCACCCCAGTCGGCAAAGTTCTAGGTTTCTTTACTTCGGTAGACACTGAGAAGAACAACGACCGAACCGTCGAAAGACTAAAATCAGTTTGTTTGTTTGTTTTGGGACTTTTGGAAGCACAGAAAAGACCTACGGTTCTTATTGACTACCTTTACTCTGTTCAAGTTTACTTTCCTCTAAATGAATGTTCCCCCCTTTATAGTTACGTTTGGTGTCGGAGTGATAACTCTAAATTTCTTAGACCACCTCATTATCGTCTCCGAAGTAGAAAAAACTTGAAGAGACTAAACAGAGAGTGGAGGACTCTTAAAGGGTCCTTCTCTTAATCTTATATGAAAAATTTTGACTTCACTGGTCTTTAAATAGAAAACAAATACTAAAACTTCGAGTAAATCCTATAACGTGTTACAAGTAATTATACTTGTAATGTACAAAAGTGTTTCTAGTAAGACTAATAAACTTGAAACTCCACAAAGTTAAAATCTATTTATTCTCAAATACAAGTATAGATACTTTTTCTTTGTCTAAGCCTATATCTTTTGTATAAAAACAAACGGTTCCTTCTCCTTCATCCCCCTCCCTACCTAACCCTCAAAGTCTAATCCTCTACATTTAACTATATGTATCCTTCCTATTTGTCGTTACTCCAGGATAATATATCGTGACCCTTGATATAAGTTATAGGACCTATTTGGTATTACCTTTACCTATACTTTTTCTTATATATATATATGTGTAAATATATTGACTTAGTGAAACGACATATCGTCTTTAATTGTTTTGTAATTTAGTTGACATGAAGTTATTTTATTTTTCTCGAAAATTACAAGTCTAAAACGTACTTTGAAAACCTCAAATTTAAATGGGTTTGTAATCCTATTATTTTTACTATTTCTTTTACGGACAACTATTCGTACTAAGGTTGGCCCTTCCTCAACTCTCTACTAACTGAGAACTCTAAGAAATAAAAGGTCCGAGTGAGTCCTCTTTGACGCACAAATTTCAACCCGAAGTCTCGACTCAGAGTCCTGAGTGAGGAGTCACGACAAAGAGATACAGATTTATAAAGACTGATTGTCTCGTTCCGGACTGATGAACAGAGACTATGACGGAGGTGGAGTCACTCCACCAAATCGATAGCCACCACTGTCTGTCGAATCTCCTTAGGTTTAGACTGAGACAAAGAAATTGGAAAAATAGAAGGGAGATATAGTTTGCCTTTCTCACCTTTTCATCAACCACAGTCTGTATTATCATGAATGTGAGTTTAGTCCTTAACGTTTCAGTAAACGAGAAGTGAAGCGGGTATACGACACCATGTTTACGTTTCCAAAATCTCGAATAAAACGTCGACACGTCTCTAAGATTTAGATTTAGGTTAAAAGGAAGTAACTGGATTCATTCGTTATAAAAATCCATTTCAATTAAATTACGGAGACTTATCTTTTGGTTAATTTTCATGGAAATCGGTGTGACTTCATCTGAGACCTCCGAGTATTTTATGGGAGAACCAATGGGTACGAACTACGATGGATCTCTACTCTTCCCGAGACACACGTCAAGAAATCGATGAACATGTTTAGTACGGGGAAGAGACCACACGTCCGGTCTAGACGAAAGGGGTATTGGGACGTCTCGTCGGACCTTTCAGGGTCCTTCCGAAGTTCCGTGTCGGTACGACGGAGTGTCGAGGTAAACAACAAAAGATTAAGTGTCGTTGAACACGAGTCGGAAACCCTTTCCTCATACAGTTCCGACATATAACAGTGGGACGAATAAATTGAATATACGTCTCATGTAGTACGGTTTACGATTCGACCTACTTCGTGTTCGACCTTAGTTCTAACGACCCTCTTTATAGTTATTGGAGTCTACACGTCTACTGTGGTGGGAATACCGTCTTTCACTTCTCCTTGATTTCTCGGGGAACTACTTTGACTTTCTCCTCTTACTTTTTCGACCGAATTTTGAGTCGTAAGTTTATTACTTCTAGTACCGTAGGTCAGGGTAGTGTAGCACCGTTTATCTACCCTTTTGTTACCTTTGTCACTGTCTGAAATAAAACCCCCCGAGGTTTTAGTGACGTCTACCACTGACGTCCGTTCTTTAATTTTCTACGAACGAAGAACCTTCTTTTTGATACTGTTTGGATCTGTCGTAGAATTTTTCGTCTCTGTAGTGAAACGACTGTTTCCAGGTAGATCAGTTTCGCTACTAAAAAGGTCATCAGTACATACCTACACTCTCAACTTGACATTTCTTTAGACTCGTGACTTCTTAACTACGAAAACTTGACACCACAACCTCTTTTGAGAACTCTCAAGGAACCTGACGTTCCTCTAGTTTGGTCAGTTAGGATTTCCTTTAGTTGGGATTTGTAAGAAACATTCCCGTCTACGACTTCGACTTCGAGGTTATGAAACCGGTAGACTACACTTCTGCGTAACCTGACTGAGTGACCTTTTCTGGGACTACGACCTTTCTAACTTCCGTCCTCTTCTTCCCTTACTGTCTCCTACTCTACCCACCTACCGTAGTGGCTAAACTACCTGTACTTAAACTCGTTTCAGGCCCTCAACCACTACCCGTCCCTTCGGACCGTACGACGTCAGGTACTTCAACGTTTCTCAGTCTGTACTGGCTCACTGACATGACGTGACTTGACTTGACACGAGTCGGAGTAGTTTACCTTCTCGGTGACTTTCAGGTAGGAACGGAGGGAGTAAAGTTCGTTTCCGTCCCTAATTTCAAATTTACTAAAAAAATGTATACATATTGAGGTGAGTGTTCGAATCTCGAGTATTATAAGAAGAAGACTCACAGTAAAATGGATGGTCTGATGAACAGACCATAAAACACTTTACGTTTGAGAAGAGTTTTCTTTCCACTAAATTCCTATGACTTGACTGGGTCGGACGTTACCCTTAGTTAGTCAACCAAAACCACCGGACTCTGTCTGAAAAGCATGGAAAAATTACAAGTCTCCTTAACTCCGGTAAACTGTCTCTCAAATAATTAAATCGTCCCTAAAGTGTTAGGGTAACCGAAAGAGGGTCAGGTAAGTAGGGAGGATGCACGGATTCACACCAAAACGAGAGTTTGGAGACTAAACAAAGGAACTAGTAGACTCTTCCAGTTATGAACCACTCAGGTTCCCTTTACACCGGTTTTACCTTTCATGGGGTTGAAACAGTAACAATCTCTTTACCTACATTCCATTAGTTACTTCTCTCTTAACGTAAACTCATTTTCGTTCTTTACAAAACACTTTTGTGTTCAAATTCCGCGTCTTACCCTCTCTGAAGTCTTTAACACAACGATCAATACTTAGAAACTAACGTTCATCGTCCTTCACTAATCAATCTGTTTTAAATTTTTTTAAGATGATTTTTATCTTACCTATGACTTCATAAAGTGGTCGTAGACTCTTCTTGTCGAAGTCTTTCAGAGGGGATTGTTTTAGATCGAGGTTACTGAGAGGGACTTAAACCTCACACACACACACACAAGACTTACCTTGTCCGTAGGTGAACCTGGGTAGTCGGTTCCGGTCCTACGTCGTTTTAGAGTACAAAATCTATACAGACAACTCCTAGGTGGAGACCCGAGTCCCATTTAGAGTATTTTCGACCGTTTCTTCATAGATTCTGTACAGAGAAGAACAACTAAACTCGTGACACAAGTGTCGTAGAAAGACCTTCCTAAACCGTTTATCGTCCCCGACCTCCGTTCTTGGACTTCCAGTCCAAATTACTATTTCGTGACGGTAAACGGTTGAAACACTGGGAGTGACAGAACCCGGAGTCCAAGGAATAGACAATTTATCGATGGGATGCACGGAATGTTTCCGTAACACTCCTACCTTCCTCCACCGTCTACACCTCCCATGGAACCTCGTGTGGGTCCACCCTGATTCGGAACAGGACCACGTCAATACATTCCTCACGACCGATAGACTCGAGAGGTCAGACCTTTGACCTCAGGACTGAAAGGAACCGTCTCCCCAGATAGACAGATCTGGGCAGTCTATGGATAGACAATTATCTTTTTCGGACTTTCCTAAGAAATGGAACCCTCAAATTTATAGATTTAAGTTTCACTAACGTGTAGTCGATACCTCATTCTTAGTATAACTTAAAATGATGTACCATAGAAGTCGTGTCGATAGTACCATTGTTGATTGAACTTATTATACAAGGAAACCTAAGGAAGGGTACTTCCTTCACTGCTCTGGTGGAAACTGGACCAGGTCGACTGTAGGAAAGGACGGGAGGTGGCAGATTGAGTGACTACGTAAGAAGGTCACGGTAAAACCTTGTAGGAAAAGAGTACTAACAACAAATCGACGATTCAACACAGGCTGAGACAATGTTGGGGCACCTGACAGGTCCGAGGAGACAGGTACCCTAAAGGGTCCGTTCTTATGAAGTCACCCAACGGTAAAGGAAGAGATCCCCTAGGAGGGTTGGGTCCCTATCTTGGACGCAGAGGACGTAGCCGTCCCCCCAAGAAGTGGTGACTGGGTGGTACAATCCTTAAGGTTATTGTCGACGTCGCTGAAGAGACAAAGATTTAGAGTACCAAACTTCAACAGAGTCAGGTAAACCCCATGACATTGTTTTTAAGGGGTCTGACTCACCAAATATTCGTTATTTACAAATAAAGAGTAGGAAGACCTCCTCCAAGACCTCGAAGCACAGACCATTTACGGTCTAAGGACCTAGTATCGACAAAAAAAGAGACGTAGAAGTGTATTCCCTTCTCCGGACCCCGGAGACCCCAGGGAAAGGATTCCCGTACTAAAGGTAAGTGTTCTCGTCTCAGGAGTTCCGGATTCGTGGAGGGTCTCCGGGATGGGAGGTTCATGGTAGTAAAATACCTAATCCAAAGTCGTGTAATTAAACCTCTCCTGTGTATATAAATGAGAGTTCGTTTTTACATCGGAACACAATCCTAAAAATGGTTGAAAAAAAGGACAAAAAGGTCGACGAAGACAAGAAGTTTAAACCCTCCAAGGTCAAAGATACTATACGACAAACCTTACACAAAACGACCATTGATTAACAAGACCCAGACTGAAGAGACCCTCGACAGGTCGAAGGGTAGAAGGAGATTTACCTCGGTTGTGACTAAATATACAGACACTTAGAGACGACTTAACGTCTCCACCAACACCTCCCCCAAACTTCGTCATGGTAAACGGGACTGAAGTTCAAGTTTTTTCTCAGTTTAAAACCGACGGGAAGTTGTGGTTTTAAACCCGTCTTCTCGTCTTAATCCAGAATTAATATATCTTTACACTAAGATTGATCTTAGGTAGTTAAGAGTAATGACCGATTGAACCTCCGATATTTCTACGAAAGTTTCAACCCTTCTACGTCAAGACTTGTAAAAGATCCTAGAGGTACGGTAGAGGATCTCAAGGAGTCGGGGAAACCCAAACTTGGTCTCACAATTTTTGTGGGAAGGGGACTTTTAGGAAGGACCGGAAACGTAGACTAACAAGGTTTAGGTCCCCACAAATCCAGTGTTACGGTGGAACCTCTTTCGTGTCATGGAAGGTCCCACTGACACTGTGTCGTCGGAGAGGTCTGTACGAACGTAAGTACTCCTTATTCGTCGTAGGTATCCGACCCTCTTTGTCCTAAAACCGTTTACAAAGGACCGAAGCGTGAGGTGATGGAAAGTCGTAAGGGGGTCCTTTTATGGTAGGAAGTGAAAAGGTGTGGAGAAGTCCGTTAGGTCATAGCGGTGACCTATGTCTCAAAACTCAGTCTGCGTCTACCTCCTTAACTACCTCGCTGCGTTAGTATCCACTTTACCACTACGTCTGAGGGGGGTCCTCTTGAGTGAGACGAGGTCTCGGGAACACACTGACCTCCTTTTCGTTGTGACTTTGGGACTTCGGTTTATAAAGGTCCCACCAAAATCACGTTTAGAGACGGAAAGGGAGTTCATAAATGTGAAGGAAAAGCCAAGAGTGGCAAACAACGAGACGTAAGACCTTACGACTTGAATGGTTCTTGTGTCGTTTGTACATTTTGGAAACTCCTTCACCAAACACATATAAAGACTGTGACAATCAAACAAAGAATCCTAAAAGTCTCCTCTCCAATATGAATGACAATCAGAATCAACCTACTAGATCCATTAATGATTAATTCTGACAAAGATTATGTTGTCATCCGTATTCTCTTTCCGACGACGACGACGATTCAGCGAAGTCAGCACAGGTTGAGACATGCTGGGGTATCTACCGTCAGGTGGTCCGATGGGACAGGGACCCTAAGAGGTCCGTTCTTGTGACCTCACCCAACGGTAAAGGAAGAGGTCACGTACTTTCACTTTTCACTTTCGCTTCAGCGAGTCAGTACGGGCTGGGAGTCGCTGGGGTACCTGACGTCGGAAGATCCGAGGAGGCAGGTACCCTAAAAGGTCCGTTCTCATGACCTCACCCCACGGTAGCGGAAGAGGCTTCTCTTTCCGATCTTTGTCCTATCTGACTGAACCAACACGACAGTATTGTGGCGGAGAGTTTAGTGTCCTCATTGATGTAATTTCAAGAACAAAAACGAACTCGACACATGGGTAACACCCAGTCGACTTGACAAAAGGTACACCGAAAGTAGGACCCCGGGACCAACTACCTCACCATAGAGAGATCTTTGTAATTATTATGAGAATGTCTCCCACGACTTCGTACCCTCTGTGAGAACTTCGAGGACAAGTACACACTACAGACAGTAAGGACGAACGTAAAGTAACTGGCTGTTCAATATACCGGGGTAGATCCAAGTAGTCCTGTCAAATAGGAGGACTTCCTCCACATGATATCTTTCCCTGATCTAATACCATTATTATAGTCACTAAATATCATCACCGACAACTTCCGAAGAAATACATATTTTGGGTTCCACTTTCAATATTTCCGGTTCCATTTCGACTGGTTTACTTTTATTTTAGGAAGTCATTCCTTTTTTCTTGTAATTGTCTTGACTTCACTTCACTTCACTTAACTTCACTGCAGCGAGTCAGCACAGGCTGAAAAACGCTGGGGTACCCGACATCGGGTGGTCCGAGAAGACAGGTACCCTAAAAGGTCCGTTATCAGGACCTCACCTAACGATAAAGGAAGAGGTCCCCTAGAAGGGTTGGGTCCCTAGCTTGGACCCAGAGGGCGTAACATTTGTCTGGGAAATGCAGACTCGGTGGTCCCTTCACTTTCCATTGTTGTTTATCCTAATTGCATAAACGTAAAATTTATCGTTTCTCAGTTATAATACTTATCTTCTTGAAAATAAGTAGTCTTTCTATTTCGTCACACGAGACCAATCAAGATTTGTGGACCCCGAGAGGGGTGGGAAAGGGACAGTGGGGTTTCAGTAGTTAGAAAGGTTTCACAGCTTCTTGATTATTAGGTCGTTTCCTTAACTTCTTTCCCTGAGGTCCTCGGAGGTTAAGAGAAAGGGTCTTTTACAAAAGTACGTTGGAAGACCTTTGTAACAGGGGGAGAGACATTATACTGGGTCTACTCCTTAAAATACAATCTTCTTTCCCACCCTGTAAATGGTCTTTAGAAGGGACAAAAGGAGAAGAAAGATAGGTTCACTAAGAAAGAGGTAACTTCTGGGTTTCTAGAAGACATATAGACTCTTTCAGTCCACCTACTCCCTCCGAAAAATCCTGGGGCCTCAAGAGTCTAAGGGTCGAGAGGAGGACGGTTTCTTCTAACCAGAAAAAAGGGGTTATACGTTTAATAACTATTTACTAAGCGTTCGTCGAGAGTGAGTGACGGAGTAGATCTCAAGAATTCTCGTCAGTCTAAAATCGGACCTTCGAAGGGGTCTTGTATAAAGGGAGTAAGGCACACGATAATCTAAACGAGGTAGAGAGTGTCCGTTTTATCTCCAGTCTGTGTTTTATTGAAGGACATAGTTGTAATCGAAATAGTTCGTCTACCGTTCACGAAAGTCGGAGTTTTCCTGTCACCGGAGTCCGTCTTTATGTCGGTCTACGATGGAAAGTGTCACTTTACAGACCTTCGGAATCTTTATAAGGTTTAAGGAGGTCTTATTGGAGTTATTAAAGGGGGAATGGAGAGAATTTAGACAGAGAGAGACTGACGGAGTTGGGTGGACCTAAGATCTAAGATTAAAGACGAGCCGATTGTGACAAGAGAAGACCCTAGAAGTCAAAGTCCAATTTATAATTGCTTTCATGAAACACAACAATTAAGAGAATAAAACACTTGAAATCGGTCAGATGGACAACCGACGGTGTGATTGGACACTCTTAGCCTTCCGTCTCTCACCGAAACAAGGTACATTTGGAAATCAGCCTACCAAATCGTGGGCCGTGAATCATTCCGTTATTTGTTAACAACTTACTTAAACAACGATTCCCAAAGGTGGTACTCCCATTCGTCATACAACCAATCTCGACTCGGTACCGTAACCACCTGGTCGCTACAGTTTAACAACTCCCGACCTGTGAGAGAAAATCGGAAGACAACCCAGAAAGACTTTTGGTCCTGTATAACAATTACGGGTGTCACCCCTTCAAGTGAAGGTATTACTGATGTAGTCGGAGTACCGACCGACATGTAGAATTCTCTTAGGGGAGTCTAACCGGGTCGACGGGAATTTACGTCCTATCGGTATCCAACAACTCACTCCCAAGTTGTAGGAACCTCAGTAACCTCGGGATGAGTATAAATCGTCTTCTCTCTGAAACTTCACTCTCATCAGTATAAACCATTGAATCGGAGAGACACAGAGTCAAAGGAGTGTATATTTCACCTCTATCATTAAATATGATATGTCGATACTCTAAATTTACTCTATTATCCCCATTCCCTAAGTCATAGACCATGTCTCACTCAGGACGCATTAACAATCGATGATACCCAAAATATATTGAGTGGTCACACAGAGTACCACAGAGGTCCCTACACATCGGTGTCACGTAGTGGTCTTTCCTGTATTAGAATTGTTACCACCTAGGAGTTAGACGTGGGGTTTAGGTGCTTTGACTCGAAACGAGAAACTTAGTCTAAAGGGACGTCGGTACGTCTCAGTTCAACGCCAATACGAAAACCGAAAGAAGACCGGGAGGGGTCCAGGTCATTCGACATAGGGTGACTGAAGGGTGCGCCGTGAGGCACACCAATCCCGGTTTTCTGGGTAACGGAAGGGTTCACCGCCAGTCTCGGTTTTCTGGAAATAATGTCGGAGTCAGGGTACATCTGACCAACCAAACGTTATCCGAAGACCTCCTCTTTCCGGTTCCTGAAAACCTTACATTAGTATAGAGTGGTAGAAAAGGTACCGGTGGTAGTAGAAGGGAGATCCTGTGACGTTAGAGACGGTTTGTCGGAGATCGGAACATAGGGACGAAGGACGTTCCGTAAGAGGGGTGTCGTCGTCTAGTTGAGGATCTTGATGAGACGAATCCCAAGAGGTCACCACCCGAAGGGATCCCCAAGTAACCAGTTCTTTGACGGACGGTTATATCCTCTATGCCCAAGTTAAGGACTAGGTCCTTTTGGGGTGTGTGGTACCTCCTTGATTATGACATGTTGTGTTGATGACTCGGACACGAGACCTTGGACCCTCGCGTTGATGACTTCGGGTACACGGACCTGGGGCACGAGGTTTCGTTCTTTCAGTGGCGTTACTCTTCAGGAATGCGACGTTCATCTCTCATCGGGGGCAAACAGGGTTGATCTCTTTTCGGACGTTTCGTTGTTTCTGGTCGTGTCGGTTATTTTATTTGTTCATTTATTTATTTATTTTAATAAAAATTTTTTCGAGATCAACGTGAATCTTATTTTAGGGAAGAAACGGAACTAAATGTTTCAGGACTCATTCGACTTGTACATGAGAGGTCGGAAGCCGATGTGTGAGAATAAAGTCACGAAGTTTACGTCCTACGCAGAAGGACGGAGGTCCGTGACAGAAAGGAGAGGACCCAAGGGAGACGGACCCTACGAGGATGGGACGAGGAGTGTACCGACCGAGGGAAGAATGTAAAGGTCCGAATCTTCGGAAGGGACTGGTCCATTAAATTCGTGGCAGTAAAAAGGGGTAATGAGAACTCGGGGAACACTATAAAATATAACAAGTGTTGTCGATGACGGTAAATTATAGTAAACAAACCCCAAATAACAGAAAGACGAGGGTAATATCCCTTTTGAAGTACTACTGTCTCGGAGTAGACAGGAGGACAAGTTGTGACGTACAGATCGAGGACCGTGTACCATCCATGAGTTATTTATAACCACTTTACTTGTTAAAGAAGTCTCCCAAAGTAGATGAATTGTCTGAAAAGAAAACGATAATGACTGTTGTGCTGAGATTACCGAATAACACGATTTTGGAAGAGACATCGTTCCTCTGTTTCTTCTCCCACTCACCCCGACTTTTCGTATAGAAACCGTGACACTCTCCGACTACAAAGATAAATAACAGAGTCCCGTAGTCGGCCACCTCTCTGTGAGATATCCCGTCCTACGACACAGAGGTTGTTCTTACGTCCAGGAGAAAGTCTCTACGGACTCCATGTTTCTACGGACCCATAAAAAGTTCCCGTAGTACAAAAGAAAACCGAGTTCGAATATGGGTCTTTGGACCTATTTTAAGATGTGACCATCAACCGTTGTGAGGGGTTGGACATTCACTCGACTGACGTTGTGTTATTTTCCCCTTGAAATTTTTTTTTTCTTAGTTTTGAATCTATTTAAGCTTCTTGACTTTTAAGGTGTCATGATGTAGTAAGGTTTATTCCCTGGACGAACCGTGTCCCTCTTTTTATACCTTATACCTAGGGGTTTCGGACCTAAACTTGGTATCAAAGTGGTGTTTCTTCGACTCACGTATCCCTTTAAATAAAATTAAGAGATTATGGAACCAAACCGTCGTTTCTTTCGTGTGATGAGTCTAGAGGACGACGTCCACGGGGTAGGGGAAGGAGGTGGGGGAAGTGAAGGAGAGAGGAAGTAGGGGGAGAAAGTAGGGGGGAGGTAGAAAGAGGAGATATGGGGAGGAGGTGGGATGAGAAGGTAGGGTGGGGGGACGAGGTAGGGTAAAGGGAGGAAGTAGGGTAGGGGAAGGAGGTAGGGGACGGTACACGACGGGAAAACCTAAGTTGGGTCGGTTCAAAGGACGTCCGAGAAAGGTCGGTCGTTGTCCGTGCCACCTTTAGTTCCATCTAGGTAAGACCTGTGGGACTCGGAAGAGGTCCCGCTGAAACCGAACTACCGGAACGATTTGGACCGGCTCGGAAAGAACCTTGACGGGACGTCGGGATCTGAGAAGGATGAGTTCAAACGAAGGAACGAGGAGAAGGAGTACCCCCAGTCTGACCGTAACTCAGACTCCGAAAGGGACGGATGAGAACAAAAAAAGAACTTATTTAGTGAACGTCCAAATTCGACAGAACCTAAGACGATGAACCACCTGGGTTTGTTGTGTAAACCAAAAGAACAAACATTTTGTTTGAGGAACGAAATGAGGGTAAACCTACCTTACCTCCCTTACACAGGAATTTAGTGGTACTTTAACATAGCAACAATCCCAACCTTTTACTCCAAACGTTCTAACGACTCGTACCGTAGCTGTATCTCGACTGTGAGTTAATTCTTGTCCTTAGACTTATTTACAGGAGATGAAAGTCCGTTCAAGGACCTACTCCTTTTACAGAGACACTTGACGACACAATAGGGTTTCTTTCTGGTTTGCACACACAAATCCCATGGACACTGAGCCTCCGTGACATAAAAAATAAAAGTTTAATAAACTACAGGATCCCCTTTTTGTCTTGAAGAACCTGAGAAAGTATGAATAAAATACCGAATAGTAACAAATAAATTCGTAACTGAGACACACCTTCTGACGTAACATAAAGAGAGTTACGACTCCCGAAGATACCCAGAATTGACCAGGGACGCAGAAGAGGAAGGTACTACCCGGGAACCGGTGGTTCAATTCGTCGTGGGATGGAAGAGGACCCGGCGACAGATAAGGGAGCACGGACGCATGACACCAATAAGACTAGTACAACCGTCTGTCTAAGGACTCGTGAAAGAAGGAAAAAATATAAATAAGAAGGACAAAAGTAAGTCTGGAGACGTCTGGGTGTTCAGGATCCCTCATCCCATCTATCCCGGTGAAATCTTACCGAGATTCATTGGTGTAGAGACTAGGGACCCCCTCCGTCGACCTGTTGTCGTCACGACGGGTGCCAGTACCCCTAGAAGTCCTAGTACTGAAGACAGAGGGGAGGTTTGGGACGGACCGACGTAGGAAGGAACCCCTTCGTCAGGGATAAACAGATACTAAAACAACCTCCCACACAGTGACTTTGGGAGACTAAGTAGAGAACCCGTTATATCCTATAAACAGTGAGTCTAGAGACACTAAGAGTCGCTGTTCCTGTCGTTGTGGAGGAGGTAGTTCTCCAAAGGATTACGTTGAACTTACGAGAGATATAAAAATCCGTGAAAACTCTGAAAAGTAAATACCTGAAAATCACTTTAGACTTCGTGAGAACAATTCTTGTTAAAGAATTTTCCTCTATTCTCCGAACATTTGTCCTTTCTTTTCCCCTACTGTCTCTTCCTTTCTAAAACGCACTAACAAAACCTTTTCGTTTCCTTAGTGTCTTCTTTATTTAAAGTCCATAATGTTAAATCCCAATAAACAACTACCACCTTGACCTTGATAAAGAGGTCTCTGATTTTTTTCGGGTATTCACCCTCATCATCATTCCGTCAACCTCTGTTTGTCACTCTCCCGGTCGAAGGAACCTCTTGGAAAACAAACAAAATAAAAAGGGTATTTCATTCTGAAGGAAAATCGAAACACTTTCAAGACTACGACTATACCACTGACGTTTTTATGATTTCTTGTCTCACTTTCGTTCTGGTCCTCTGTAAATCTTTTCTTACAACTCCTACCGTAAAAAACTACATGGGTGAAGGGACGACTGATGACTGTCTCACCTGGGGTAGAGGTCGGGTTACGTCACCTCCGAGATCTCTATCTGACACCGAGTCTTCGGGAGACTCACCCTTAGTTACTGGGTCCTCAATCCTTTGTATCTTTCGTAACTTACAACCCTATTTTTTGACCTACCTCGTTTGACAATGAACGACAACGACAATTCAGCGAAGTCAGTATAGGCTGAGACTCTGGGGTATCTACCGTCGGGTGGTCCGAGACGGCAGGGACCCTAAGAGGTCCGTTCTTGTGACCTCACCCAACGGTAAAGGAAGAGGTTACTTACTTTCACTTTTCACTTTCACTTCAGTGAGTCAACACAGGTTGAGAAACGCTGGGGTACCTGGCGTCGGGTGGTCCGAGGAGACAGGTACCCTAAGAAGTCCGTTCTCACGACCTCACCCAACGGTAACGGAAGAGGTTTTGACAATGAATCATACGTCATTTAACTCTTACAAAAGTCAATTTGTATAACTGACCGTATGGTACTTTTGACATCCCTAACGGTCGTAACACCTTTTTAATCCCCCGAACCTCGGTTTATCTAGATAAACCCAGAAACCAAAAACACACACACACACACACACAAAATTAAAATTTTAAAATATATAAAAATTTTACTTCACATCGACTAAATGTTACAACACAATCAAAGTCCAGGTCTACATGAACATTGTCTTATTAAACAGTGAACCCCTGTTTAAAGTTTCAGATTACTCTGAAATCTTCTGTAGTTGGTCTTCCAATACCTTAGTCCCTCAAGAGATCACCAGGTCACCAATTCTAACATACGAAAGTTACGTCAAGTTAGGGTCCAGTCCCTTGACTCTAGGGTATACGGTCAGTTGGACCGGTTTTTCATTTATTTTATTTTATTTTATTTTCTACCCTAGCATAAGGGAGTAGGGATACATTTTTTTTTTTTTTTTTTTTTTTTCTTCTTCCAATACCTTAGTGGGAAGGTCAGGTATCTGTATGTCGCCGAACAGGGTTTCCAACGTGAGTGGAATCTGTTTAACGGATTAGTGGTAATCGTAAGCAAAGGAGTCGATCCTCTACTTCTATGTGTTCTATTGCATGCATGTCACGGACCATAGTTTTAATCTTGAGTAAGTAAGTAAGTAGGTCGTTAACAAAAAGTTCACGGTCAATACACTGAAATAGGATTCTCTATGTCGTTATTCGGTTAGATGTTTTAAACACGGAAGTAACTGGATGTTAGGTCACTTTCATCTATCTGTTTATTGTATGGTCCTAATTCACCACACAAACCTCCTCAGGATACTTTTGCAACTCTATTCTGTCCCTCCCCACAAGGGTAAACTTCCTGGACCAGTCCCTTCCGAAGGACTCTCCGACTGTCAACTTGTTCAAGGTTCTCCTCTACTCCCTCTCGATACGTCAGTACATACCCCTGTCGTAAGGTCCGGCCTTTGTCGCTCACGATTCTGTGTCTCCACAGGACGTGTGATTCGGTCGGGGTAGACCGACGTGGTCGTACTCGCTCCCCTCACACTACCTACTACCACCCCCGGTTCCTCCTGCACAACTGGGACGTCCGAGACGTCCAGTGACGAGACTGAAGGAAAACTAAGGATTGTCGTACTCTTGGATGACCTCTCAAAAATCGTCTTACACTCGACCGAAGAATAACGTCCTAGTGAGGCTGACGACGTACCTCCTATCTAGTTACGTCCCGTTGTCGTCGGTGCTCTAGTCATTCCTCCGATAACACTATTGGGTCGTTTCTCTGGTTTCAGTAAACCTGGATCTACCACCACTACGTTCAACACTCGTTACCACTCTGAAATTTAGGTTGTCCTAACAAGTATCTAGACTATACTCAATACCATTTTTCTCTCCACAGTCCCTACTGATTTATTAAACCCGGATTTCCTACCCTAATGGTTAGACACTCTACCCCTTTACTTCGTCCTAACACCTCCGTTCCGTCACACTCTCAATCTAAAAATTCACAATTCTGACTCCACGGATGACTTATCTTCATTACCACCCTCACAACTCTTCCGTCAGTCTATATACTTTTGTACATGTTAAGTATATAGTAAGACCTCTCGAGTGGTCCGAACTCCATATATAAACTCTTTGTAATTGTGTATCTACCATAAACTTTCGATACCCTGATCTAATACACCCCTCACTCACGACTTTTATTTCTTTTTTCCAGGGGTTCGACTCCTCTGACACAGGTTCATTCTCTTATCTTCCTTTTAGTCCCTTCACCCTCCCAACCGAACCTCTAGACGACTTCTTGGTAAAGTACCTACTCCCTCGTTAGTCCGTACAGTTTGCCCGGTACTTCTACTCTTGACCTGAACCGTTGTAGCGGCTACTAAAACTGACGTCGTCAAGGTCCCCTCACTATCCCTTAGGTCTTGGTTGACTTGGTTGGTTGACCCAAGACCTCCCTTACCTTTACCTCGCCTCCGTCGGTTGTGTCTGTCAAGAAAGTTTCTGAAAACGAAATTTCACTGCTAATAGTTTCATACCACAGACCTGTTCGTCTTAATCGTGGTAGACTCTAGAATCTCTAAGTGTCAGAACCCGAGGTAGGTTGCTTAGTTTTTGAGACCGTCACCCTGGGCGGTATTTCCAATATTTTGACTTTGATAGTTCCTGTTTGGAGATGCTACGAACAAAGGTGGGGAAGGACCTCTTCTCTCTTCTAATGAGACATTAGAAGTTATCACCCCGTGGACCATTTTGTAAATTTGGGTCACCAGCGAGGGTACTTCCAAGATTAAGTCTTCCAGTCGTTGAACTCTTTTATGTAAACATGACGCACGTACACACGATTCAGAAAAGTTAGTACAAACTGAGAAACGCTGAGGTATCTGACATCGGACGGTCCAAGGAGACAGGTACCCTAAGAGGTCCGTTCTCATGACCTCACCCAACGGTACGAGAGGAGGTCTCTTAGGAGGGCTGAGTCCCTAGTTTGACCGCAGAGGACGTAGGGGAGGTAACCGTCCGTGCCAGAAATGGTGATCGTGGTGGGCCCTTCGGACGTAAACATGGTTCATAGGGTTTACCAAGAATCTACCCCTTTGACACCCTTCGAGACGGGACTTCCTGAGTGCGGACCCCCTCGGGCGAACTTAAAAACTGGACTGTGGCTCCGGTCGTTTGTGAGTTCTAGACCTTAGTAAACTAGATCTGATCAAATCGATACCTCAAAACGTTAACATATTGACGCATAAAATATCACGCAAAGAGAGAAAAGGGTCACCAAAGAAAAACGTCGAGATCCCATTGTACAGACTACACTTCGTTACATGATTAGACCAATTCAAACCCCGGACCTTAAGTCCTCTTTAATGTATTTTTAGTACTGTAGTTAGTTATAACTACCAGAAGTTTAGTGTCTTGGATCCGAATTTTTATAGGAGTTGATGTTTATGTTTCCTCTTTTCTTTTCTTTTAGGGTTTGTATACTTCTACGGTGACGGGGTAGAAGACAAAGGTAGACCCTCAGCGACTACGGTACCTTTAACGTCCCTCTCTTTACATTTGCAAGTCCGCATTTCCTTCCTTTCTTTACCGCTGTTCGGACCGATCGATTCCTGTCAAAAGGGACTTCTCAGACCGATCGACCAAAGAACCCGGACGGGGAGTGTAAGAGACGGATGAGACGAATTCGCGAATAGGGTATCCATGAGAAGACCTTTGTAGCAAGTTCCTGGATCGGTGTGAGAGTGCAGATACAGTCAATTAATCCAATCTATACGTAAAGAGGAAAACTAAAATCAACTCCAGTCACCGTTGTGCCTAGTCGCTCCCCGTCTTCCGTCCTCCTTCCAGTGACACGCACCCAGGCTGACTGCCTCCCTATACGGAACTTCGGGGCCTTGCCGTCTCTATCTCTCGGAGCGTCTCCGCTTTCTCGAGTGTCCTCTCTCCTCGACGACGCCGACGACGATTCAGCGAAGTCAGCACAGGCTGAGACACGCTGGGGTATCCGCCGAGGTGGCAGGGACCCTCAGAGGTCCGTTCTTGTGAGCTCACCCAACGGTACAGGAAGAGGTTACGTACTTTCACTTTTCCCTTTCACTTCGCATCTCCAATTTTTACTTAAAGTGTAAGGAAGTTAAATCACACTCTTAAATAAGACACACCGTCACCGGTACACCCTCTCTGCTGCATCAAACCCTGTTCCGTTCCTCATAACGTAAAGGCATCTCTGAATTACGTAGTAGATTGTTACTGTGTAACACTATTACAATCTTTCTCTCCAGTGTCTAATGACACTGTCTCTCATCACACCCCCTTCCCTGTATCGATGAAGACCATTGACCAGTGCTTTGGAGACCCTCACTGTGACCTCGATTCACTTCCTATATTTCCTAGGTCCACTCCCCGACCTCTCAGGAAACTTGTCGTTCCTCTAGTTTAGTCAGTTAGGACTTCCTTTAGTTGGGACTTATAAGTGACCTTCCTGACTACGACTTCGATTTGGAGGTTATGAAACCGGTGGACTACACTTCTCAACTGAGGGACCTTTTCTGGAACTACGACCTTTCTAACTTCCGTCCTCCTCTTCCCCACTGTCTTCAACTCTACCAACCTACCGTAGTGACTGAGGTACCTGCACTCAAACTCTTTTGAGACCCTCTACCACTTCCTGTCCCTTCGGATCTCACGACGTAAGGTACCCCAGCGTTTCTCAGCCTGTGCTGACTCGGTGACTTGTTACTTCACAATTTCTGACCGAAAAGACGGGTTCCCTTGCCGTGTACGTTTCCGGGACACCTTACCTCTTCGTAACAAGAGACCTCCCTTTGGTCACACCGACCTCGTCACTTTCGTTTCCGGAGACCTTTCGACACTTACCGTTCGACTCCGTCCCCGATCTACTCCCTCTTGAAACGGCCGTTCGAACTTCTCAACAGGAAAAAGGATTCTTGTTACCCTTCAGGAACCCCTAACACTCGCCCAGTGTAGACTCAAAGTCCTTCAAATGAGGCCGACGTTCTCCTTCTCATTCCGCCCTCCCGTCCTAACTTGTGCCCCTCCACCAATCCTCCGACGACCCCAAGAGTCTCCTAACGAACCGGGGTCTCAAACGCCACCTCTACCTCTCTTCACCTCTCTCGAAGGGACCACCGAGTTTACCATTTCTTAGACGGATATTACGTCCTCTGGACCCAAACTAGGGACTCAGTCCTTCTAGGGGACCTCTTCCCTTACCGTTGGGTGAGGTCATAAGAACGGACCTCTTAGGGTACCTGTCCATCCGATGTCAGGTGCCCCAGTGTTTCTCGTGACTCGTTGATTGTGTGTGACGCGAGGAGGGTATCTGTGTACAAGTGTCTGATCCACTCCTGGTCCCTCTTTCCCTCTCAGGTCCTATTGAGGACCCACACACTCACCCATCGACCTCCCTATCACCGACGTGTCGAGACAACTGTAAACTAGAGAAAGAAATTCACACAAGATGCTCAAAACGAAGACATAGGGTTCTCCGGGATATGGGTGGTATATCGTACAGACCGATAGACTTATGAGACTAGTCGAGGGGAATCGAAATATATTTTGTCGAAATAATTCTATACTAAATGTATGGTATGTTACGTGGGTAGATTTCAACATACTAAGTCACTAAAAATCATATAAGTGTCTATACACGTTGGTAGTTGTGTCAGTTAAAATCTTGTAAAGAGTTTTTCTTTGTATTTTAGGAAATCGTCAGAAGGATATAAGCGGGGAAGAGAACGGGAGTAAACATGCGTCAGTACTTAGATTAAATACAGAGTATCTAAAGGGACGAGACCCGTGAAACACACTTATTTTAGTATATACTAGTATGTACCGTAAAGTGATCTTACTTTACACACTAGTATGTACCAGGAAACACTGACCGAAGAAAGAAAATCGTATTACAGAAGTTCTACCTGGGTAGAATACCGGATACCGTCTAGAAGAAAAGAAAAATCTCGGTTTATTGTAAGGTAACAGACCTATATGGGGCAAAACAAAAAGAAAGTAGTCAACTACCTATAAACCCAAAAAGATGGAAGACCGATAATAATTAGATTTATTTAGATGGTATTTGTAGACACATGGTCAGAGACACTTCTGTTTAGAGAGCCGTACACATGTTGGACGGACTTACGAGACTAGCGTAGGTCCCGTCTTAGTTGTCGTCCCCCAACCTACCCTATTCCACCAGGGTATAAACGGACAGTTCCCTTCCCCGAAGTCAAAATGTGTGTACTTTGTGTCGGAAAACAAACAAAATACTATTTTTTCTCAAAGAAACAAAAAGAGGATGATGGAGATACGGGTGAGTGTAAAAAGAGGGTTGACCATTCCTTTTCCTCCGTTTTAAGTTCCTGGACCGACTAAATTGGTAAGGACCATTGTTCAGATTTGAAAGGAGACAAATACTTGGGTAAACACGGGAGTAATAGGTAATTTACGGGGGGAGCGAGGTCCTACGAAGACTCATTCTATTGATCTTGACACTGGTTGGTGGTCGGGGAGAGGGAGAGAAGGGGACCATTTCCGAACCGGTGGACGGTCAGTGTCGTCTCACCGAAATAAGGAAGTCATGCACAAGTTCTCCTAGGGGACACACACGTCGAAGACCCGTATCGAGACAACGATCCCGTTCTCCTCGGACCGACGAAGAGTGGAAAGGTCCAACAACAACACCCCGACCCCACCCCCACCCCACACCCCCACCCCCCCCTCCCCAAGTCGAAACTTGAAATGAGTTTCACGTCGACTCGGAATAACTGATAGACTCAGGAATAGTCTAGAGGTCCTAGGGTACCACCGAGTTTACCATTTACGTCCTCTGGGACAAACTAGGGACCCAGCCATTCTAGGGACCTCTTCCCTTACCGTTGGGAGAGATCATAAGAACGGACCTCTTAAGGTGTCTGTCTCCTCGGACCGTCCGATGTGAGGTACCCTAGTGTTTCTCAGTAGACTCGTTGATTGTGTAAAGGTTTTTCTTATTTATTCGTACTATTTCGTGTAACTTTAAAGATAGTCGAGAAGTGACATCTAGGGTAGGGTCGGTCGCGGGTACCTCGACCCCACCACTGGAGAGTCCTACGGACCTCTACCGCCGGAGAACGTTTTTCGACGAGGTCCTGGACGTCTTCAACCGGGGACACTGGAGCACAAGTAACATGAGGACATGAGGTCGATGACTAAGAACAGATAGGCAGAAGAGGCAAAGACTTTACAGGTGTGTCCGTCACCACAGGACCCCAGGCAAACATGGTCGGGGACTCTCGACGAAAGGATGGAAAGGTCGAGACGCAAGTCAGTCAGGACAGTGTAACCATCAAATTTTAGTCGGTCCCATTCATAAATGAAATGCCTTAGCCCGTGTACGGTTCTTAGTCCCGAAACAAATGGAGGACCTCTCAGACAACAATTTGTAAATGATCGTGTATTCACGAGTGCCCAGGGACGACGAGACGTCACCTTTTCTCGACGGAGAGACCAAAACTACCCGTGTCACCTCAGAAGTCAATTATTTTTTATTCTCAACGTTATTATTGTTTTTTCGTTCGTTGGGTTAGTTTTTAATAACGACTCATCTGTTGTTTAGGAGGTCGTGACCCCCATGTTACGGAAAAAGGTTCTTGTTAAACAATGATATTGGAATTTCCTTTTTTTTGAGGTGACCACTTCTCCTTTTCCCTTGCACATACAAAACTTCCAGGGTGGTAAGAGATAAAAACCAAAACCCCAAAAAAACGGTTAACACTATCAATTACCCCTGGGTAACCCTGGCTAAATCACGTTGTCTTATTAATTTAAATTGACAAATACCAGAAACCCGAAGGGTCCACCGTGTCACTATATGTTAGGTGGACGGTTACGTCTTTTACGTTCTCTGCACCTAGTCCTTCTAGGGGACCTCATCCTTTACCGATGGGTAAGGTCATAAGAACGGACCTTTTAAGATACCTGTCTCCTTGTCCCACCCGATGTCAGGTACCCCAGTGTTTTTCAGACTGTGCTGACTCACTAATTCGTGTGTGTACCAGGTAACTCCGTTTTAAGACTCTAAGAGGTTGTACAATTCTTAGAGTCGAAATCTAAATAAAGAGTCGACCACACACTCCACCAGGTACTCCTTCAGTCACTACGACAACTCATAACTCTGAGTTTTCCGGGGTTCACTACCTATCTATTTACCGTCTTCCCAGAACCCGTAGAGGGAAGTTGGTCTTGACAGTTCGTAGGAGATACAACTGTCCGGGTAGAGTCGGAGAATATCTCGTCTCCCTTATGTGGTATACTGGAACTGGAACTGGAAGACTCCGAAATCTCAACTCAACTCGTCGATGCACTTCGTCAAGACAGAGAGAAAAAAAAGTTTCTTGTATGAGGACCACTAGACACAAGTCGGTGTCTTGAGACACACTGTACGACTTCTACGAAACACCTTCCAGGGTCGTACTGTCCTGGTCTTTGTGTTGGTTCAACTCGGGTCATTCTCGATACTTCGAAGAAGACGGGGTATATCTTTTCAGACACTATCACAGTATCACTGGGGTTCTTACAAGTAGTCTAAAGTGTGAATTGTTTCTTTCTCCCTACCTCTGATACTGACTGGTCTTTGAGGAGAAGTCTTCTGTTAACGGTACAGTATAACGTTTCTGTCCAAGTCAAGTCAAGTCAGCGAGTCGGCACAGACTGAGAAACGCTGGGGTACTTATCGTCGTGCGGTCCGGAGGGACAGGTAGTGGTTGAAGCCCTCAAGTGAGTCTGAGTGCAGGTAGCTCAGGCACTACGATAGGTCGGTAGAGTAGGAGCCAGTAGGGGAAAAGGAGGACAGGGGTTAGGGAGGGTCGTAGTCTCAGAAAAGGTTACTCAGTTGAGAAACGTACTCCACCGGTTTCATGACCTCAAAGTCGAAATCGTAGTCAGGAAGGTTTCTGGTCCTGACTAGAGGAAGTCTTACCTGACCAACCTAGAGGAACGTCAGGTTCCCTGAGAGTTCTCAGAAGAGGTTGTGGTGTCAAGTTTTCGTAGTTAAGAAGCCGCGAGTCGGAAGCAGTGTGAGGTTGAGAGTGTAGGTATGTACTGGTGTCCTTTTTGGTATCGGAACTGATCTACCTGGAATCAGCTGTTTCATTACAGAGACAAAAACTTATACGACATGTCTGAATTGGTTTCGGACAGGTTTCGGACAGGTTTCGACTCGAGCTACGACAAAAGACTCGTCTCCCGTCCCGGTTCGTGGCTCGACAACTTTACTAGTAAGTCCACCAACAATCGGAATCTGCTAGTCAAACCGAAGACACTTCTCAAGTCCATTCCTTCTACCAAAATAAAATCTGGTCAATTTTTATTTTTATACAGATCCATGTATGCAAAATATCTAAATAAAACCGGAAACATTTATAGTGACTCTGAAATGTCTCATGAAATCATATAAAACGGAATAACCTCTTAATAAGTTATTTACTACCAAGACGTATTCTAAGATGACAACTAAGAGTGTCTTAAATATATAACTCACTAAATAGGGGAAAGGACTTTTTTTTTTTGTCTTTATCTTCTAATATATAAATCTAAAAGTATCTCTTTGAGTCTTTAACATTAAGGAACTCTTTGTCCTTGTAAACTCTGAGAGACACCTCCTGATAAACAATAAGATTTTAATTTAGCGTTTTAGTTTAAAGGACTTTGTGTTTCAGTTCCCCCAACATTTAAAGTTCAAAACCGTCGAACCCGTCGTGTGTCCATTGACCCTCCTGTAGATTAAATCTAGGACCTTTTCTCTCACCCCTAACCCTAGATTACTTAGAAGAAAAAAAAAAAAAATTGAGTACATCAGAAAACTTATCATTTATTTGAAAACACCTACGTCTTCTTATAGAGATGGTACCTTAACGAAAGAGACTGAAGAATCCCCTCGAAAATTTAGTAAGGGGCACAAGGATTGACGACGGTTAAGGATCTTTAAAGAGACCAAAATTCTTTATTTAGGTTCTTTGGTGTCGTAAATAGACCTCTCCTCTTTCTTTCCCTAAACACTCCTGTGAAATTATGATGTCCCTACCTCATCTTTACTACATGTCTTCCGTTTCACGATCCATCCCGACTACGTAATAGACATAGCCAAGTAATTCGGGACGTTGGTGAGACGGTTCCTCGATGGACATAAAAGTCTCCTCCTTTGACTCCTAGTTAAACGTTGCACGGTTTCCTGTGTACCGAACATACACCGATTCTTAAACGTAGATCTAAACAGACTCGGGTGTCGGAACCGAAGGGTAGTGCTACAAAATATAACAACTGAGACCTCGTTGTAAAATTCGGCTCCTCTTTTCCATTGTAAAATAGAGTAAGAGACTTGGACAAGGTTAATAATGATTTTTCTAGTGGATATATATTTTTTCTTCTTTCAACGGAGTAGAATCCTAGAAAACTCCCGAATTTTGTAAAAGGAAAGGAGGTCAGACATGTTGACGATAAAGTTGACGGACGCACGATTCAGCACAAATCGAGAGACGCTGGGACGTCTGACATCAGGAGGTCCGAGGAGATAGGTACCTTAAAAGGGCTGTTCTTGTGACCTCACCCACCGGTAAAGGAAGAGGCCCCTTAGAAGAGCTAGGTCCCCAACTTGGGGTCGGAGAACGTAGAGGACGCAACCGTCCGCCCGAGAAGTCGTCGACTCGGTGTCCCCTCAGGAAACGCAAGGCATAAAGAAAGAGAACCAAGAAGAAAAACTTTCCTTTTATATGGGTTCCTTTCCTACCGCATAATTACTAATTCTGGTTTCAGAATTGTCAGTCAATTAAATGTACGGGAAACTTGGTCTCCTATAGATCTAATGATCTTTTCCTTTCTATACGAGACACCCAAGTATTGACCCTAACATTCCGTTGATCCTTTCATCATTGACTCTTCACCAATTATTTTGATCAAGACTATAATTTTGTCTTTAAGATGTAAGTAACCCTTTCCAAAAGTATGAAAATCCCCCCTTTTCGAAATCAAAACGAATCGAAATCTAACTTTATTATCACATTACTTTAAAACAGAACTTTAGGGTCCCCACCAGTGACCCACGGATGAGTACGTCCATTCGAGTTCTTCCCATTCTTGACGTACCCGTCCCTCGAGCATGACGGACCTATGGTACGACCCCTGAATATCTGGAGTAGTGTGAGTTGGGAGTGTCACTGAGAGCTTCTCTCCAATCACCTGGGAGATACATCTACAACGATTATTAACGATATTTGTAAAAGTTACAATTTTTCTATGTTTCGTTTAATAAGGAGTTAATGTCTAGTAAAATGTTTCTATTTTTGGTTACAGTCAAATCCGTAGTAACCGTATACCTTCTCACATCTTAAAATTTGGTCTTTTGGACAAAAGTTCGAGACACAAACGGTAATACTCAACATATTGAAATTCGATCCGTAGAATAAAATTCGGAGTCAAGAATAGATGACATATTTCCTCAAATAATTATTGGCTTGTGGGTCTCGAAACGCTATTTCATCGATCAGACCAAATAAACCCATTACTAAGTAGTGTCTATGTGTCTCCTTCTCCGTTCTTACCCCCTGCCTACAATTTAACAGTCAGGAGTCTTCCTTGGGACCCAGATAGAGTGTTATAACAAGTTCCGGTAGAGAAGGGGGATTTATTGAAGAAATGAGTGGGTGTGGTAACACCAAGAAATAGGTCGAAATTGCCAGTCTAAAGATATTTTGACGGTATTTAATGTTCTAAATTTTTAAAATTTCCAAATATACGAATCGTACTTTTAGAGATTTCATGTACACAGTGTACATATTTATTATATTTTTACCGACATAGAGACCTAATCGACCTCCCCTTGTAGTCCATTTGTGTTCGTCTTGTGGACACTGATCCTTAGTTTTGGTATGTAAAGTCCTCTGACTCATTGTTAAGGTGACTCATAGAACTAAGGAATGGTTTATTTTTTACCTGATTTTGTCTCTAGCTTTTTCTCTCCACAAGGTTTTACTACTAGGTCACTTACCATCTGCGAAAGGACCGTATCTTATGGGCGACAAACTCCTTTAAATCTTCATTATAACTCTGATCGAGGAGGGTAGGATTTACAAATTCCAAATTACGAGTCTAGAAGAAGGGTGAGAAGGGACTCCGATTTACCTCTTCGTTCAAAAAGACCTTATAAAGGTATTACCAAAGAGTACTGTTCGACAAGAGATACCCTCCAGTTCCACCGGTGCCACTATGGTTCAACGGGGGAACTTACATCTGGACCGTTAAGACTTTCCGTCAAATCTTACAATCGTACATTGATTCGTTAGGGGGACAGTCGCCCCCGACGTCTAGACTCCGAATCGACCCCGATTTCCTGGTCGAAGGTTTGAGTGGGTGTTCCGTCGACCGAGTACAAGATGATGCAAACAATACCTGACTGAGCTTTCTTTAGATCCTTTCATTCACTAACGGTTCGATTCATTCCTTAAATTCATGCCTACCCTCCTACTTCTGGAGGGTAGGAGGCGGATTAAAACCCACAATTTAACACTACCATGACACAGAAAAATACTGACTCCCCAGGCTTTTACGTCACAAACCGATCTCGACCACACTCCAAGTATGGTACCGAAAGTAACGGGTTTACTTCCTCGGCTTTATAGATGCACTGGTAGCTATTTTTTGGACTACAGGTGAGGGTGATTTGACTTGTGACCCCTGACGGTATTATTCAAACATAGCTCCCAAGGTTGAGAACCCTCTTCCTAAAGGTTGTTATATAAATTTTCGTGGTTTTCCCACTTCGTGTCACTCTTCGTTCGAAACCTCCTTTTTCGTCGAGTGGACCTACTTGAGCCACTCGAGAAGATCCTTTGACGGAAAGCCCCTTTGACTCTCAATTCAGGGCCTTCACAATGTCACCGAAACACAGTCCTGTTATAAGTCTTAAGGGTGGTAACATTAGTGGTCCGGAACTTAGACCTCCCTTTTGTGTGAAACAACCTTTTCACCAAACTTACGGGTGTACGAATTGAACAAAACCTCCCTCCGAACCCTGTTAACTCCGGTGTTTTCACATCTTTTCACTCGGTTGATATGGTACTCTTGAAGGTCTTCTTTCTTTTGTAGAGTTTCAAACTTAAGTAATTCGGGTTGACGGAATGTTACCTTACAGTGGGATTTTTACGACAAACAGGGTCGTAAAGTTCTCGTTTCTGAAGTAATTTTTTTTTTTGTTTGATACAAAATTTTTATTAACTATGGGTAAGAAGGATCATTCTTTCAATTCACCGAACGGAAACTTTTTGTTCGGAGCAAACGGTTTTTCTTTCCGTTACTAAAAAATAGTTCGGACTGTAATTACACTCGATAGTAACTTGTTTTGATCGTCTCACTTCATAGTCTGATCGTTGTTACTACGAGAAGGCAGACATTACAGATGTATCCCCAAAATTGCGCAAGTGGTTCTCAACGTTTAAACGTAATCGAAAAGAAGATGTGAAAGATGTTCCTGTGACATCCATATGTCTCAAATGTAAGAATGTGTTTGTAAGGAACAGAACAACTAAAAATGTACTTTATAAATGTGTGTAAATATACTTTATAAATGGGTCGCGTAGATACCATCATGAAAATTCCAAACTGGATAGAATTTTAGAGGTATTTCGGTCAAAGTAATTATTAAACCATTTACAATTATATGGGATGACAGACTCAGTGGGCCCTTCGGGTTGTATAGGATCAATCGTAGTTTATCTGACAGTGATTAAGTAAAATGAGTCTGACTATCGTTCAATTACCAAACTGTGATCTTTTAAATATTCTCAGAAGTTACTTCTAGAAGACTATATAGGATATACGAACATAAGTATAATATGGTGACTGATCTAGTTTTCTAAAATTAAAAAAAAAATAATTTTTTTTCACCGAGTCACCATTTCTTTTGCGGACGTAATGTCCTCTGTACACAAGCTAGGGATCCAACTTTTCAAGGGGACCTTCTCCCTTACCGTTGGGTGAGGTCATAGGAATGGACCTCTTAGGGGTACCTGTCTCCTCGGACCACCCGATGTCAGGTATCACAGCGTTTCTCAGTCTGTACCGACTTCACTGACTCGTTCGTGTGAAACTTTTCTCAAAATAGAATAAGATTTTATGAGAATTTTCAAATACACGTTTTGTCTTTTCACAATCTTTATAATATGTATTTATAAACAATAGTTACGACACTTGTCTTTATATTCTTTTTTACGGGGAGGTACTGTAGTGGTAAATTTTTACTGATAATTATCAAATTACATAAAGGTGATTCCAAAATAACGATAGTATGAAATAGTATATATATTGTTTTATACGAGTCCGGTACACAGACTTGAAATAAAGTAGGACGTTTGAATAATAATATTTATAGTAATTAAAAAGTATTTTATAAATTTCAACATTGTGAAGAATTATACCTATTTCACAATAAATTGAGAGAAAAGAAACCTTATATATATATATATATATATATATATATATACCCCGAAGGGACCACCGAGTCTCCAATTTCGTAGACGGACGTTACACCCTCTGGACCCAAACTAGGGACCCAACCCTTCTAGGGGAGCTCTTCCTTTACCGTTGGGTGAGGCCATAAGAACGGACCTCTTAGGGTACCTGCCTCCTCGGACCACCCGATATCAGGTCCCCCAACGTTTCTCAGCCGGTGCTGACTCGCTGAAGTGAAGTGAAGTGAAGTATATATATATATATTTTAAAGAGTGTTTTTGACGTTAAACTGAAAAAACAACGTAATAAAGGATTTGTTTGAAAGGGTCCTCATGTTCCGGTTTTCTACATTATGGAAAAGTCTAAATATTAGGTGTCATAGTGTAACGAAAGACAAGTGGTCGTCACTTGTCTTTACAAGAGTGAGGGTCAGACTCTTACACAAAGTGATTGAAAGATATAAGAGTAGACTTATAAGATTATAAGAGAAAAAAAGGGGAGAGTTTTCAGTAAATTCATGGAGTAAAAAACGGAAAAAAAAAACAAAAAAAACGTCGATTTGTAAACGTAAAAAAACATCCATTTGTCAAAAACAGTCTAAATAATAGATGAATAGAAGACATTTTATAGAAGAGATCACGTAAAACCTTTGTGAGAAATACACCGAAAAGGAAACCTGACTATTGTTTTGTACAGATCCTGGTCAAGGATCTTTTATGTAAAAGAAAACTATGCCATTTTTGTGATCTTAGACCTTCACTCTAAAGAGATTACAACCGAAACAAGGGTTCCAAATGTGTCTCGTAAACTAAGTTACTGTGACATTGTAAGACGTCCTGTTAGTACATCGATATTACTAGTTAAGAATATGGTGTAGTAATTAAAGGACGGAGGAAATATATTCTTGAGAATGATGAGGAATAAAACTTTATTATAAATTTTTAGTCTTAATTTTAGCGTAAAAAATATAAAGTGAATTTTGTAGGATTTTTAGTCGAACCGACACTTAAGACTTTTTTGAGATCGGTGTCCAGTATTGAATCGACACGTGGTTCTAGCGAACCGACTCTTTATGACCTATTCTGAGTCTGTATGTCCTCCTTCGAGAAGAAACCATGTCTTGACCAACGTGTTCTTTTACTTTCACCTTTGATAGTTAATTCTTTCTATTAAAAGAATAAATATTTTTATCTCGAGTAAAGGGTTTATCCCGAATACCTGAGTTTACATTCCGTTTCGTACGGTGAGGAGGTCCGGGAGGTAAACTAAGTCTTGTCTAGAGTCCAGGATATGTGGATCACGGATGGAGACGTGGGAGAGACGGAACGGGCAGGGGAAGTAGGGAAAGTAAGTGAGACGGGGTTGAGAAGACCGGAGACCCGACAAGGACCTTATTCGAGTCGTTTGAGGATGAGACCTAGACCGGAAACGTAGTCGACAAGAGACAGATTTAAAAGAAGGGGAGTTGTAGGTACACGTTTATGAGTGAATGAGATTATGAACGAGTCTACTGAGGGAGAGCTGCTCCGGATAGATTGAGGGAATAAATTTCAATGTTCGACGTGGGACAGGAGTTTATAGACTTGGGGAAACGGGACGAGATGTAAAAGAGAGGTATTTTTAATAGTGGATTGATTGAATAAACAATACAGACCACAGTGAGAGGAACAATCTTATAATTCAAGGTCGTACCATCTCTAGGAACAAAACAAGTGGTGACATATAGGGTTCCTGGATCTCATCATGGACCTTTAACCGTAAGTTTACAATAAAAACCTTACTTAATTTTCGTAAAAATTTCCCTTCATGTCTCTCATACGACACCTGTCGTAAACAGACCCATAGGTACTGGATGGAACCAGAGGACAGTTGAAAAACTATTACATCTAGTTATAGCGACTGAACAACTAAGCTGTTTATCAGTAGACAGTCTGACACATAGCCGTGACAGGATCCAGGGTCGTTAGGTTCCTTCTTTTTTATGTCAGAGATAGTAGTCACTTACACATCTGATCGTCGTGTGCCGTCCCCGTGGGTTGGGCCCGGTTGGCCCCCCGTCCACCCCCCCACAAGCCCTTTCTGTCGAGTAGTCTGACTCTCGACTCCGTCCTCCTCCGACCTACTTCCCGTGTCACACGTTTCCGTAAGGTCTACTTCCTCCGTCCTACAAGTTTCCAGGCCGTGTTGTACCGAGGATGGATGGGAGTCAAGATACGGCACCATAAACCTGAAATAGGACTCTCACCATCCCTCAGTACCTTTGTAACTTAGTCTCACATTGTACTGGTCTAAATGGAGAATCCTTCTCGTGTGACAGGAGACTAAGAGTTTCACGCAATTTGTTCGTAAAATAGTTTACGAATGTTATTAGTTTCACAAGAAAGAAACACGAACCCCCCTTTAATCTTCCATACGGATTCCTTTCTTTAACCATAACCATTTGGTACAGAATTCGTATTCTTATTCTCCATAACTTTTTCGAAACAAAAAGGTTTCAATTAATGTCATACCTTTTCTATGTTTTTTAAAAAAATCAAATTTACTTAATAAAAGGAAAATTAATTAAAATGATAATAAACTATTCAATTTGTTTAAGTCAAAAGAAATAAGGGTTTTTAATTTTTGATTTACAAGTTTTTCGACTGACTCTTCCTTATGTTGAAAGTTACAGTCTTTTGAAACAACAACGAAGTCTTTACACGTCGTCTTCGTTCGACTGTACATAAGACTTTCATACAAACTATGTGCACTGATCTTAAATGTTTCTCTGTTTCAATGTAAGAAATATTCGAGGACCGGAAAAGACGGACCCTTCCGATTGGTAGGACAGTAACCACAGTATGGGATGGTACTCATATCGACTTCACAGTTTCTCAAAGGGAAGGGACGATGTGAGAGGTTTATCGGTTACCACAGGACTCTGAGGACCATCCCCGGAGTTATTTTTCTTAGAGACCCCGTCTTATAGGAAGATATTGGAATAAGGTGGAAAGACCACAATTTACTAGAGATTAGTGAAAGTACTAAAGTATAGTCTCAACTCCTAACACCCCTCCATTTTTCGTAAAGGTCTTCTCCAATATAACTAACTCCAATCTCGAAATGTAAGAACTAATTTATATACACAAGTTTAAAACAGTTTGAGTTTTATCACGATCACTTAGACGTTCTTTCTCTAGAATAGTCCATGGAGGTAGTCTTGAATACTTATTCTGAAACTTATTGAGACTCACTCATAAGAATAGAGTAACTGTTATAAACTCAAGACAAAAACATAAAGACCGTACAAAAGGTTATGGTGGTTCAATTAAGAGGTCAAGAGTCGTCTATGACCCATAGGATGGCTAAATTGAGTTTAGTGTGTCTAATTCTCAAATTAGAAGTCGGGGGAGAGAGGATTAAGAGTCTACAGCCACCCACCATGACTTTCAAGGTTGGGAGACTAGCAATCAAGAAAGGCCACTGTCGGAAAAGACTCTGATAGATCTTCGGATTCACATTCGACGAAGTGATGGTACATGAGTCTACACGAGGTTTCCCCAAGGAACACTTCTCACTTTCTGTGAGGACAGAGAGTCCCCTAAAGTTCCTAAAATCCTCTAGACGGCCTTTGCCCTGTTTCTGGTCTATATAGAAAATAATACACACACACGAGTCAGCACAGGCTGAGACACTGGGATACCTGCCATCGGGTGGTCCGAGGAGACAGGTACCCTAAAGGGTCCGTTCTTATAACCTCGTCCAACGGTAAAGGGTGAGGTCCCCTAGAAGGACTGGGTCCCTAACTTGGGTGCAGAGAACACAGAAGACGTAACCGTCCACCTAAAAAATGGTGACACGGTGGACCCTTCGGAAAATAATATGATGTCATAATAAAGGAAAAAAATATCGGTACCCATTCTCTTACTCGAGATCTTGGTCCGACGACGACGATTCAGTGAAGTCAGCACAGGCTGAGACACGCTGGGGTATCTGTCGTCGAGTGGTCCGAGGAGGCAGGGACCCTAAGAGGTCCGTTCTTGTGACCTCACCCAACGGTAAAGGAAGAGGATGGACCCAGGGTTTGCGTCACGACGTTGATTGATCTAAACACTGGAATCCAGTTTAATGAATTGGAGAAAAACCGAGTCAGAGGAGTAAACATTTTACCTCTATTATTGTCACTACCCCAAATCCTCTGTGATGTGTTTTATACGGTGGAGCTGCACAATTTAAAGAACGTGACTTCCTTAAATTTTGTGTCGTCTTCGTCCTTTCAGTGAGACTGGACCAGTGAGAACGGAAAGAAGGGACTTTGACTGACATTTTGAAGGTGTACTCTCTACAGGAGGTACATGGTTCTCCTTCCTTCTGTAAGAATAATGGTCTCCATCCCTTATACCCCGATTCTTTGTCCATGTTCGTTTGAAACAATTTGGTCTGAGTAAGAAGGATCAATGAAGAAGTAACGAATAATAGGGATCAGGTTCGGAAAATAGAATAGTCAAGAAGTGTTTAAATAACAAAGAAACAGTTTTTACATATTTTCGAAGGACGAGACTAATGAAGGAGTGTAGAACACTTCCAAAGGTACATATGACATCTTTATGTCAGTGTGAATTATACGGAAAGTGGATAATTAGACAGAAACAGTCAATTTAAAAGACTGGGTCTTCTTCCAGTCCCTGTTGGAAAAGGAAAATATACTGTCAGAGGTGAAGTGTCGTAACGTTAAGCAATTATACGAATTCGGGTCCCTTGTCACGAGTATGTTCCACTCTCAAAACATTTATAATCGATACTAATAGACAGTTCAGAATCCAACAGGGTGTCACGAAACTTATTTTTAGTCGTAATTTCTTAGGGGACTTTATCCTCCTACCGTCGAGGTCTTAATTGTTCCTGTAACCTATCAACCAGTGTAGTACAAAATTGAATAAATCACCGTATACGTCACTTGTTCCTTGTGTGGGCACCGTTTAATTGGGACTGCTTGTTTTCAGTCTGTGAAATTCTACCAGTTAGACCCAGGGAAAACAAAACAAGACATTAAAAAGGATGAAGAGACAACACAAAAAACAGAAAGAGGACGTCAATACATAAAAAGTTCAAGTCTTCTTCGTACTACGTAAATTTATTATATCGGATTGTCCGAAGGGACTATCGAGTCAACCATTTCTTAGACGGACGTTACGTCCTCTGGGACCAAGCTAAGGACCCAGTCCTTCTAGGCGACCTCTTCCCCATCCGATGGGTGAGGTCATAACCCCGAAGGGAACACCGAGTCGACCATTTCTTAGGTGGACGTCACGCCCTCTGGACCCAAGTTAGGGCCCCATCCTGCTAGGGGACCTCTTCCCTTTCCGATGGGTGAGGTCATAAGACCGGACCTCTTAAGGTACCTGACATATCACCTACCTAGCGTTTCTCAGCCTGTGCTGACTCGCTGAAAATGAAAGTGAAAGTTACCGACATTCCAGAATTGTGCGTAATTCCACAACCTTGACAATTTTCTATTTACCATCTGATACTTATTAAAATTCTCGACTACACTCATTTTTAGTTAAACTTAGTCCGTCATGGGTTGCCTTTTAACAATCCTCGGGAGACGGGTGTCCTCGACCCCCTGTCCGAAAAACTCCGTCTTCATACGTTCATGTAATAAACTAACGGTCATCGAATGCGTAAACGCAATAAACCCTTTCGGATCAAAGGACAAAACCTCTTCCGTTACCGTGAGGTGAGGTCATGAAAACGGACCTTTTAGGGTACCTGCCTCCTCGGACCATCCGACATTAGGGACCCCAGCGATCTCTGTCTGTGCTGACTCACTGAAGGGAAAGTGAAAAGTGAAAGTACGTGACCTCTTCCTTTACCGTTGGGTGGGGTCACAAGAACGGACCTCTTAGGGTCCCTGTCCCTTCGGACCACCCGACGGCAGATACCCCAACGTACCTCAGCCTGTACTGACTTCACTGAATCGTCGTCGTCGTCGTCGTCAAAGGACAAACACCACTCAACAGGAGTCCAAAATTCTGGAAGTAGAACTCCCTATCTGTCCGATTCCAAAACCAAAGAAATACGTACACCCGATGACTCCGTAATCTTGGTGGAGCCATATTACCAGAGGAACAAATTAATTAACTGGTTTTGTTTATGTCGTTAGTTACTACGGTGACTTAATTGTCTCACCTGGAGTCTGGGTCTTGGTACGGGGCGTATTATCGGATTCGTACAGAGGGGTTTCCCGGAATGAACTCTTCGTGACCCTAGGAGTCACGTCAACTGTTCTCAGTTATAGTTTTGGCCTTAGGAAATGGGGAATCGAACTGAAGTGAACTTTACCGTTTAAAAGGAAAGTAGTCTATAAATTCCAAGGTGTATAAATCTTAAGTCGTCCTCCCTAATTGAAACTATTTAGTTCTTAACGACGAGTATAGATCTTTTATATTCTTTATTTCGAAAAAATAAAACCAAAGGAAAGTAAATTTCTAGTGTATTTATACGAGTACCAACCTTCGTACGTATGAAGAAACATCTGAAGTCACTACTTTTATCTTATTAATGTGTCACCTACCGTAAAGATGGATTAGGTAAGTAGTTTATAAATAACTCCTTGATAATACAGAGTCCGTGACAGGACCTATGACTTTTCTCGTTACCTTTTCAGGAACGGGAGTATTTCGTGAGTGACATCTCACATATGTAACGTGTCGTATGTGTATTACCTCACATATACAACGTCTCCGTCTGTTTCTTTTTTGTTCACTCCCGTTATGCGGTACACTGTCTTTTAAGTAATTTGTCTCACCAGTCCCTTCTGGAGTGGTACTCCTTTTGCAAATCGTTTCTGGAGTTCCTCTACTCCGAAGGGACCACCGAGCCTACTATTTCTTAAAGGGGACGTTACGACCTCTGTTAAGTTAGACACCAAGTCCTTCTAGGGGACCTCTTCCTTTACCGTTGGGTGAGGTCATAAAACGGACCTCTTAGGGTACCTGTCTCCACGGAACACTCGATGTCAGGTACCCCAGCGTCTCTCAGGTTGTACTGACTCAAGTTCCTCAACTCTTAAAAAGATTCCCTTCTCGTAAGATCCGTGTCCTGGGTCTCTGTGATTTCGAGACTCCACCCCGTACGCATAAACTCCTTACCCTTGTCCTAGTCAGACTGACCTCGTTTGACTCGTTCCGGCCCATGTTCTTGTCCTACAATCAAATCTCTACATTCCTACTCCCCTGTCGTACATTTAGTATATCATTGGACCCGATGAGATTCCTAAAACCGAAAAACAGACCTTTTACCCTATAAACCCCTCAAGACTCCTCACAGTGTTAGAATGTAAATTCTTCTCACCATACCGACAACAAATCTCTTACTTGATTTCCCCTATTCTCTCTGGTCCATTGTCGGACGAAGACATTTCGTCCACTCTCTATTGTCACGGAAACCAATACGACTATAATTACCGTCATCACTCCTTACCTACCTAAGACCTGTAAAAACCTACACGTTGGTTGTCCTAACCGTTTACCTACTTTACACTCCATATTCTTGTTCTCTCTTTAGTTCTTACTGAGGTTCCGAAAATCGGACTTGTTGACTTTCCGACCTCAACGGTAAACGAATTATCCTTAGGGTGACCCTATTTGTCCAAACCTCTCTACTTTAATCTGTACACGATAATCTGTGTTATTCAAATTCTGCAGATAAATAATCGATAGATTCGTCGTCACATCTTATACGTCAACCGAAAGACTAAGAAGACGCAGGACTTATATCAGGAAGGTCGATGCACAAAGATATGATGACTCTGTATGTACTTAACGGTGAACTATATTTTGTACAAACACTTGAAGATCTTCTTTAAACCTTGGAGTTGCGACGAAAGTCTCTTTCGTTTTATGATTGTCCTTCTTATATGAAAGATACAAATACTCATCTTTCTCAGGAACGACGATTCAGCGAAATCAACACAGGCTGAGACACGCTGGGGTATCTGCGGTCGGGTGGTCCGAGGGGACAAGGGTCCTAAGAGGTTCGTTCTTGTGACCTCACCCAACGGTAAAGGAAGAGGTTACGTACTTTCACTTTTCACTCTGACTTCAGTAAGTCAGCACAGACTGGGAGTCGCTAGGGTACCTGACGTCGGAAGGTCCGAGGAGGTAGGTACCCTAAGAGGTCCGTTCTCATGACCTCACCCCACGGTAACGGAAGAGGCTCTTCCTCAGGGTCTATCTCGATTAAGACGGTTGTCGTCGACGTTGTCCGTGGTTTCTCATTTTCTCTCGTCCAAATTGACGTCAAGTTAGAGTTTATCCGGCACCAAAATTCACAAAGGTGCGAGAAACCATGATTCATATCTAACCAAACTAAAAGTTCGTGTGCCCGTTTGTTACAAAGGACACGGTCTATACATAAAAACGTGTTTTATCAAACTTTCGAGAGTCGTACTTGTGAGGTTAACGTTGACTGGAGACAGTCCCCACCGTCATCGTGGTTCTGTACCTCGCACTCTTTACCCTTTTCTTTACTTCTCTTTAAATCTCGTTGTCCCTTACCATCACTCCTTTAAAATCCTTTATGTTTTGAATTTCATCTCCAATCTTTTGGTTTACGGAAGACCTCTTTCCGTCCATCACAGTTACCCATTTCGGTCGGAGGACGCGAGTACGCGTGTATATGTGTTATTGTCCTTCACCACCCCTGACTCCACTAGGTAGTCGACCCGTGTCCAAAGGAGGCTTTCCCTCGAACAGCCCCACACCCCCGACCCCCCTTCCGAGAAACAACAGTATGTTCTGACCCTCGTGTCTCACCAGTCTAGAATGGACTAAAATTCCTTTCGGTCTGTAGATCTATAAATACACTTTAGAGGACTAGACATTTATAACAGTAAATCAAGTGTAAAGGCTTCCCGTGATACATTCGGTTTGTTTTGTAGACGTTTGAAGAAAGTCAGAAATCCGGGGGTGAAGTGTTGAAGATTGTGACGATAAATGTATGTTTATCAAAATTGATAACTGATTTAACTCAGTAATTTAAGGTTGTATCAATACTGTTAATAAAGAGGATGTGTCCTCTTGGGTAAGAAAAAACACATCCTGGACCTCAAAGACAAAGTGATACTTCAGGATTATATTTCTTATTTATATTCCATTAGTATATTATTTTTATTAAGGAAACCCCCCAAAAATTTTTATTTTCAATGACTGAAAACAATGATAAGAACGTATTTAGAGGAGTTTAATTTCAGATGTAGTTTAATTCATATTACGTCTTACTCCGTCGGTACGGTACGACGAAGGTTTTATCGAACTGTAAAACGTTTGAAGAGCACTTTATTAAAAAACTCCTACGAATCGAAGTCTTTAATATATTCGACCACCCTTTCCTGACCAAGATTGACCTTGTTTGTTTACCTTCCTCGTCAAAAGTAATACTAATTCCAGTCAGATTTATCAGAAAGGATAGTGAGTAAAAGAGGTGGTAAGTCATATCTTTCAAGGTAATTTTTCGTTCGTATGACCTACTCACTTATCGAAATCTCTTTAGCTACTTAAGGAAACCAAATGTAGGCCTACAGGAGATTTGACCCAATTGGGTTCGTCTGTCGATCTGATCCTAAGCCCGGGACACTAAACTTTTTCTAGACCCGTCTCAAGACAGAAGGTCCTTTGAAAGGAATCCCTGCGAACGGGATACCACCGAAGTAAAGATGAGTATGTCTATCTACCCCATCGCCCGTCCTTAGAAGTAAGAAAAATGATTTCATTAACTCTTTCGTCTATGGGATCTCATCCCACTACAGAATTTTGTGAATAATCGATTTTGCAATACACTCTCTTACTGAATTAAGAAAAGACGAGAGTTGTCCCCGTCCCTCGACTCTGTCGTTCTCGTTCCTCTTTGCTGTCTCCGCAGTCTTCAGACCTTTCCTATACTTGACCTCCACACTCCACAGCGAATTAAGACGGATCACGATCGAGATTAAGGGTCCCCTCGCTCCCACGTTTATGTCTGAAGTTTAGAGGTACGTCACTGTTTAGTTTTACGAGACCCCAAAAAACCCCCTAAAAAAAATTTCATAGACAACGAGGTCTACTTTTATCTTTTCTCGAATCTTAAATCTCTCTCCTTCCTAGTAAAATCAATTAAAGTGGGTTGGGGTTAAAACACATATTAGAGACTACGGAAGTCCTTTTGAAAGGACTGATACCTTTTCTGCACACCTTTTGACACCTCCTTTTTCGTTTGACCTTCTCGAACCGAGGTTCAACTGATTAGATAGAACCAGTCAATGGACATTTACCTCGTCCAGAAGGATCCGTTTGAAACCTCTCTAAACGACTGTATCCGGATTCCTCCCCATTCGGACTCCAGTCTTCGACGACAACTTTTACTCTGGGACGAGTGTTTATTCCTTCAAGAGACGACGTCCGAGACCACGTTTACGGACGATCGGTACACAAACGAGTCACTAAAGAAACCGTGAAACATTTTGGGGGATCCTAAAGTCCTATAATCACGAAGGAGGACTTAATGAGAAGTATTTGCCTTGAAAATCTATTGGAAGTGATGGTCAATCGAAGTACGTTTTAAGGAAAATAACTTTTTCCCTTCTTTCCCTCCACAGAAAAGAGAAAAGGGAACGGAATAGTCCAATCTCGTATAATAAAGAAAAATCTCTTAATCGTATAATAAAATAAGAGTAATTTATGAACCCAATACCTGCAATCAGTGGGGTACTCTAGATACAAGAGTCAGGTGTTGTCAAAATCTATTTCCCCACGAATGTCATTTTCTAATACAACTGAAAAATAAAGAGTTACTTCTTTTTGAGTGGTTTATGGTGCATCATTTGTGAAGACACAAAGTTTCTAGACTTGATCTTCTATCATCCAAGAATCACAACCTATTAGAATGAAATGATTCACTCTAATAATAAATTGTAAAAGTAAACGTTTATTGTACTATGAACTCACTTAGTGTAGTCTTTACCCATTAACAGATGATCAAGTATATCAACTATGAAGTAAAGAAACGGATTTAGGGGAGCCAGAACGAAGTAGTAAAGGGTGTACGCCAGCATTATCGAGTCATCGATCTCCTTCGTTAAGACAAGTTGACTCCCTTCCCTTCTGTTTTAGGTCCGGTTCGACCCTTTGTCGTGGTACCTTTGTCTGGGTGTCGTTTTCTCCTTCACCGGGACCTAAGACGAATCCAACTCGTGGGATTACCGTCCTGAACATACCTCCCCTTAAGAGACAAAAAGGTGATGAGTCGGTAACTCCCCTTCATGTCTTTATGGTCGCCCCTTCACTTCCACTATGACAATCCAGTCTACCTTGCGGTACCTGTAGGAAGCACGGGGTTCGTCATACGTCAGACTCTTGATATACGGTAGAGGGAGAACCAGCCAAGACCTACCTATTCTCACTCAAGACCTAAAGGGACTTAGGATTAGACAAGTGACGGGTAATGATTGTTGAATGACTCTGGACTCAGAGTAGAGATTTTAGTCCTATTATGATATGGACGAGGTAACTTAACATCCTATTAACTTCCTCTACCAAGTCTTTTTTGTCTCGTGTGAGTATCTTGAACTGCGTATCGAGGTCCTCTTTCGGCAGCTCTTAAACAACAACAACAACAATTTCACACACACATAATGTACTTTGCAAACCGTCCAAGGAGTGAGCGACACCTAATCCGTTTCTCCTTTCTACTATTTCGTAACCACCCTCTCCTCTTTCTTCCCTTTAGTCTCGTGACCTTACCTTGTTGGGGTCACTCTCCCCTAGTGTCTATTGAGATGCACCTTTCTCTGTCTGTTTCGTTGTCTTTCTTGGGAATCCATTTCATTCGGTGTCCGTGTTGACACATATAAGAATCTTTTAGTAAGCTAAACGCGTAAGACCAAGATGACGTCAGGACACAATACAAAAGGGTGAAATAGAACACAAGTCGGAGCGGAGTGTGTAAAGTGGTACGGGGAGAAGAAGGAATGTTTCAAAAGACATTCCAAGGAGGGGGAAGAGGAGAGAGTAAGAACGAGAGAAGGGCGTGGGTAAAAAAGGGAGAATTAAGAATGACCATGAAAGTAATACTGAATCAAGAGAAAACGACAAGAACATTTCGTAATGATGGGACGGTCGATGAAAGAAAAAAGAAGGAAGGTCTAGTACTCTTTTGATAAAAAAAGAAAGAGGTTTTCGTTAGGAGAAAAATGAAGTGTTTGAGGAGAGAAAAAGTATAGGTAATAATAGACGGATGACCAACGAGTAGAAGAGAACCGATTAAAAACAAAAAATACGGTGGACCTCTACTAGTTCCTGGTGAGTGTACGTGTACACGATTTATGTCCACAAACGAATGACCGGAAGTCAAAAAGACATAAAGTCTTGGAAACAATCTCTTGTAACGATACACTTGTTTCCCGGAACAGGTAATAGTACAAGAATCTCTATTGATCGTTCGTGTTACATTAACAGGTAGCACTATAAATCTCACCGAAAAGAAGTTTCTATAAAACCTTATATTTTCACAATTTTTTAACAGGTCCTAATAACTTGTCGATGGGTGTAATGAGTGGTTTTTACGGAACAGAACGAAAACGGTTCCATTGACTTCACTTTCACCCAGACCGAATCGACAAATATGATGGAATTACTCGTACTCGTAACAATTTAGTCTGAAATTGGACTTATTTTCACATCTACATGCATTTGCATACTAAATTACTTCTCGTTAAGGGGTTCTTGAAACACACCAGATCTAAGGTGGTACCCTCCCGGTACAACCAACTCTCCTAGGTGAACTTGATTATATCTGAGGAGAACAGCTAAACGGACTCCGTTTCCCGACCAAACGATGTCTATTATATTTCTTCTTTACTCAATGAACAGAAACCTGTGAGACACTGAGACCACTTCAATTCAGAAATTAAGACCAAAAATTAATTCCGGTCTGACTTTAGTAAGGACCCCCTTCGGTGTTATTTTTTAAACAGGGGTTTCAGGGTTACAAAATTCTGAACAGGAAATACACCGTACGTATGTAGGGAAATTCCTCATATATAGGGAAGTAGAGACTTTGCCTCCTGTAAAATATTATTGAAGCAAACCCTCCTTTTTTGACGTAATGCTAGTTGTTCTGACGTAAGACTGGTATCCCGGAGGAGATGACGATGGCCACCAAGACCCGTACCACGCGGTGAACGACAAAAGTAGAGTGAGACTTTCACACTTTCACAATCAGTGAGGCAGTACAGGTCAAGAAACGTTGGGGTACCAGACGTCAGACGGTCTTAGGAGACAGGTTCCTTAAGAGTGAGATGAGTAGATAATGCATACGAACGGAACTCGATAACCAATGCTTCCTATTGGCCTCTAGACTTACTGGTATATGTGTACTCTCCCAAGGGTGTTTTAAGTGACACACGAATTTTACGATAACAACCATTATTACTCCAACTCCAGTAGTACCAGAACAGTTTAGAGAACAACAACAACAACAAGTCAGTTCAGCACAGGTTGAGAAACGTTAAGGTACCTGACGTCGTACGGTGTGGAGGGACAGGGAGTGGTAGAGGTTCTCAAACAGGTTCAAGTACAGGTAACCTAACCTCTACGGTAGGTTGGTAGAGTAGGAGACAGTGGGAGAAGAGGAAGACAGTAGTTAGAAAGTGTCGTAATCCTAGAAAAGGTTACTCAACCGACAAGCGTAGTCCACCGGTTTCACAACCTCGAAGCCGAAATCGTAGTCAGGAAGATTACTCATAAGTCCCAACTAAATGAAATCCTACCTGACCAAACTAGAGGAATGTCAGGTTCCCTGAGAGTTCTCAGAAGGGATCGTGGTTTCAAGCTTTCGTAGTTAAGAAACCACGAGTCGGAACAAATACCAGACTGAGAGTGTAGACATATACTGATGACCGTTCTGTTACCGAAGCTGATATGTCTAGAAAAGACCGTTTCACTGCAGAGACGAAAAACTATGCAAGAGATCCAAATAGTATCGAAAAGAAGGTTCCTCGTTCGAAGAAAATTAAAGTACCTACGTCAGTGGTAGGAGTCACTAAAACCTCGGGTGGGTTTTATTTTAGATAGTGACAAAGGTGAAAAGGAGGTAGATAAACGGTACTTCACTACCGTGGTAAATAAGAATAAATATTATGGAATAAAAGAGGAACTCACTAACCATTTAGAAGAGATGTCTGGTGACTCTTTCCCGTACTACCCTCTTAGAAAAACCTAAGTTTCTAAAAAATTCAATACAGAGTGAAAATCGTCTAGTAAATTACTCGAAATAACATTTTAAGGATCTATTCATCAAAATTCTTAACACAGACGAAGACTTTGGGTCTACATCGTTCCTTTGGTAGACGGGGGAGGTAATGAAGACCGGAGAAGCGTAAAGTTCCTGGAGAGAGAACTCGAGATGACTTTCGCTTTTCGTAATCAGTGAGTCGACACAGACTGAGAAACGCTAGGACATTGAGTGGTCTGAGGAGAACAGGTAGCTTAAGTAGTCCGTTCTTATGACCTCACCCAACGGTAAGGGAAGAGGTCCCTTAGAGGGGGTGAGTCCCTAGTTTGGACCCAAAGAACGTAACGTCCGTCTAAGAAATGACATACTCGGTGGTCCCTTCGGGGGAGGTCGGTTTAACTAGATGTAAAGAACGAATTGTACCTTTAGAGGTCACCGAGGCACAAAGGTAGATGTGGCTCATCTTTGAGAGGACGGGTCGAAGGTGACATCAGACCCTGGACCCGTGTGTGTGAGACGGTGGACGGTGGAACAAAAGACAGGAGAAGAGATGAGATCCCCGAGAGCGAAGAGGTCACGCCTAAGGGTGAAGAGACGGATGGGGGTGTAGCAAGGGGACTGGGTCTCACGAAAAAGAAGACGAATTCTCTTTGAGCGGGTAAAATACTCCGGGTAAATCTTATACTTCTAGTTTAAGATAGAAGAGGTTCTAAGGATATGACTGAAAAGGTTGTTTGGACCTAGGAAAACCGGGAAAGTTCAAGATATTATAGATCTAGGGTATTGGATATGATATATCCTGAATATATACAATAGGAGACATAGTAAATTCACACAAATCAACGAGACAGTACAGACTGAGAAACACTAGGAAATCTGACCATCAGACGGTCCGAGAAGACAGGTACCTTAAGAGGTCTTATGATCTCACCAAACGGTAAAGGAGGAGGTCCCCTAGAAGGACTACGTCCCTAGTTTGGGTACAGAGGACATAGAGAACTAAACAACCGTCTAAGAAAAGGACGACTCGGACAACGAATGGAAGAAATGAACGACCCCTTCGAGCTAATAGTGAATCCTGGGTCACCTTTTTTTGTACTGTGTCTCAAGTCGATTTTCTGATACACACTTTCACACCCAACCCATTTCTCTTTATTCGTTCCGTTTTACTTCGTCGTACCTCGATCGTTGAAGTCCTTTGAGAATTGGTGGACATCCGAACTTTCCCGTTCCCTTGACTTACCAAAGCTCTTGAGGTTCGACATCGACATACTTTCCCGATGGACTGTTCTCGACTCCGGTTCCTTGGACCGGCCGGACACCGTTCGACAGTACCGTCCTTCTGTCCTTCTAGTTCTCGAACTGGAGTAACAGGACTCGGAACCCAGAGAACGGTCTTGAAAGGTAGTCGATTTAGGTCGACCTTCGGTCACCCATACTCTCGGGTGACTACGACAGATATTTCGGGGGGTATCGTGTCTCATCCCACCCTTCTCACCTAGACTCCCCATTTTCCTTTTGTGCGTTGTACACCAGAAATAACTCCCCAACTTTTCAAAGGACCTCATACAAAAGAGGGTTTGATCTGAATTTCCCATCTCTGGTACTGAACACAAACCAGCAACAGAAGGTGTCACGAATCGAGTCACACTTGATCCTTTCACAGTTTTACGTATATGTAACTCTAACATACTTTTTATTTCCCCCTCTCCCGACCAAGATTGGAGGGCGTGAAAAAAAAAATTAACCTCCTATTAACGAAACGTTACAACACAACCATAGACGGTGTGTTGTTGTGTTGTGTTAGTATCCACCACGATCATCATTTCTTGGGTGGAAGATTCATTCCACATTCTTCAAGTCCAAGCTAGAGACCCAACCCTTTCAGGGAATCTCCTCCCGTACCGTTGGGTGAGGTCACAAGAACGGACCTCTTAGGGTACCTATATCCTCGAAACACCCAATGTCAGGTATCACAACGTTCCTCAGCCTGTATTGACTTCGCTGAATCGTGTGTACGCATGTATATATACGTTAGAGAGAAGAGAGAACTTGGAGGAAGAGGGATTAAGGGTGAAAACCAAACGATAGAAAACTTCGTAGATTCGTAATGAAAGGGTTGAGTTTCATTTTAGGTCAAAGGAATTACACCGAAATCGACAGGGAGACTGGAGTCGGGACACTGAAGGATCGAGAACGGGTACGGTGACGAGATCGGTGTACGGGAGATCGACACGGGGTTCATATAAAGGTGAAGTCCCGGACACGTAGACGACCCGGGAAACGGACGTCTAAAGGTGTACGAAACATGAAGAAAGTTCACATGATATTACAACAGAATAGTCTCTCCGGAAGTGACTACTAGGAGTCATTTTGTCATGGTAGAGGGTAAAGAGACAGGGGAGAATGGAGTGTAGTACAAGACATGTCATAGTGAGAGACTGTACACTACATACATAACAGGTAATGAACAATAGGAGGAACGTTGTCTTCTGTTCTGGGTACCTCGTTCCTAGAATGAACGAAACAAGGTTTATGGTTCGAGTTACGGACAGTACATCATTCTCGACTATTAACTAATATATGTATGTATATATCAAAGGGGGGGTGATAAGTTTCATGTCGTAAGGAAACTTTGGAAAGTATTCGGTTTTACCGTAATTCACCTCTTTATCACTGAAATCCTGTATGGGACGATTGTTTCCTCGTCTTATTCAGGTCTATTTCGTCTGTTCAAGTTTCGCTACCACCGAAACACGACTCTACGTCAAAGTCCCCTTTCTTAAACCACCACAGTGAGACCAAGGAACCCTACACACTACGGAGATTCTTGAGTAACGTTTTGTTTACAACTTCCCACAATAAAAGCGAAAGAAGAAAAAAAAAAAAACATTTTTATTTTTAGGAGAAACCTAAAGAAAGACAATCCCTTTCGTCCAGGAGAATATCCAGAAAATTTCTTCATTTCACCTCACCTTAGTGAAAAGTAACAAACATTCAAACTTACACCTATGAGTGAGAATCGGGTAGGATCCGATTCGATTTGACACGTGGTAAATTTACAAAAATAACTCAGACACGATTCCGTTCGGTCCTCGTCACGGGTAACGTCGGGTGAGGTAGGGTGATCGGGGAAGGATCGAAGTCTAAGGACCTCTTCCTTTAACGTTGGGTGAGGTCATAAGAACGGACCTCTTAGGGTCCCTGTCTCCTCGGACCACCTGACGGTAGATACCCCATCGTGTCTCAACCTGTGCTGACTTCGCTGAATCGTCGTCGTCGTCGTCGAAGATCTACCGTAATGAAAACCAATGTCACAGTGGTTTCTAGGGTTCTCGACCTTGATTTCCAGGACAGGGGATGAGAAGAGACCAAACGTCTTAACGTGGTGACAAAGAAAGTGTCGTCTGAAGGGTCCTCTTTCAGTAAGAACCTCAACGACATGATAAGAATAAATGAGTAAGGAATGGTCCATGTTCCTGGACATACCAACGACCGCAGGACCTTAGTCGAACAAAGACCGACCATCGAGGGTCACACCGGACCACTAGGACAGAGGACCACGGACTGAGATGATCGTTCACGAGACACTCAACTCGGTCACCGTCCCCTACGAGACCGGATCCCCGGACGACCCCCGGGATGGACCACTACCGGGAGGATAGGGAGACTTCGAGGACCTGTGTCACCCGTGGTGAAACGACCGTGAACAGGACCACCGTAGTTTCCATCTCCGGGACGTGTCGTGAGAGGTGTAGGTCCTATATCGAAAAAGAAAAGAGACGAATGAAGAAAAATTGTGATTGAGACAGGAATCCTACGTCAACCTTTTTTTCGTCTACTTGGTCGGGATTCTTTACGACCTATTATACGGATCGGAAAGGTCTGTGGATCAAGTGGATCCCGTGTTTACGTAGGGGGAAAGGGTCCTGATTCCTTTGACCGAGACATTCATGGGACTGGTCTTGTGGTGGTTGGACGAATCTGTGAAGTATAGTGGTCGAGAGATCACCATGTCTGTAAAGAAGGTCTAAAGGTGTGGTCGTCACCGGTGTCTCCGTTTATGGTCACCGGTAAACCAATACTGTAGGTACGGGGGTAGACTCCTCCATTATAAGGACTTGAAGTCCGGTACACCAGAACTATAAGAAGAGATCTACCAAGACCTGGAACCACTACCTGTGTCCCTACTATGGCAGTCATTTACCATGGGAAGATTCCCCGCAATCCGAATTGACTGTCCAGATCTAATAGGTTTTCCTCAGTCAAGGAATCCTTAATGGAATCAACGAAATTTTCTGAAACATGAAACAAAAGTGTAAAGGTATCGATCATTTCAAAGTCTAGTAAGTATGGGGTTTACATAGTAGTTATAGGGATTGGAATACTTGTATCATCATGATTGAGAGGGAGGGACAGTGAAGGTCGAAGGAGATAAAACTTGACAAATGTAAAGAGGGTTTCCTGTGATACAAAAGAAGATGAACCACGGTGACGTGTAGGATAAGAAGACGGACCGAACAGACTGACGGTTGGAGGGTTCGTGGAAATTGTAGTGTCGTGAAAACTCCGGTCAGTGGTGAATTCGACTTCAGTACTAAGGAAGGGTACCTGGTGGTGACACGGAGGACGGACGGAACTAAAGACAGGGTAGCGTAGTAATTCATAGAGTAGAGGGGATGACCTAACACTAATAATTATAGGTACCGGTCTCGGTTCCTGAGAAATAAATTTACATGTCGAGGTCATAGTTATCACAGTTTTTATACAATCCACGAATGACGAATAACGAAGTAACTTATTTTCTTAACTCCAGGATTGTCTAACGGACCGACTTCGGAAAGGGTGATGTAGACTACTAAGTAGGACAGGAGATCCGAGTCGTGTATGATTTAAGAAACATGTACAAAGACCCTATTTCTATAATTCACTCACTTATTCAAAACTTTGGTCGTTACAAGAACATGTAAAGGTTAAAAGAGACACTAGTCGTCAAAAGGATCACTTCTTAGTTGAGGGAAGATGTTCTGTGGTCCGACTTAAGGGGTTTCAAAGAAAGAACGAGTAGGACGGATAGACAATAAAGTTAGACCTAAAACATTTGTAAGTCTCGTCTACTACAAAAATGTTACCCGTTCTTGGTTTGTTGTCTCAGAATGATTGACTCACCTCGGGGACCACAGGACCACTGATAATAGTAGTTATGTTGAGACCAGACCAATATTCAACACTACTAATTTGTACTATCATAAACACTTTCCCAAGATATGTCTCTAATTATATCGTATTAATCATTACTACGTAATCTTATTATTTCAAACTCCCATTGAGGATCTTAAGTGGATCAAGTAAGAGGAACTTTCGAGCCCGTCACGTAAACAAGTATAAAGATATAAACGGTAATTATGTCCAACCTTGGTAGTTATTATTTATCTTACTCTCTTCAGGGTCGTTAACATTTATCATTAAGTCTCCAGTTATTCTTATACTAAAAATTCAGAAACTAAACTTTCTATATCGTAAATATTAATTTTATCAGTTTCTATGATCTGATTAACGTTTAAAAGGAATTCTTTCGTTTTTTAATTTTTTACCTTTAACGTGAACAGTACAGTGCTTCGTTATGTGATCCTTTTCAAGAGATTTGTATGTCAAAAGGAAACTGGTTTCAATTACTAAGTAACACACACACTAAAAGGAAGCGACCTTTTTGTCACAAGGAAAAGGAGTACAAATTACGCCTTTAATTATAATAATTGTACCTAAGGTGTTTGATACTGTAGATCGTCAATAACGAAAAGAATAAGTACTTTTTCGTCTTATCAATCGAAGACAACTTCATATTATTAATAAACTCATTTTATTGTCACAGTGCAGTATAGTTTTAACTTAAAAACCGAAGTGTAAAAAGTAAACTTGTAGTCAACATACCTTCCGAGTGATTCTTTTCCTTTTGTCATACTTTTATTAATAAAACTTTCCCTTCCTTCCTTTTCTCCACACTCCAAAGAATTTTTCGGTTCCATCACATTGTGTCGCGTCCCAATCTAATCTCCCTGAGTCTTTTACTAAGATCGAAGTTGAGACGATGATTCCTTAGGGAAAAGTAACTCATGACTTATACAAAGGGGTCCGCTTAGACTCACAGTATCGGACACTACTGTTCGTTTCCCCTGATACGAGAAGACCCTGGTCTAGTCCTGGTCTAGAAGGAAACATTTCCGAATAATAACCTAACTGACAAAGTCACACCAAGATCAAATAATTCTCTTCCGTGTCTCTCCTGGGCAAACTCCATGTATAATGGTCAGTGTTAAAATACGAAACGGTGGACAAGAGAGACGGTCACGGGAGTTAGGAACGACGGGGCACACCCTAGGGACTTCTGAGACTTTCCCAGTGTGACATTGAAACTTTGTGGGTAAACCCCCGTAAACGTATTTCGACTCTCACTACAACGACTGTCCAACGATACTGTTAAACGTTTGTCATCTCCCCTACCCAGGGGTAAGACTAAACTTAAACGTGATCGAGTCCGGACGTGCGAACTAGACCGGTCGCCGGCGTCTCAGGGTCCTGTCTGAATTGCCTGGGTCCGGGGGTCCTCTTGAAGTCTTTGGTCCGTTTAGAATCCTTCTTTCGCGTTCCGTTCGAAGGGCGAAGGGCGGAGGGGAGGGCGACTTCATTGTTTTGGACACTGGAAACGTGTTTCTGGACTCGGTGTCTGCTGTGCTCCGCCCACACTCTTCCCGTTCGTCAAAAGGGCAGACGTTCCCTTTCTCTCCGACATATACCGTTTTATTTTTCCCTTTAAGAGGTGCACAGACCCTACCCTTTCCCTTTCTCTGAAACACAGAGACCTCCTCTCCTTAACTTCCATAGCGAACCCTTCCACACAGAGAGGGTCACCGGCTCGTCCCTTTCCGAGCCTCAACAATTCCTTTACCCTCCACAGAGACTACAAATAAAAACGGATCGTTGGGTGTCGGTCGACGAAGGGGCCGTCGGCAGGTGTGCGCGGAGCGACGGAGGGGAGCAGGATCGCTGACCTCTCGCCAGTAAACCACAGTCATTTGGGCCCTCCCTCATACACGCCACCTCCACCTCCACCTTCGCCCTCCCGTCGGGGGAGGAACCGGGTGCAAGACCCAGTGGTCCGATTCCGAGCCGAGAGGTTTCCCAGATCTGAATGGAATCGGTCCACTGGGAGCGTTTTGATTCAATAAAAGTGCTAGTCTACCCCGCTACCCCACCAATTCGGTGACCCTGGGCCTTCCGCCCCTCCCCCCGCCCGTCATAACAGACGCTCGTCGGTAATCCAAGCCTTTCGACTTTTACGTATGCACAAACCCCTTTCGCGAGCCTTCCCCTTCCCCCAAAAGACGTCACTAAAGCCACCCTCCCTTCGCCACCACCCAACGCGACCCGCCCCTCTCCTGCTCCGGCCCATCCCGTCTTCCAGCAATCGACTCCGCGGCTCCCCTCGTTACGTCTACCGGCCTCCCCCTCCGCTTCCCGCTCGCCTCCGACGCCTCAAAAGGCCCCTCACCTCCCCACAGATGCGGCTTCTGACCCCCGCCCCCGCTCGCCCCTCCCTGAAGCCACCCGCCGACCCACCCCCTCCCCACCCGCGCCCTCGCTCACCGCGCCGCCGCCACCCCCTCGGGCCCCCGCCCCGGACGGGCCGCCGCCTCCCTCGCCCCCGCCCCGACGGGAGGACCCGGCACGCCGCGCGCCCGAGGGCCGCTCACACGCGCCCCCGCGCGGACGCGCCCGGGCCCTCCTCCGAGGGCTCGCTCAGCCGGGTCCGCCGCGTCGGGCGGCGAGGGGGCGCGGGATACGCTCCCTTAGCCCCTCCGGGCGCCGCGCGGCCCCTCCCGCTCCGTACACGTGCCCGGCCTCCCACGACTCCGGCGGGCTCCTTCTCCTCCTGCCGCCGCCGCCGCTCCTCTCGCCCCCCGAGCGCCGCCGCCCGGGCCCGGCTCCCCTACGTCGCCTGACACACACAGACTGACATCGACTGCGCTCCGCCGCTCCTCCGCGGCCTCTAGGCGGTTTCCCCGTTGGTCCCCCGCCGGCGCCACCGCCGGCGCTCTTCATCGTCGTCCTGCCCGCCGCCGCCGCCGCCTCTGCCGTCGGAACTCTACGTAAAAGAAGAGGTCGCCGGTACAATTGGTCCTTTGGAAGCCGGCGGCGAGGGCGGCGGATGGGCTGGCCATTCCTCCGGGCCCGGGGCGACGGGGGCGGCCGGGGGCCCGGTCGGGAGCACCGCGGCCGCGGGCGACGGTCGTCCTGGAGCTTGTTTCAGACGCGGCACTGACCCGCCGCGCCCCAAGGGGCCCACCTGCCGCGCGGGAGCGGAGTCGAGTAACAATTGTGCGCCCGGGGCTCCGAGGAGCCTCGCCTCGGGAGGCCGACCTGACCTCGGCAAGGACTGGAGGGGGCAGACCCCGAGCCGCTACGCCGCCGCGGGCCCAGCCGTCAGGTCAGGGCGAGGCCCGGATGCCTGCGGGCGTCTCACCTGGCGGCCGGGCCGAGTCGGGCCGAGGGACCGCCCCAGCGCTTGAGCGAGCGCGCGCCCCTCGGGATGAATTGAAACGTCGGCGGCCTCGGGGCGGGCGCCCGCGCGGCCCAAAGACGCAGGGTCCGGAGGGCGGCGAGGACCCCGCGAACGTGAATTCCAGGGACCGAGCCGGGCCCCCTCTCGCCCGAGGCGTCGGACCTCCCCACCCCACCCCACCCCGCCCCGCCCCGGTGCCCCAGGGTCACTGAAAGAGGGGGAACTGGGAGAAAACAGAGGAGGGCGCGCACCGACGGTCCGGCTCCTCCCCTGTCGCGGCAGGCGGTCGAAGTCCGAAGGGGCCCCGAACCACGCCCCCGGGGGGCCTCGCCTCACCCCTGGCCGGGCGGGAGGGGGTAGCGGGACGGCGGAGAGGCTCGGTCGTTGCGACGGTGGCGTCGGGTGTGCCACTCTGGGTCGGGCACCCGCCGACCCTACCCCTGCTCCCCGCCCTCTCCCCGGGCCCCGTGGTCGTGGGCCTGAACCCTCGAAGACGTCGGCCCTCTCCCCTCTCTCCAGCTTCACGCTCACAGAGGTGCCGGGACCGGTCACCGGAAAGGCCCTGCGGCGGGAGACCTTGAACCCGCTCGGATTTCGACGTCGGTGTTTCCTCCTAAGCACCGTGCCCGGGGAGTGAAGGGGAGGCCTCGGGCGGGTGGGGACGCGAGGAGAACGAAGCTTGAAGGAGGCCGAGAGAAAGGGGAGAAAAAAAAGGGCCAGGAACGAAGGAGCTCGAGGAAAGGGTCTGGGCTATTTGTAGGGAGGGGGAGGCGGTGGTTCAACCCATCACCTATAAATATCTTTATCTAGACACAATCCCAGTCGGGCCGACAGGACGGACCTTTTATCTAGGGGGTTTCTCGGATCGTCCGGACCGGAGTCGGTCGTCCCTCGTGGCGGTCAACAGGGGGCGCACACCTTCGTACAAAATACTCACGATGTCCAAACTCGTATCGTCTTTAACATTAATTGTAATTGTTTTTATTCTCGGCGTCGACGTCAGTTTTGTCCGGTGGGGACATCCAAAGACGTCAACCCATAAGTCTTCCTTTCCCGGTCGAAACGAAGGGTCCCTCCACCCTTCCCTCCCGTGAACTTTCCCGGTTCTCCCTCCACTCTCGGGTCGTGGTCTGGGCACCGACGTCTCTAGCCGTTCGACCTGAACTGAAGTCGCACATGGAGAAAAGAGTCAGGGTCTCTCTCGGGAACCTACCACCGACTGTCGGATCGTCTCGACACGTGGCCTCCTCCACTACCAAAGGTCCCAGAACAAATGCATAAGGAGACCTAGAAAGTCTCCTTTGCGGATTCTACCACGATTTACTCCCCGTGAACGATCCCTATACCGAAACAAACGGTTCACTTTCAATTCAAGAAAATCTTTTCCGGTAAAGATCGGATGTCTCCCTATCGAGACTCCCAGTACACGATACGCCTTTGAACAAATAGTCCCCTCTTAAACACTCCCTTACCGGTTTCACCTTACAAAAGACAATCTGGACTTGTAGACACATGTCAAGGTGTCCTTTTACAAAAGAACAATTTAGAAGAAAGAGAGAGAGGAAGAGACAGAGAGTACTGTGTAGATCTGGGTCCCCGATTCTTAAGTGACGTGTCTTCAATTGGTTAGACACCCCCGACACCAACTACCTTCGCTTAGTCATCTGACGACTAAGACGGACAAGAACAGTGGCACTACAAAATCAACTCTTTAACGGTAACCCAAAATCCACAAAGTCAAACAAACAAACCAAACCTTAGTAGACTGTTGAACCTTCATATTGTAGGTCAAAAAAAGGTACAGACTTACATTAGTGTACTGAACAACACTGGACCTTTGCTTTATGATGAACCGAACGTAGACCTAAGACCAAAAAATTCTCACCCGAAACGAACTAGTCTTGGAGAAACGTTTACTTTACACATATTCTACTACCTTTTACTTTCCACTGATGATCTCCTCATCAGACACCCTCTGGTCTTTACTTTTCTATGCACCCACGAAGAGTCGAGAGGATTACTATCACGAATATAAAATGACACCATAGATAAACTAAGTGGATTTTGAAGTTCCACGGTAACTAATCTTCGAACCAAACCTTTCATACTCAAAACCAAGACCAACAACAAATCAAAACTAAAATAAATGTGTTATAACGTCTGAAGGAGTTTACCCACTCATTTTCCTGGTGCCCCAAAATAGACCAAGATGAGGAAGTAAAAAACCTACTCCTCTCGTCTGTTCAATTGACCAAACCAGCTCTACGGACTCGATTAAAGTCACTTTCGACCTCGATTTCGGGCCCGGGAGGACTCAGGTCGAAATGTATGACGAACTGACGATTAAGATCCTTTAACTTGACCAAAGAAATATTTACGTGTTTGGAATTTCTAGGTACAAAGATATACAGAAACTCTAAAAATTTTCAAAAATCAAAAATTAAGGTGTCGTCAATGTTGATGCTTAACGATAATTACTAACTCATCCCCTTCGTGATACTTCTTCTTTGATCAACGGACACAAAAGGGAACACTCACTACATCATCCATCTATTTATGTACTGACACTCTTAATATTTGAAACCTTAGACCACGTAACGGGAGAACAAGGAACAGAGGTACCTATAGAACATGCAATCAGTAAAACAAATAGAGAAAACCAGGATTTCCGTATGGATCCTTGATAAGACTAAGAATTATCAAAAAGAAAATTACAAAATACCCCCTATAATTAAACGAATAAATTTTTTAAAACTTTATAGTCATAACACAGTGAAAATATTGACAAATTACGAATTTCGTGAGAGGTCAATGGTCAAAATGACAACATTTTATTAACTTCTTACTTATAAGGGTAAAATTTTTTATCATCTCAAACCATCTTCTTTTCATCTGTAAACTGAGTCCCGGTGTGTCTGGTAGGCACAAACTCCTCCTCGATTTTAAGACTAGAAAAACCCGAGTCAAGAGAAGGGTATTGTGATATATCGTAAAGATTCTACTGAGAATTTTGAGGGTCTTTACAATTGTGTCCCTTCATACACACTAAAAGGGAAAATAAAAACCTTCTCTAATTTTGATGGTTTAACCTATCTGATAACAAGAATATATTAAAAATCACGTTTCTACAAAGTACCAGTTTCTCCCGAAAAAATCCCTAGAGACGAAATTAGGTATGTAAAATCCATAGATTGTTAATGTAGGTGAGTGACACAATAAAAATTTAAGTTGTCCGTGACACGCTCTATCCGTAACCGTTTTTTTCCTTTTTCGTTCATTCTCCAAAATTTGTAGGAATTCAAACACCATATCAGGACCGGATACATAAGACCTTTACAAAACCGTAAAGATCCCTAAAAAGGGGGAAAAATATCTTGTCAATTAACACGAAGACTGGGTCTAACACTAACATCTAAGGATACCACAAATTCTGTTATAGGAGGAAATGACCTCGGGGAGTTTACTTAAAGGAATTGTAGACCTTTCAAAAATTCTAAGGTGTACAGTGAAAATCCATAAATCAACTACGATAATAACAAAATTGCCCGACAGGAACGGAGGTACAGAGACGAATACATAACGTTAGGATTGTAAAACACTGAAGTCAGTGGTCACTGTTCAGAACTAAGGGGTACAAAAGAATACTTCGATGTTTCCATCAACAGTTCTTATTGAGTTTCTCCACTCTCAATTTTTCCTCAACGACTGTATGTAAGAAGGTAAGTCGTCTTTAACTGACTCACGAATGACATACAAACCTAAATACAGCTATTCCTACATTTTTCTATTCTCCACTGGGGTGGGACCTTGACGAGTGTAGGACCAACCATATAGTCCACACTTTTGTCCACACTTTACTTTATTCATAATTATATAGTCACGAGACATTCGTACGACCTTCCCTTTCCCTGAAAAAGTTTCTCCTCCCCTCTCAACTTGACCGGTAACTTCCCACTCATCCTCAAAAGGTGTATCGGGTGCAATCGTTCCTCTAAAGGCCGTCGTGAACCTTTCCTGTCATCAAGATCGAAAGGAAAGTCAAGTCAAGTCAGCGAGTCAGCACAAACTGAGAAACGTTGGGGTACTTGGCGTCGTGTGGTCCGGAGGGACGGGTAGTGGTTGAGGGCCTCAGGTGGGTTTGGGTACAGGTAACTCAGCTACTACGGTAGGTTGGTAGAGTAGGAGACAACAGGGGAAGAGGAGGACGGGAGTCAGAAAGGGTCGTAGTCCCAGAAAAGTTTACTCAGTCAAGAAGTGTAGTCCACCGATTTAATAACCTCAAAGTCGAAGTTGTAGTCAGGAAGGTTACTTATAGGTCTTGACTAGAGGAAATCCTACCTGACCAACCTAGAGGAACGTCAGGTTCCCTGAGAGTTCTCAGAAGAGGTTGTGGTGTCAAGTTTTCGTAGTTAAGAAGCCGCGAGTCGAAAGAAGTGGTAGGTTGAGAGTGTAGGTATGTACTGGTGACCTTTTTGGTATCGGAACTGATCTGCCTAGAAACAACTGTTTCATTACAGAGACGAATGAGTGATGATATGATTCGTGTGATACGGAAAATGGAACAAATTGGGAGGATTGCGGGGATTACTCCGTCGAAACAATGGGAGAAATATGGCTATTCCCGGGACTTCAAGTCTCTCTAATTAACGGGTTCCAGTGTATCAAACTTCACCACCTCGACTCTAAGTAAAGGGAACACAGATTAACTTTTAGGGACTTGTGGATTGGTAATACTTTGTACTGGAGTGGCTTTTCTCTCCTTATATTTTCTCTCACACGACAGAGGTACCCAGCATCCCTTAGGTCGAATAATAAGAGTCTCTCTCACACTGTCACCATCCACTGTGACCTTTCTGAGTCCAGTAAATCCGAGTCGTAAAATCTTGGAGTACAAGAACGGACACTCAAGAACTCAAGAAACACCTTTACCTCACGGGTGTACTTGGAATCCGTTTCAGTTCCCGTCACACTCACTGTAAAAGTCACCATTGAGGTCTTTGTAGTACCTCTCTTCTCCGCCACTTAAGATCCGAATCTTCGTTTTCCTGTGCACTCCTCCGACGAAGGCAACAGGGTCATTTTCTATGTTCTTACGGTCCGCCCTATCGTACCGACCTCACCTCACCCAGTCAATCTTTACTGTCACCCCGAGGTACCACTGAACCTTTCCATGTCCTCTATGCCTCTACCTGACTCACTGATAAGCCCTCCCACTGAGTCATCCATTTCTTAGACGGACGGTTACGTTCTCTGGATCTAAACTAGGAGACACCCCTTCTATGGGACCTCTTCCTTTACCGGTGGGCGAGGTCATAAGAACGGACTTTTTAGGGTACCTGCAACTTCGGACAACTCGATGTCAGGTACCCCAGCGTTTCTCAAGTGGTGTTGACTCGTATCGTCGTGTCGGAAAAGAACAAGTCTTTGAGTCCCAAGACCCTCCTTCTTCACCAAACTCACCTTTTTCACACTCAACTCAAACTCAACGGGCGCTCCTTCCGTCGACTAGACATCAACCTGTGTCCACTCAGAACTCAAGTCCCCAGTACCTAGCCTGAACAGATTCGACCTCCACAAGACCCTCATTTTTCGGTGCTCGTTGAACTCCGAACTTGGGACCCCCTTGGGACCTTGGGAGGAACTAACGACGACACCTCCTCTGGTTCTCTTCCATCAACCATCTCTGGCTCCAGGAGGTTAATTAACCGTTTGAGATCGAGATCAGTGAGTCGAAAACACTACCATAAAATTTAATACGTCTTGTAATTTTAACGATAATACTTTTGACTTCAGCCAAAGACTTCGAGTCTTACAAAATGAAACGGGAGAAAAATATTGAAGGATATCGAGGTTCCAATTAAAACAGGGGTCACTTCGGAGTATAAAAACATGACACATATGACCACTACAACCAAAAAGAAGACTTTAGAGAGGTCCGACGGGACTTCTCTTACCAAGAGATCCTCTGTATATAAAGATTAAAGTCGAGGAAACTAAGGACTATGAACTTTCTGGTGTCACCCCTCCTCCTCTCCATGTCTCTCACTCCGAACCTGTTTTTCGTAATCTGTTCGGACATGATGCAAATATATATGTAGGTCCTGAAGGGATTAAGTAAAAATACTTGACGAAACGAAAACCGTTTCTTACTCCTATTTTATTGAACAGATCGATGTGACTGTCTTCTATTCAAGTAAATCGTATCTTATGGTAGACACTCAAATCATCTTCCCAAGTCGATCTTCAGAACGTCTTTAGATTCTTCATTTTAGGGAGTCAGTCACTTTAGTGTGAAGTCTGTCCGGGTTCATGACTTGACATAAGAGGAAACAAAATCTTCTAACGTCTCTTTCGTGTACGGAGTCTATCACGTAGTCAATTTCTTTTAAACTTCCAGAACCTGAGGATCATTCTACCTGAACCTTAAAGTAAAACATTAGACGACGATTCAGCGAAGTCAGCACAGGCTGAGACGCTGGGATATCTGCCGTCGGGTGGTCCGAGGGAACAGGGACCCTGAGAGGTCCGTTCTTGTGACCTCACCCAACGGTAAAGGAAGAGGTTTCGTATTTTCACTTTTCACTTCCACTTCAGCGAGTCAACACAGGTTGAGAAACACTGGGGTACCTGACGTCGGATGGTCCGAGGAGGTGGGAACCCTAAAAGGTCCGTTCTCATGACCTCACCCCACGGTAACGGAAGAGGTTAAGACATTAGATCCATCAGGGTTAATACTAACTTAATACTATAAAGAACTTAATACTATAATGTATCTCGTGAAGATACGTAAATCACTATACATTTCGGGTTCTCTATCCCAAATCCTCTACTACCCTTTTTGACTTTCAACTCCTGAAGTCGAGCAATTGACATATGAGGACTTCCCGACACACCGATCTGGAGTCTCTTGTGACTTACTTACTCTACCTAACGTTTATCGTTCAACTAGAAATTCGAAAGTATATTTTTTTTTAGTGGACGACTCTACGAAAATTCTGAACACTCAATAACAGACTCCGACCGTTCTTAAGGATTGACCCTCCCCTAGGACCGACAATCAAAAGAAGGTGGAGAGTGGAGAACCGGTATTATTGCGAACTCTCTTTAGAGTCCATCTAAGAGACATCCTTCCGACCCCGGGGGACCGAATACGGTAGTGAAAACAAGTATGTTCTTACAAGTCCCTACCGAACACAAGGACTTTATCTTTAGTGATGTAACATAAGGAACAACCTTTCGACCCATAGGGTCGTCGCCCCTCTTTATGTACAAAACTCTCTCGGTTCGGTAACTGGTTTCCTTCCGGGCTCACACCGCCAACCTAACAACCCGACCTACCGGAATTTACCAGTAGTGTCAGTCACGTCGGGTCTCTGAATTTTATCCAAACCCCAAATGTTCTATGATGCCACGTATAGATGTACCCTTAGAAAAGGTCGGATTTTCATGTCAAGAGACGAAGACCTAGTACATGAAAGGATCCACATTAATCAAACTAAACGTTCATCACCTCTTCTGGTTCTTACTTCTGTCGTCACGAGAGTCTTGTCTCGATTTACGGTCTCTACCTCATCACTTGCTCTGACCGGACCAGGGATGGGAGTACCACTATTTCTTCGATGATCACTTCACACTTTTTACAACATTAGGCCCCCGCCCTCTCGGTCATCTCACGACTGCACAAGCACGCGAAAGACATAGGAAAGTAGAACTACAGTTCATACCCAACTTACCTTACAGATACTATGGTGTCACGGAAACGATTTATAATCCATCTCTTACTACTGGTTCTTTGGACTAGAGACGGAGGTGACTCTTGAATGAGATTCCTGGGACTTTTGTACATGTCGTTTGAGAAGCAATCCACGTCGTCAAGACCTCAGGAAAGAAGAAAAAGTCTAGGGATCAAAGTATCGGTAGGGGTCGGGGAGTCGGAGTCCCCGTCGTCAAGACCTCAGGAAAGAAAAAGAGGCCTAGGGATCAAAGTATCGGTAGGGGTCGGGGAGTCGGAGAAGACGGAAACAGACTCCGATAGACGCAGTACTACAGGTGAGAGGGACGCCGTCACAGCCACTCCAGGGACGACGCACGTGTCGAGAAAGGAAACTTCTTTGGACTATGTCTGACATGAAAGTTTGGTTTAACCTAAAGCATTTCCACCCCCACCCTCGGTTGAATATATTATCGGGAAAACTTGTTTGGCGAAGACAAGGTAACTACAAGGGAGAGACTTAAGGTCTAACCACCGTCATTCGTGTGTTACTTACTGGTGGATGTGCAGTCGTCGGTGCCTGTCTAGGTCCAAGTCGTCGACAAACTCCTATTGTCATTGTTCGCCTGTCACGAGTGCTGTGTTGGTTTACCCGAATGATGCCACCCGTTTTGCCCCAACGGGCACCACGGCCTCGCCGTCGACCTCTCGTAGGTGTCTGCCGTCCCCTCAAGGTGGAGAGACTTCAGAGACCTTCCGTACCCCTTCCACTTTCGGTGTGGGTACTGCGGACTCGTTCGTTACTTCGTTATGTACGTTTTTGATTGGTCGAAACTTGTGGTACTCTAAAAGTCGATGGGACTTTATATGAAGAACCCAGGTTTACGTTTCTTCGCGGTCCCGTACTGTCCGCCCGGGTTGTTGCCACCGATGCTACTGCTGGTCCCTAGGATGCACGTCCACGGGGTGCTAGTGCACCGAATGTCCATGCTCCAGGAGTTCCAGTAACCCTTCCCCTCGAAACCCGTCCACCAGTTCCGGATACTGGTGTTTCAGGTGGTCGTGCACCGGGACTTCTACCACGCCTTGCTCTTCGCGAAGGTGGCCGTCCGCCGGCTCCTCTAGGCGTAGGACCTCGTAGACGCGTTCGTCCTGTTCCTGTTGTGGTACTTGCAGTAGGTGTACGACCTCTTGAAGTGGAAGGCGTTGGTGTAGACGTACTGCAAGCTCGACGAGTCGTACTTGGAGATACTCGAGTAGTTCTTCTTGTTCAAGGTCCCGAAATCAGACGGAGACCAAGCGTTCAAGCGGGTGAGGTAGGACGTCACGGACCTGCGAAACGTGTTTTTGTCCTATTAAGTGACACTGAACTTCGGGCTCTTGTAAAACAACTTCGTCGTCCCATCTTCGCCCTAATTTCACTAACTAAAACCGAGGTCAACAATGCTCGTGGTCGCCCAGATGTGTATGTAGGTTAGGGCAAAGATGGCCCGGGGCCTTCACTAGGAGCCGCGGTCCATGCCGTACGGGTAGCTGTACACCTCGGACCCGACGTAGGAGCGTCTCGAGGACTGGCCTATGGGGGAGAACGGACCCCTCCTACTTCCCCTGGTCGACCGGACATACTAACTTGACGACCCGTACGGGAGGGTCTTTGACGACCTACGTAGGTTTGCTCGGTTTTTAAAACACTCGAGGTTCCCAATAGGGGCAATAACGTGACAGTGCTGAGAGAGTCTGCCGAGACACCAAGAGTTACCACCGGCGAGGGCCTCTCCCTTTGACTCCCCGGGTGGTCTCTCGTCTCTCACCCCCTTACGTGACTTCCCCACACTGCTAGGGGAGAAGGAACTGAAGAATTTTGTCACAAATCTTACCCTAGGACGTCAAGCGTACTGGGGACCGGTCCGAAACGCCGTGGGGACCGACTCCTCCGCCGACGGTTTCGGAGGCTGCCCCCTCTTCTGCAGACACTTCTCCTAGTGGCTCTCGTGACCACGATAGTGTAGGTAAAGGTTCAATGGAGGTGGAAGGTCGAGTCGAAGGTTTGACTCCTGATTAGACCGTGTCTACTGTCTACGATTACCCTTATAAGTCGTCTCCTGTCATAACGGTTTTGACCAATCGACTCGACTCGGGGGGCTACGACCATTAAGACTTTCTATGCTGTAACGACTCGGAATAACCCAACTTTTTCTCATCGAGTCTGGACAAAAATAAACGAATTATTGAGCTGAGTAAACATAGAAAAGCCGTGAACAAAATTACATTCTTTCAACAAACAAAACAAAATATTTTATGTACCCCTGTTACGAAATTCAAAAATATGAAAGACTTTGACAAAAACACAAGATTTTCATGCTACTCGGAATGACATTAATCACACCGTCTCATTATTTGTAGTCACCGTCCGGTAACTAGTGCAGTACTGACGGCGCGTAGATGTCTAACCACAGTCTCTGTAAGTGATACAGAAGTACCAAGGATCACATAAGAGGGGCTCCACTATCGGAGACTTCCGGCGGGGGGCGGGGTTCGGGAAGAGAGAGGTGTGAGGTCCAAGAAGTGCGTGTCCACGTCGTACAGGACGAAGCAAGAGGTAGTCAATCGACCCACCATCACTACCACCCTCCTCCTACCAGTCCTGCTTTTACCATAACATTCTTTTTGACGTGGAATCTCCAAAAAAAGGGACTCTATCACGAGTCTCTGTTTTAGGGGTGTCAACGTTACGGGTCAATCGTAAAACTGCAAGATTTCCGACCGGTTCGTCTGGACCACCTACTTACCTTTGTGCACATAGGGAGGTTTAAGAGGTTACACTAGTCGCTCGACAAAACGTTTCTTCAGAGCAAATTGTCTTAAACCAAAACGCGGATTTTAATCTTTACATAAGGTACTTGATTGACAAGAAGGGAAGAGAAACGAAAAGAGGGGCGACAAGGAGCAAGTGGTGTGTAGACAACGAACGTAGATTAAAGAAAAGGAAGGAAGTTTATGTATAGGGTCTGACAATTATGTCTTTTCTCTGTAAAAATCGACACTAATACTGGTAGAAAAAGTATAAGGTTAAATTTTTTCTTGTCGGATCGATGAATTCCACCCCTAAAGGTATCAAGGTTTCTGTCAAATCGTCTGAGCTCACGCAAGTGTGAAGTCCACGGTGTCATTCCAAGAAAATCGGACCCTTTTGTAGTGGAGAAATTTTTCTTTCTCCCAACTTTTAGGAGAAGTAGTTGTCTGCAGTTAACAGGAACAGGTCGTTCCGGTTAAAATTGTTTAAGATTCCTCCTTTTCAAGTCGGAGTTCAATTTACCAAACTGAATGAGATACGTAGTAATCTTCTTGGCATCTGTAACGTAAGAAGACAAAATAAAATGAAAGCAAACCTAACGTGAACTAACAAAACCACCCTTACTGTGAAATGGACCTTTTCACTGAGAACTCTCAATCCATTTTCTTATAAAAGAGGAGACTTATTATTAATAAAAGTGTCACTTTTAAAGTCATAAAATAGTGATTACATACTCGTCACTATGTATAGTTAAAGTTCCGTGCACCTTTTTTTAAATCAATACACGTTAAATTATATCTTTCTAAAGACGGACAAACCTGTTATCCAAACCTATCATATTTTATCCTATTTATCAGAAAATATACGTGTCTATAATAACATACCTAACGGACATTTAACTAAATGTTCATGAATTTCGTACCAGGGGTCACTCCGGTTCTTTCAAAGGCCAATTCAAGAAAATTATAATTAGGATGTCAAAGAGAACGAAATTTTTTCTTTTTCTCATCAAAACTTGTTTTGTGAAATGAATAGAACTCCGAAACAGTCAACTACCACCTCTTTTTACGAGTCCTTTATAATGTCTATAAACGGTTTTTCAGTCATTATTCCAATCGAATAATTATTCCATCACCACAACTATAAACGAAATGATAAATTCCCACAGTGACTATTCAATTAAATATGAAGACATAAATCTTTAAGAAAGGGGATCAGTTTAAGAAATCGGAGAACATGTGTAAAGACACATTAGACACCTTCACGTTATTACAATCAACGTAAAATTTACTACGAGTACACTAGTCAGTCACCGAATATCTTAAATTTCTAACACATAATAATTTTAAAACCGAATTTCCGTATTCTTCACATTCTGAACGTTACCGAAATATCTTGGTATTCGGAGAATTACTACCAATCGTAGACATCCAGTAATTTTGTTTGTCTTTGTATTTCCGATAAAAGGGGAACGTTACGAGGAGAAGACGGCATAGGTGAGTTCTAAAAGTGACTTTATTTACTTGGACTCGGACGGTAATTATGCTTAAAGGGATATCTTACTAATAGGTACAATTTTAAATATTTGTCTGATTATGACGAACAGAGGAGGGGGTGGTGTGTCTTGACCAAGAATTCTACGGTTGTCACGTAAACACTGATAGAAATAAGTGTTTACATTGGCCTTTGAAGATTCGGTTTGATTTTGCACGTCGTGATACTCCGAGGGGAGGGGACGTGGAGGATTTATGTCACTTTAAAGGGAATAAGTGTTTCTCGGTGGTGCAAGTCACAAATCACTATCTCGACGAAAAATTCAGATCGAATTAATATTACAGTTTCTTTTTCTGTTTACAACGTAGCAACACTAAAATTTTGTATTTAGTTACTTCCCGAGACTATCCGATGATCCTCAACCGAACCTTTGTCAGGAACCAGAGTGTCCAATGGTAACAGATCCCTATAGACTCGACAAAAGTCTAAGTCCTTCTCGTGTCACACCAGACCAGAAACCAACACCAGAGTAGTCCGAGGCAAAGAGCGTGGGGGTCTCGCACGTAATGGTGAATGCACATAACGATGTTGTCACTACGTTCTGTCACAGCTAATTGTCATCTCCTCTTTAACACGGGAATCACTATTGTTACACGGAAAACAAGACTTACGGTACAACATCCCGTACGTAAAAAACCGGAGAAATTGAGAAACTTATGATCCGTCATTCTTACCTTGGGTGGAGACGTTTCTCTGTAGACAGAATTTGTAGGTCTATGAATGACCGGAATTATCTTTGGTATTCCGCATTTAGTAACAGTCCGTGGTTTATTCCAGTGGTGACCAATCAATGTGTACCTTAAGGATACAAATTCCCCAATTTCTACCAGAAACAACATAGAATTGTAGTCTGACTAAAAAATTTACTATAAAAAAAAACCAATACGATTGTGATCTGTTTTTAGCTGACATAAACATTTTTAAATGGAGTTTGGTAAATTAAAATATCACACTAATTAGGGTCCCGTAAACCATACTTGGTTTCACGTAAGGAAAATATATATGGACCGAGATCATTCCTACCGGTCCCTAAAAATGTTAAACCCACGTTCCGTGAATTCGGTGAAAATTTGAATGATCCACCAAACCTCAGTACACCTTCCTGAGGTAGTCTTACAATCCTTTGTGAAATCCGTAGTCATCGTAACCCGGTATAACCTTAGAAGTTTCACACTTAATAAAAGTTCTCTCGTAAGTAAAAACATTAAAAAAAGTAGTTCTTATGAGACCATTCGTCTTCTGAATTTGACTAAACCAACCATTTCCAAAATTATAACGGGTTGTATTACGACACCATCGTAATTTTTTTTTTTTCATAAACACTTGAGACAAAGAATCCCCGAACATGTAGAGACGATACCTGTGTCTATTTTAATTAACATTAATATGAGTCGAGTTGACGATGTCAATACAGATCCGTCACCGAACCCAAAGACAGCTCGTTGTTGAATCTGTGCACTGACATTATACGACGTTGACACACATGACTTTTATACACTTTTACCAACTTACACCTGACACATATATACATACATTTTTAAAGACACTCTACGACGACAGCGGTGAATTGTACTTTATACAAGATCACCTAAAATTAGGATCACCGGTCAAGATACTATGACATACATAACATGTCGACTACTGTCCTCATTCTGACAAGTCACTTATAAACAATTTAAAATAACAGCACCGGTCTCTATTAAAGTCTTATTTTAAAATTACAGGATGGAATGAAAAGAGGGGAAAAGATTGACATTAAAATGAGGACTAGATAAAGACCACAATCAGAACCAGATCATCGGACCTCTCTCAAATCTTATGTTTACAAAAAGTCGTTAGTGGTCAATAAAAAAATAATCAAGGTACATTTACATGTTTACGGTTCAGTCTTTCCGACCTCAAAATCAATCTAGTGAGAACGAAAAAGAGTTACATAAGACAAGAAAATGGAAATCATAAAAACACTCGGAGACGATATAAGAGATAGAATATAAATCATAGAACATCTTGAAGTCTAGAAAAAAACACACACAAACAAAGAATTAAAGAAAAATTAAAAGTCCCGGAACCCTCGTCTCAGCTTTAATAAAGGGTGCCCAGAAGTAAGAAGGGACATGAATTTCAGGACCATTTAATAAGAATTACACGAGAGTGGTCGAGGGGATATAAAAAAAATTACGAATACGAAAACGTCAAGAACATGAGCACCAGAGAAACCAAGTGTAAAAACCCTCAAAAATCACCGAGGAGATCAGTACCGACCTAGTCTTTTATTCCGGACACTTGACGTCGATCGAACACTAAACAGTTCAATTATGGTTCACCTCTCAAATGAGTGTCTACTGTCACTCGTCTACGACACCATTAAACAGTCTGTAACGTCCCAATAATACATCTGTTTATAAAGGGAGAACACCTTTCTTGATGGAGTGTAAAAATAAATGTGGGCAGGACGGGCGTTGTCGTCTCCTTGATGAAACCGAAGGACGTCGTCTTCCCCCGATACGGCTTTCGTTCCCGTACGTTATCCGCAAAGGTCGGGGTCTGAACCAGAATAGTGCCGGATCCGGTACCTGAAGGCATTAACGAGGAGAACAAAGAGTCTCAAGAATGGGTCACCTTTTTATCGTTGGTTGGTTCTTCGGGTCATATAAACTATGTCTAAAAATTCTCTACAAGAAATACATACTTTTACTTTCAACTACGATTTCGATGTCAAATTTTATAACAGGTCTAAACTGTCTCGTCTACTATCGAGAACACGTAAGAGATAGCAGTCTAGAAGAGTTTCAAGAAAGAATTTAACTGTATACGATGAAAAATAAACTTAAAGACATTAGAAAAGGGAAAACCTTATTTATGTGTTTATAAGAACCTTGGAGTTTCAACAGAAGTTTGATCGTGACCTCCCACAAGGATCGACCGTAACCATGACTAGAAAATCTCGTTCTCTTTAATCAAATAAAAGACAAAACCTTTTTCTTGACAAGTCCCTCTAAACTTTTTTCCCATAAACACTGAAACAAAGTACGACAAAATTTTTTCAAACTTAATTACGACGTAAAGGAAACCCGCTAATCCGTTTATTTGTGAACAGTACTCACTACGAATTGTGGAAGGTTTTACTGTTTACTGAACGGTCGCGTAATGTGTATGTATTCTTTTAACGTAGAATGACGTTTCCTAAACCAAATAAACCAAACAGAAACTGAATCACAAACCGACACGAATTATAGACACGAATTGTAGGAATTATAGACACGATGTAAAGCACATATACCCTTCTTCTTTGTATTAACGGTAAGGAAACGTAGAGTTCCTACAAATTACTCGTTTGATTTAATTATAAGTAAGGAGACTCCTTTCGACTGTAAAATTCTCATAATTGATCGGTAGATATCTTCCCTCGTTGTTCTATATATTGAGGGTACACAAGGTCTCGAAGAACATACGAGAAATACTTCTTTCGGAGGGTCTAGAGTACCACCATATACTTGTAGTGAAGTCGGAATAAGTAGGGCGACTTGACATTAATGGGATTAAACTATCTGCACTGAACGAGGTTTCACTGACGTTTTTTTGACCCGGAGTCCAACGTTAGTCTATTTCTTGACACGAGAGCCTGCCATTTCCTTTTAGGGATTAACATGTAGTGTTGGTTTTTCAATCTTTCCCCTCTTTTAAACTCGATCGTCACCCGTAAAGATAATAAACTTATTGAACACATAGTCAAAGGTTCTTATAAAAAATTTTCCCCTCTTTGATGTTTCTTTTTTTTTCGTTTTACTTTGACTCCTGATCCCATCGAATCAGAACCATATAGATTATTGATCTACGTGACGGTCGTGTGGGAAGTCAATTAAATTCTTTCTCCCTGAAGAGTATAACGGTATACCCCCCTCTAATATTACCGAAATAAGAAATAACAAGAATTGTATACGAAAATGTATACTTACATACTTCTATAAAAACTGAGAAGTGATTTAGAGTCCCTAATTTTCAATTTAAACTGACTGATCGTCGTCCATTTAGAGAATTTAAGTTTGAATGAGTCCAAAGGAGAGGAAACGGAGGGATAAATTCTTCGTCTTACGGACGGTTTCTTTATATATTTTTAATTTTAAGGTTTATATTAAAATTTTATGGTTTAACATTTATTTGGTTAAAATATTTGTCTTTATAACACAGAAAGGAACGAAAAATGAGGTTTAATTAAGGGGAGGATTCAAACTCCTCAAAATTCATAGATTTGATAAAGAAGTGAATATCCTTACTTCACACAATAAATGTTTTGTTTTTGGGTACTTGTCCGAACGTAGTAAATTTCATTCTCGAATAACTTATCATAAGACAACAAATCCCCCTTTATACTAATCGCATGTTCGTCAAATATTTCTAAAAGTCCTTTTTCACATACCCATTCAAACCCGACTATAAAAATAGGAAAAAAGACTTCTCCCTATGGATTGGATTAAATGGAAAATAGATCTCAAGTTAAATAACCTTAAAAACCGAACTCATCGGAATGTAAAATTTTTTCTTGTGTTTTTGTGGGGGGGGGTCTATAGGTAGAATAATTATAGATAACATCTACCGTAAGTGGGCAGTTTATAAATAATTTACGGATGATGTACAGTCCATAATAAATCCGTGATTACTATATACAACCACTTGTTTTGTCAAGATAGAAATCCAAAAATCTGACCCTTTGTTCGATAATCTGTTCATTTATATACTTATTTATGTATCAACATTCGTATTCTTTTCGACATTTCTTTTTCATGTCACCACGACACATCACGCCTATTACTTTCACCCCTCCAACGCAACATACCTAGTTCTTACCGAAGTGATCACTTGTCCTTCCTCGCGTACCTGTCTTTGTGACTTGATTCCCGTTCCGTACACACTCGCTAGTTTCCTTCCAAGAACGTCGACTTTGAACGTTCTTGGTGTTCTTACTCTCTTGGACCACACTGTACTTCGACCCCTCGATTCACCCGAGGTTCGGTACGGTTCGGAACATCCAGCTTCTAAAACCAGAGATAGGATATACGTTCGTTGGTACCCTAAAATTCCTCCTTTTACGGGACTCGTCTACCTGACACGGACCGACCGAAATCGTCTTACACGACTCTTCCCAGTCTCATCTCGTTTCTTTTGGTTACACTTCACAAGAGTCCTCTACATTTAACTCTCGGATCCCGTCCTTACCTCTAAAAGTTTCTCCTGCCTAACCTCCCGAAAAATTCTACGTCTCAATAATTCCATCTTTATTATTACCACAAAGAAACACGTACTTTTCATCGACAACGATGAAGTCACAAACTAAACGATGTAACGTAGTTTTCCTCTATCTATGTCAAAGACCAAACGATCTCTTTTCTCTTCCCACTTCTAATTACGGATACCCATATCTCAATAATATTTCATGATCATTCGGTTTTAGTAACGTCTACCACTAACGTCGGTACTTTAATTTTCTGTGAATGAGGAACCTTCCCTTCAATACTGGTTGGATCTATCATATAACTTTTCGTCTCTGTAATGAAACGGTTGTTTCCAGGCAGATCAGTTCCGATACCAAAAAGGTCACCAGTACATACCTATACTCTCAACCTGACACTTCTTCCGACTCGCGG